>CM039680.1:202692366-203292366 GCA_022537955.1 Schmidtea mediterranea | reverse complement strand
GATCATAAATCGACAGTAGGTAATCCATAGGCCAGTAGGTCAAGTGTCCAAAATCAGAAATTAGAGATGAAAATTTGACTGACTAAGCAGGGGAATGTGCGAGATTTGAGGTCCATCAATACCCAAACGAGGAGACACGACTTCTGGATTAACGATTCATGCGATTGAAAAAGCTGTCGACCAATGTCACTGAGGGCTGAGGTAATTTCCAATCCGATAATACATAAATGATACGAGGGGAGATCCACGGTAGGAACGCGTGTGTGACGCTAAAATCTAATAGAAAAGTAGAGGAATCAACTAGAACGACAACTTACCTCAATTAATCCGATCAAGCTCGATAATCAGAATTTTAAAATAGCATGAATAAATTTGAATAGATTATTGTGTAATTAAATTGCCGTAGACCTAATAGACAAGTGTGCATTTACCGAATTCCGAGGTGATCGGACGGCACGAAAAGGACTTCGTTTACAATTAGCATAATCCGTGCTACATAATTTAAATAAACGAATGCAGTTCGTCATGCCTTAATAATTAAAATTTACGTTAATTTGTGATATAGGTGTGGTATTTTTCAATCGATATTTAATTAACCCGTTGATATATTTTTTAATACTTAATTCACTAACCGTTGACAATTTTTATTAACCTCACTTTATTTAATTTGTCGGCCCATTAATATTTTTGTTAAAATCACCTATTTGATCCGTTAGCCATCGATAAGTTTAGTCATTATCACACCTATTTTTATCTATTAGCCCAATCATTATGCATAATGTACACGTCGAAACATTTTTGTTACTTATAAGAGATGCATAATCAAACTCATTTAAATAGAACAGGTCGACTACATCAGCTACTTAGAGGGCGCAAAGGCTTATCCAGGGAATAGAAACCCCTCCGTAACTCTTAACTCTGACATCAACGCCAAGCCTAATATAAATCTAAGTTCCGCTCGACATCGACAAACGACAACACTTGATCGAATACCAGTTCTTACTCATCTCCACAACATAATATTAAACAATATGTAAGTCCAACAGCCATCCCCTAGTCATTAGAGAACCAAATCATAAATCACACACCCGAGTTAGGTAATCCGTTTTAGTGCTATAATTATCAAACGCTAGTAATTGATCCTACTACATTACTTTCAGTCGAATATGACAGATTCAAGTTCAACTAACACGCCATCTAGGAAGGAGTCGCCCAGGAGAACAGGGGCAATCAGGAAAATACGTCGACAATGGCCGTACCCTACCATTCGGAGGACACCTAGTCTCAACAACGACCCGAGGAACTAAGTCGACAGCAATACCCAGCTGCCGAAATATTCGCTAACGCGCAGGACCTCCTCACCCAGTGGGAGCGGGTGCAGGAGCGGGTGGACTTACAAGTCGTCAAGGCAAGGATGTACCTTGCAAACGTGCTGGATGACATCCTTGCCGGGCGGATCGCCATCGCCCATCCACCTCGTCCGGTTCGAGATACTAGGCGGCCCTACACGGTGGAGGCCCTCAAGAAGAGTTTAGAACGGTATTGTCCGGACGAATAACTGATAGACATCTTGTTGTAGTGATCAGAGAACAATTATAATTAGAACTGTGTGTGTTTTCTTATTTAATAGAAAATGAACCGTTGATTTGTTTGGATAAATTTAAACATTTAGCTCAATCATAAATTAACGTGTAACAACCCATTTAATTTCAGTAATGTCCTCTCTACGGATCCTACAGACGGAATTAGAACGCGCGAGGCAGGCGAATGCCGAGTTACTTAGTCAAATACTGCAACTAACCCGCGAGGTGCAGCAGATCAAGGCGACTTGCTTAGACCCCAAACGAACCAAAATCCTTTACCAACGGCTCACTGCAGCTCAAAAAGGCTGGGCCGAAGAACGCCAGCTAAATCGGAGTCTGCGTACGCAAGTCCGGGGACTCGAAGTGGCTTTAGCGGTATGCCGAGAAGGTGAAGCGGTAACTTACCCGCTCATCTTCGCCCCCACTCAAATGCCGCCGACAACTACCAAGCCAGCCAACCCTACAATCAGCATTCGGCGACCGGGACGTAAGGAGCGTGCCCGACGTCGCGCAATTCAACTCCAACACCCCCAGCAGTAACAGTTGTATATAAATCGAATAAAATAGTTTAAATGTAGTCGAGTTATTAATTTAACGTAACCGTACACCAACACCATCAATTCGTTTCATAGTCAATTAAGCACTAATCCTGGATAGTTAAGAGGGACCGAGCAAAGCGAGCATAGGTCTTCTATCGACAGCTCGTGAACCCGAGGTTTGTCCGAGCAACTATAGTACTAGCCAATGGTATTCAATTTTTGCGGACAATCCACCACTTGAACACATTTCCAACGTTGCTTAGCAACGGGTGCCAAGTGGGTAAGTATCATTTTGTATGGCGTTACTAGGGTCGCCAGGAAGATAAGCAAGATTTGAAACCCTGTAACCCACCAGACGACTGGCCCACCAAGCACAAATTTGGGGTCTCAGCCGGATTGAAGCTTTGTTATTTGGAAAGACCAGGACAATCAAGTTAAGAAACAACAGAAAATTCTGTCAGTACACCCTCAGCCGGGATTGAAGCTTTGTTATTTGGAAAGACCAAAACCGTCAAGTTAAGAAACAACAGAGAATTATGTCAGTACACCCTCAGCCGGGATTGAGTGATTTTCGTGTGCAAACAAATCAATGAGAAAGTGTAAAGATCGAGGAGAAAATTGAAACAGCAATAAAAACCTGACTACGAGATACAAATTTGGGGGCTCATAAAGGATTGTTTTTACAAAGAACCCAAGGAAATATAAGCAAATGTTTAAAGCTTAAACAGAGATGTTGAGACAATATGTTACAAACCCCAGAGAGATGAGAACGCCATAAAACAAAACCCAGAGAACAACTGTTGAAAAATGAACAACCCGACTACAAATTAAGACGACATCCGTCAATACTTGACGACATGACACCCTCGTAAGACACCAACAACAATGACAAGACGCATAAGTAATTAAAAGGGCAAAATGCGGGATAAAATGAAATGGGGTAAGTAAGGGGAGTAATGATAAACAAGAGAAAGCAGCGGAACCAAATAGAGGAAGCCAACGGTAATAGAATAAAGCACAACAGGTAATGAGTAAATAGTAGTAGATAAAATGAATTAAATTAAAGAGGTGAATGAATTTAGTTAATTAGTATTTAGATAAATTTAAAGGGTAATTTGATAATTTTAGATGGAACCAACAAAAATCATAGAAAAACTAAAAGGGATTCTAAATATCAAAAATGACAATCTCGAGGAGCTGATTAATAAACAAAAGTTAATTAAACGAGCTAAAGAGGATATATCAACGATTTCAAACCTGTACTCCGATGAACATTGCATATTAATAAAATTGATCGATATTGATAAAGATGTAACTACTGAGAGAATATACGAAATTCTATCTATGAGATTAGAGATAACCAAATTTGGGAAAAGCTGGTACAAGTTAATGGAAAAAGTCAAAAACATTGAGGACGAGATTACAACAACAATGAAGGAGCAGACTAAGGCTTATGTGGAGTGTTATGCGTGCAAAACAGAGGAAGCACGAGTAATGGTGATACCCTGCGGACACCTGAGTTATTGTCATGGATGCGCACAAGAGTCGCACTGTATGTTATGCCAGCGAAAGATAAAGGAAAGACTAACGGTTTACTTTCCATGAATTGTTATGATGAAATGAAATAAATGTGTATTATGCATTACTTGAATTATTATTAGATGATAAGACGAATATAAAAGAAATATGCAATGTTTATAAATAATAAAACCACCCGATAACGATAAACAAAGGTAATAGACCAAAAACATAAAAGCCGAATTAGGGAAATAATCAAAACACATGCACAGAGACACAAAATATTGGACGGAAAAAATTTCGACAACCGAGTTTTCCTAGTGTATAATTCTTTTTGTTTTATTGATATTATACTTATTGATATTATATTGAGATAGGACGAGGAAAAATGGTTAAACCTGAGCTATCTAATGATAGTACGCTCACCCAAGGGAAACCCTGATCAACCCTACTGAGAAAGGAACTGGTAGGCCAAGTCGCGTATGTCAGCAAGTAACCGGCGAGAGATTGATCACCTCTTTTGGGGAGCTTGTTGATGCGATTACCACAAATTTTGAAGGGGGGAGTGAAGAGATAGACCGAGGGGTGAGAGAAAGAGTGTACACGGAACAGAATTAATAGTTAGATTAAAGGTACCTAGAGATGACTTCTTTTTTTCCCTAGCTGGTGGTGAGGCACCAGAGGACAGCTACGGACTGTCGTGCTCAGGTTGTTATCAGCCAAGGGACTGATGACGCTGGGCCGTTCGATACAAAAACCCGGATCACACACCGAGTATCGGACGATTCTTTTTTTCGCTGGGAGGCACTCGATACAACAACCCGGATCCCACACCGAGTATCGGGCCAAACGGTAGGTGAGATGTGAACTAACCGGTAAATGGTTCATACTCAAAATGTCCTACTAAAGCCAGATGAGAGCGCTCGAATTGAGCCGAGAAATCTGATGGAAGGAGCGGGTAGAGATTTGATAGTTTATTTTCCGCTCCCACTTTTGATCATTTCCTTTTCTTTTCACTATTCGGGAAATCAAGTAAACCGCTTTTGGAACTTGATTGAACGTCTAGGCATTTCCATACTTTTATATTCTTCGAGGTACACAACCCGGATCCCACACCGAGTACCGAGAGAATGTTTTTTTATTGCCCAGCGAGGAGTTTGGTACAATAACCCGGATCCCACACCGAGTACCAAATATCCGAATGGCGGTGAGTAAAGCGTAACCGGAAGAATGCGCGGCCAAAAGACGCCATGGCTTGAGAGTCAGTGTGAGGCCTCAAACATACCCAAAAGTCACTGTTGAGCTCAAGTCCGATATAAGAGATAATATGAAATAGAGGGCCGGATGATTATAATCAGATACTTGAGGCAATAAAGGGCTGGATGATTATAATCAGATACTTGAGGGCAATAAAGGGCTGGATGATCATAACCAGATACTTGAGGCAATAGAGGGCCGGATGATTATGATCAGATACTGGAGGCCATAGAGTACCAGATAAGATATGAGTGAGTAAAGATAAAATATGATTATGAATAGATATTAAGGTCACAGATGACCAGTAAAAGAGTTAAAGCCGAAGGCCGACGAGCCGACGGAAATCACAGAGGGCATAGAGCGCCAGCGATTGAGGATTAAGTAAATGAATTTTTGGGGGACATAGGAAAAACAATTAATGGAATGAATGAAAGTATGAGTATGATGATTATTGATATTATGATATAGATAATTGATACGACTATATAGATAACTGATAAGACTATATAGATAATTGATACGAGATTAATAGATAATTATTACGAGGTATAGATAATTAAAAATGGACTTAAAATGAGGGGGGTGAGTCAGATAAAGAAGACCACCACGATAAATGCGAACAGGGGATGATAACATAGATAGTATGGTAAACGGAGGAGAAATTAGTATAGAGTATAGAATATTGGAGTGTTATTTATTTTTAGGAATCGATAGTCAAGCAAAGCAATCCAAGCCAAGTACAAAGCCAAGCAAAGGAGAAAATATTTCAGAGCAAACGACAAAGCAAGCGATAACAAAGGAATTTGAATAAACGAGCAGAAAAGATTTTGGAATAAACATCAGAGTAGTCACAAGCAGATAAGCAACCAGAAGTTTCAAAGCAACCAAAGCAAGAGAAGAGAAACCAGTCAAGCAGACGAATAACCGTAAACATTGATAGCATCAGCAACCGCACGAGAAGCAAAAGCCAAGAGAATAGAGAAAAAAGTTTATTAAAAGAGGAAGAAAAGAGAAAAGTTCGCAACGGTAGAAGTGCCAAAACCGGAGTATCAATTACAGCAGCGACAGGAACCGGCACAGATAGTGGATTAACCGACGTTGAATTTAACAGTAGCGAAGAAAACGAAATAAACGATATAGAAAACCGGTTGCCGATAATAGAAGCAGAGAACGAGGAAGAGAGATTAAAAAACTTAAACATTAACTCAAACATGGCAAATTCCATAAATTCCAACACGACTTCAATTCCGGATCCAAACATGATGATAAATAACAATAATGCAATAGTAGGAGAATTCAGAGAAAAATTTAGAGGAGAACCGTTTGACGGTAGTCTCAACAAATTGGATACATTCATAAAGGAATTCGAAGTGTATAAAAATATCTGTCACTGGACAGATCAAAAGGTAAAAGAGCGACTGCCTTTATACCTGAAAGGAAGCGCACAAGATGTATTCGTAGAGGAAGCGAGAGATGTAACAAAATTGACAACGTGGACAGAGATTAAAGAGTTCTTAATAAAAATATTCGGAATAGAGAAAAAGGGAAATAGGAAGATATTAGACTTCCTACATCGAAAACAAAGACGAGATGAATCAAATGCAGTATACGCATGCGAATTAAAGAAATTGTGTAAAGAAGCCTTCGGAGAAACAGATTTACCTGAAGATAAAATGGTAGACGTCTTCATAAGAGGAATCAAAAGAGAAGACATACGAGCCAACCTTGGATGCTTGGCACCAGAAACGTTAGATAAAGCAGTAGCAATCGCAAACAGATGTGAAGCCCATCTGGGACTGGGATATCAAGTGGCAGTATTGGCCACGGAACCAACAACATCAACAGTCAACGCCAACAATCAAAACAACAATGTCAATCCAGCCATGAATCAATTCATTCCAAGAGCACAACAGATGTTCAAGCCACCAACAACGAGAAATCCGGAGGATAGAGGTAATAACCAAGTAAGTTATAATAATAATTTCAGGAACAATCCAAATACAAATGAAAAATGCTCCATATGTCAAAGAATAGGACATCGGTCAGAGAATTGTTTCCGAAACTACACTTGTCAAAAATGTGGTAGACGAGGGCATACTGAGAAAATATGTAGACAACCTAATAACAAAGCATGTTACAATTGTGGACAACAAGGACACTTCGCAAGGCAATGTAACATAAGAAGAGAACCAAACCAGTCAAGATTAAACAACTCTATCGGAAACCCACAAATTAACGTGATGCAAGAGATAGACATGCTACGAGAAACACTACAACGAATGCCCATGGAATTAAAAGAGATGATGCAACAGATGCCCACCAATATACAGCAACAACGAATCAATGTAATGAGAAGCAATGAGGAGATTCAAGAGCTGCGAACTAGAGAATATCAAGAGCAACAGCAAGCTGAATGGCAGAGACTACAAACAGAGGAAGCCCAAGAAATCCAGCAAAGATGGGAAAATCGAAAACAAACCCCGAAAAGAATTAATATGATGAGAATGGAAATTCCAGATGAAATGCACACTGCGGAGCAGTGTGTTGAGAACGAAGGGGGAAGAAATATGATAACTGATAACGAGAAAATAGTTGAATTAAATACGATGGAAAAAATAGAGGCCATCAAAGAATTTACAGAGGAGGAAAAACAAAGACGTCGACAGTTAAAAGAAACGATAATGGAGAAACCGAATTAACCGGAAACTAAAGAAATGAAACAAGCAGAAATGATGATAACGGAGGATCAAAATAAGGAAATATTAGGGTACGAGATAGATGAACTCGAGAAAGAAATTATGACACAAAAGACAGAGAGTGCACTCGAGAAAATGAAGCAAGAGGAAGCTTTAGAACAAGAGGCGGAGCAGTTAAAAGAAAAAGAAGCGATCCTAAAACAAGAGAAAGCCGAACTAAGAAAGAAGGCATTAATATTAAAAATAGACGGAGCACTGAAACATTTAGAACAAGAGCAAGCACTAGATCAAAAAATAGAAGTGATGGCAAAGAAAGTGCTATCTCAAGAAATGGAGGAGCAAAAATTAGAACTACAAAGAGATGAGCAGGAAGCATCAACGTCACAAGGAAAAGAAAAGATATCAGAACCAATAATAACAAAAAATCGAATCCAGAGGATACTGCTACAAAAAATAGAAACAAGAATCAGAAAAGAAAAGCCCACGTGGAGTGAAGCTCAAATCGAGAATAGAATAAAAGAGATATGGTTCCAAACAAAAGGGCCAACAAAGATAATGAAAGAGGAGGAACAACTACATGTCAATATGCTAAGACAAATACCAGACGATCAAACAGATGAAGATGAAAGTGAAATAAGCAGTCTGGGCGGAGAAATATTTCAATCATGCGAGGAAAATAAACCATACAAAGATGAATCAAAATCCGAATTGGAGGAAATGGAAACAAACGTGCCAAGAGAAGATGAAACTGAGATATTAAAAGAAATCAACGAGATTGTAGAAGAAGTAGATCGAAACCAAATGTTCTTAAACCTCAGAGATACAACCGCATACAGCAGAATAATGAAATTAATTGCGAAAGGATATCAACAGGATAATGGTACATTTACGGCATCATGGAAAGACACGATAAAAAAGTACCAAGAGAATCTGAAAGAATATGATAGAGAAGAGTATCAGGTAATTATTGATTTTCCAGAAATACCAAGACAGATAATAGCAACAAGAGGCGAAAGCACAAACGAGTTGTATGATTGGGTAGTGGAAAAGCTAGGACCCAGTTATAAAAATAAACCTTTATATTATCAAGGAAGGAAAATAAAGCGAGATATACACCTAGCGGATGCTCTAATCTGGCCAAAAGGAATAAATGTGGTAACGTTGAACAAGAATGAAAATGAGGAGACGACAGCAGAAATATGGCAGAAAATTCAAATACTGTATACCAAAGAAATAAAACCTGGATTAGAAAAAGAGAGACAAAAGATAATGAGGCAAAACCAAATCAAAATGACAGAACAAGCAATAGATCAAGCCAGGAAATATATTAATCGATTATCGTTAACTAGACCGATTTCAATGAAAATATTCGTAGAAGCTGTACGAGATACAGATATTATGAGATTCGATAATGAGAGAACAGATGAGTTGATAGCCAAATATGGAGAACACCAAAGAGATATGAGAGGAGATGAACCAATAAAGATAAGAATAAAGCTACCAAATGATGAAATAAAAGAAATATCGGTAGATCCCGATTGTCAAATGCACGAATTATACCGACGGATAAATCGAGAAATTATCCAACCAATAATCGAAAATAGTGACGACGGTATGGTGGAAGACGTGGCAATAATGTATCACAAACGACAAATAAATCCGCGAGAACGAACCCCGATATACGAATTAGGTATATGGGAAGACGGACAAACCATTAATATCATAGCCATGGATGAACCAGAGAGAAAAAATACGACAAAAAGGGAACAACAGATCCAAGAATTTCAGGAGGAAATGAAAAGAAAAATGGACCAAATATTAACCATCTACCAGTTATGGAGACAAGATGCGAAGTTGAGTACAAAATTACAACCTATAGATGATTCGCGATGCCGATCAACACCATGGAAAAAGGTGTATGATGAAAAGACAAAGGAGTGGAAATGGAAAATGGAGAGAACCGAACCAAAATGGAGAAAATATATACCAGGGGAAGCGCCAGAAGAGGCAGCTAATGAAACAACCTTGGAACTCTATGAAGATGAACCATATGAAAATCTACCAGAGGAAATGATAAACGAAATGGAATGGCAACCAGAAGAAGACGAGGAAATAAATGATAAAGCTCGACTAGCCCCATACACATGGAAGATAGGTGGATGGGCTGAAAAAGTAAAATCGGCTGAAGAAGAGAAAATCATCGGTATCACAAGTCATCAATTCTATACAGAAATCGGAGGATACCGGATGAAATTGAGAGTGTACCCAAACGGAGACGGGGTAGGAAAAGGAACACATCTATCAGTGTATTTTCTATTAGCAAGAGGTAGATATGACGGAAGCTAGAGTGGCCATTTAATCGAAAACGAAGTCACGATTTCAATCGCTAAACCCGGAGATGGGAAGAGCGACATAAGCGATAAAATCTGGGAGTAGACCAAAGATCAATGAATAAAGCCAGAAACCAAAATCCACTGAAAATGTTGCAGGAGGAGTACCAAAATTTCTGTTGAAAAATATGTAACACCTCAATTTGTAAAAGACGACACGATATTACATTCACGATCGAAGTAGAAACAAGAACGAGAAATGAAATTACGAATCCAACAAGAACAAGCGAGACCGCGAAATCAGTGTACTCGAGAAAAACGAATACCAGGAACAAAATACTTTTGCCAACAGAATATAGACGACCCTGTGGTAGGAAGGATTACGAGATTAACGGAAGACGCAAAAATGTAGAGAATAGCAGCGATATGAGAACCGGAGCAAAGAATCAAGACGAACAGTAACAGATTTAGCAAATGGGAATAATCGATTCTGTAGCAGAGTGAGAAATGCTGCGAAATATCGTAAGGAAAATAGAGGAGTATCGGAGAATGTATGCCGTGGTACCCAGAACAATTAGAGAAATTTATCCGAAATGGAAACATACCGAATGGGTAGCCGAAACAATAAGAGAAGTATACTTTAAAAATTATGAATGCAGAATTATCGAACCAATCGAAGAGAATTGTTATATCACTGCCAAAGTGAGTGAAAATTGAAAAAAAGAGAAATACCGGTATGAACCCGCCATTTCATTTACAATCACCAAGGACGATCAATTAGACGAGACGAAATCTCGAAATCGGAAGTTACGCAAATGCAATTGGGAAGCAATAAATGTATTAACAGTAGAAGATCGGCGGGTAGAGAACTCAATTAAAGAGAAATCAAGAAACGAAAACGCAAATAGGACGACAAGAAAGAGTCTAAATACGCCAGAAGTTCCACCTGAGCAGATGAAGTAATCGTCCTCAACAAACAGGAGATGAAAGAGAATTAAATGATCTAAATGATATTGTGGACGAGGAAACAACCCGAGAAATACCGGAATCGAAAGAAAGATTTGGTTCATGAGAAGATGAAAACGATCTGATAAACAGACGAACAAGAAACGGGCTAGTATGTGGTCAAAGACAGCAGGTCGAATTATACGAGCCAGATACCGAAGGAAGGAAAATAAAAAGAAAGAGAGAAGACCGCCGAAGCCTCGACAGGAGACGAATGGGATAATTGGATAAATGAACGAGAGCTACAACAATCCCAAAGAAACCAAACAGACGAACAACCCAAACGAAAGAACGGGTACAGCAATGGAAAAGAAATCCAGAGGACAACCCAAAAATTGAATAACCACTCCAGAAAGGAAAACGTAAAGAAACAGAAATGCAGATGGATCAATTGACGAACGAAATTGAACAAAGCTCAGTCAAGTGACAAAGCAGTTCAAGGAAAATTAAAAGGTCAAGAAACAAGGAGCTAAAATGATCAACAGAATTGATAACTGAATTATGCTGGGATTAGCAAATCCAGAAGTAGATAAATTGAAGCTCAATATATCGGAGCCAGAAGCGAAACAGCTTGGGCAGCAAATAAAGCCAATAATAAACAAAATCATGGGAACAACAAGGTAACGAACCACAACCAGAGATCCAGGGAATTACTGTTGATAATATCCATTTAGACAAAACGATCAGACGAATCCAAATCAGATATTTGGTAGGAATGGCCTACCTGATGTAGCAATACGATAAAGTGATATAACAGAAAGCGAACTCCAAGATACAATCCAAACGGATATGAATTTTGCAATAACAGACATTATCAGGAAAGTAATTGAACGCATTCATCCTGACTCTCAAGGTGGGATGCAAAAGCCTTATAAAGTTGGTAAGTAAAGATGACCTAAACCGAGATGATGCAAGCAAAAGTTAAAAGAGCTATTAACGGGAAATTCGAGACGACCATTAATGCAAGCGATCGCAAAACAGCTAGAAAAAGCGGATGAATACGATAATTACTACATACTCATATGGATTGATGTGCGTGAAAGGGGGTGAACCGTTTGTAGTATATGATTGTGACCAACATAAAGATTTGGTGATAATAAACTCATTAAAAGAAACGGAAGAGTGCAAAGCTGCAAACCCCCGGTAAAACTACAGACAACGGCAACAGCGGTATCGTATAATGTAATATCAAGAGGTACAGATTTCATTAAAAACGGAAATAAAAGAATGGTTCAGTAACAAGGAAAATTGTAGCATTTCATTGCCGAGACATCACTCACACTCAACAATTATAGAAGCTGGAAAACGGAAACAACAGTGGTTTCTGTAACGCGGAGCGAATGTGAAGAAGGATTTCACGGACAGGACGTATCTCAATAGCTGGAAGAGTGGGAATGTAGCAGCCGAAGAAAGGAAAATAAAAACTACCCGAGTATACGCTTGCGGGAAGAATAACGGCTGGAGAGGAACGTGTCAAGGAGGAAGAGTACAACCATTGAATCAATTAGTCAAGGAGTAGTAAGTGATTGAAAGTTATCCAGTAAGTTGGAGAAATACCAAAGATAATTTCGATCAGATAACACAAGCAAGTGAAGAAGGTAGCCCTCAATGTCTTAGCAAACAGAATAGAATCATAGCAATACGGGATGTCAACACGATCGTATATCACGTCGACGCCGACAGAACCAAATACTTGTAGACTCAACCTTGATTAAAAAGCCGGCAATATTCGACGAAGTAGCAAGGACGAGTGCCACAGTGAAACAGAAAACTAACACGCTAAAAAGCGGCATTAGATGAATTACGGAGAACCGGAAGAAATCGGAAAAAACCAAACAATAAACCACAGACGTATCGGATCAGAGGTCACACCCAACGGGTAGTAATATGCAACAGATAACTACATCGGAATGGAGATTTATAAAAGGACGATGGTGAGTAAATGTGACGAATATGGTAGCCAGTACGAAATTAATAAAGGAATATTCTTTATCGCGAACAGCAGTACCAAACGCAAAAGCGCAAATAGATCCCAAAGATGTAAAATTATATCTGTATAATAATCAGATGGATTTCCTAATATCCAAAGGATTGGCATCAACAGAGAAAATGTATTACTACGCGATTTAGTTAAAAATGAATTGTATCTTGAACAGAGAAATATTAAAAAACAAAATTAGCATGGCCAATCACAAATCCGGATAATGCAATTCCATTATTACACTCCAAGAAGGGATTATTTTTGGAAAGAATCGTCGGAAAGAAGTTATGTATAACAGTATAATATGCGAAAAGACAATCGCGAAACTGCCAGAGAATTCATAAACAATTCCAAGGATAAATGTATAAATGAATTAGAAAGATAATGCATAAAGGAAATCAGATTCGCTCAACCAGTAACAAGGAATGATAAACCCAGAGAAATTTGTACCCAAACAAGTTTCAGTTGCAAGTAATGGTATATGGATCCATTATTCGAAAATAAGAGATGGAAAGTTGGTTACAGTTTTCCCAAACCCGAGTAAATAGTAGCCACCACCAAAAATATTTGGACTACAAGAATTGGCTAGCGAAGCAGAATTTAAACCAGTAGAACGTAATCAACAGAGTGGAAATATACCAAACGAAAGATTCTGGAACGAGCCAGAGACATTTATATTTCCAGCACAAAGGAGCAATATTATCCAACATTGTAACTATAACTGCGGGAGGTAACAATTATGGAGAGAAACCCCAACTACGAATTGTTACTATCGCCGGATCATATTTCAACAAGCTAAGCAGCAAATATGATGAAGCCATGTGGCGAAGATTCTTAATCTTCGGACAAATGATGGCAGGAAATCTTAGGCAATAATTCTTATCATTCCAAATCGTAAAGAAAGTATATAAACCACAAATGTTAGCATGTTTCGATATCTATAAAAAGGAGAGAGGAAAATTAACTGGAAAATGGCATTGGCTTCTTACCGTTTTTTAGCTAGACAATGGTTGTTTACATGGACACTCCAAAAGATATTCACAAGATAAAAAGACTGGTAGGAAATCTAAACTAAAATGAATGGTACCGATGAAGAGTTGGACGAAAATTTAAAGCATATAATGAGATTAGACAAGCCGAGAAAATCCCAGAATGAAGGCGACAAAACGAGCAACTGAAACGATGGATAAATTTCAGAGATGACAGTAACAGCGACAAACGACGAAAACCAAGGAGGAACGCAGATGCTAACTCAAGAAACAACTCAAAAACAATGGGAAAAATGCGAAAAAGACAAGACATAGTGGACATTATAACATCCACCACCAGTATACTGAAATGTTTAATAGAAAGCAACATCATATCGGTAGAGGAGAACCATGCCAGTAGAGAAGGAACACGTACCACATACCAAGATAAACAACATTACGAAATATTTATCCAGTACCGATACGACCAAATTGGGCAAAGACTTAGTGCCAAGAACCAGCCAAAGAATCAAGAAGAGATAGATCAGGATCCAGAAACTCGAAGCTATAGCTATGTTACGAAACGTTAGCTGAACGCAAATTAACGGTACCCATAGAAATAAATGGGGTAAGAAATAAAAGCATGAATTGATAACGGGAGCAAACATCTCAGCAAATAAAAATGGATAAAATGACCAGGAAGATTGTGGCCATGTGATAGAAGAAGCTAACATGGATGTAAAACTTGCGAAAGAAATGCGGTAGCAGTCATCGGAAAAAATCTGGGGTCCCGATAATAGAATATAAAAAAACGTAAAATCAATACGTACTTTTAGCAAGTTATCAGGAAACTGAGCGCAGATTGTATAATTGAAACGGATCTCCATGCCAGAATTACTAAAAAGAGATTAATAATAGATCTAGGATCAATGGAGCTGAAGAGATAAAAACCGGACGAATATGTATGTTGAAATCAAGAAGTCGGAGATGCTCAGAGAAAAATAAGTAGTGCCAGGACGCACACCAAAATGATTGTTACGTGAAGTAAACGAGGACACTAGAGGTGAAATGATTTTCGAACCTACATCACAAATTTGAAGAAAAAAAGAAGGAACTGCCATTAGCCAAGAGAAATAGTTGTATGTAAAACGATAACAGTGAAATTCCGATCAGCCATTAACAAAATTTTGACGAGGCAGGATATAAGTTATCTATGAAAACGAACGATTGGGAAAACTAAACATCCAATGATGGACATCGAACTTCCAACAACAAAAACTCAGGAACTGAGGAAAAAACTAAATGGACAATCGACAAAGTCAGCTACCTAAACGAAAACGAGAAGGAACAACTCCAAAAACTGCTAATGGAATTTAAAGATATATTTGCAGCATCCGACTTTAGATTCTCGGTACAGCGATGTAACGAACACACGATACCACTAAACAGACGATACCCCAATAACACTACGGCCATATCGATTGGCAGAAGCTCAAAAATCAGAAAAGCAGAAAAAAGAAGTACAAAAGATGCTAGACGCAGGAGTAATCGACCAAGTTTTGCTTGCCATGGCAATTCCAGTGGTCATGGTAAGAGAAAAAGGAACCGGAACACAACGGTTCTGTATAAGACTATCGAATCGAAACTCAAACGCAGTAACAAAACGGGATACATATCCGTTACGCGCAAGACATAAATGAAAATGTTACAAACTCTTACACGGAGCAGCTTATTTTACATCGTTTAGATTTAAAAGTGGTTTTATTGGCAAATAAAAAGTCAAAGAAAGAGGACAGAGAAAAAACTGCCTTTAAGCTATCCGGAAAAGTTTATACCAAAATCAAGAAAAAATGCCTTTTGGATTTAACCAACGCACCAGCTTTTCATTCCAGAGATGTATTAATTTTGTAACTCACGGCATCAAACAATGTATGGTATATATTGATGACTTATTGATTTACTCTAGCACCTTCGAGCAAACATTTAAAAGATATCCCGTAATGTATTCGTTCGACTGAGACAATGGAAATTGAAATTGAAACCAATCAAAATGCGATTGGGCAAAGGGAAAAGTTACTTCTTAGGACATATTGTGTCAGCAAAGGCAAAGAACCAAGATCCAAGAAAACATCGAAAAGATAAAGAATTGCCCTTGCACCAAAGACAGTCAGCGCAAGTGCAAGAATTCTTAGCTTATGTGGATATACCGGAAGTTCATCAAGAATTATGCAACCTATCGCGGAAACCTAATACAAGATTAACCCAAAAAAGATACCCCGTTTTTATATGAAGAGGAACAACAAAACCAGCCTTTGAAACACCTCAGAGATAAACTTAATATCAGCACAAATACTCGTACACCCAGATTTTTAAGAAACCGTTTTTGTTTAGCAAAACAGACGCAAGTGGATATGCTTGGAGCAGTCTAGGACAATGGATTGACGAGAAAAGAGAACGAAAGTTTTATTGGAATATTACAGTCGACGTTTCAAGAAACATGAAAAGAATTACTCCTGTGACCGAAAGAGAAGCCATTAGCAATAATCAAGCTATTAAGCATTTCAAATATTTATTATGGGGTCAACGAAGATATACATCAACTACAGATCAATCAACCATTAAGTATGGTTTAGGCCAACACAGGAAGCATCGAGCAGATTAATGAGATGGGCGGATGCTTAGTTGCAGAATACTCACACGTATAATAAAATTCAAATCAAGGAAAAGCCAACGCTAACGCAGACTGATGTCAAGATTTGTATTATGAGGATGATGGATGCAGGAATGTTAAGACGCATATGCATGTATCATTCGCAGAAGATATAGATTTTACAAAAACTGAGAAATGAGCAGAAAGAAGACGAGGAGCTAAAAACAATAATCGAAATTCACACAGAAACGAACGGTATGAAAATCTTCGACAACAACAGTAAATTAAAGGAGCATATGGAAAACACAGAATCGATACAACTATGGAAAAAGGATGGTTATTACTAATGGATGGTGAGAAAACGATTATGTGTTTTACCAGAAAAGCGAGACGAAAAGAGGGTGCTTTTGCAATCCACGATGTGAAAAACTTGGAAAGGAACACATGTCAGCAAACAAGACAAAATGCAAGACTGCGCCAAAAATATTATTGGCCAAATATCGGAGAGGACGTAAAAGGATGGATAAAGATTGTCTGATATGTGAAACCAGAAAAAGCACAGGAAGTAAATTGAAAGCACCATTAAAGCCAATGCCAATACCACCAGAACCCATGACAATGATCGCAATGGATGTAGTAGGACCATTACCCGAAACCAACGATGGGAATATTTACATATTGGTAGTGACAGATTATTTATCAAAATTCCCCGAAGCATTCGCAATACCAGATCAAAAAGCCAGAACAATAGCGAGAATCCTAGTAGAGGAAATATGCTGTAGATACGGAACACCCAAACAGATCCTAACTGATCAAGGAACCAACTTTATGAGCGAAATAATAGAGGAAGTAACGAATTTACTTCAGAATTGCGAAGCTGAGAACATCACCGTACATCCGCAAACAAATGGTCAAACCGAACGATTCAATGGCATACTAATAGAAATGATGTCGAATTATGTAAGCAGACACCAAAAAGATTGGGATAGATATATAAATCTATGCCTTATGGCTTATAGAATGTCAATACACTCAGCAACAAAAATGAGTCCATTCAAATTAATGTACGGCAGAGAATGTAACATGCCGATAGACTTAGAATATCAACCGCCAATATCACAGTATATGGAAATTGATGATTATGTAACAGGATTCAAAGAGCGGATGCAAGAGATCTGGAAAACAGCAGGTATGAATATTAGATTTAATCAAGAAAGTTATAAAGAATTACATGATAAAAAGCGAGATGTGCGTGAGCATAACTTTCAGGTTGGAGACTGGGTAATAATTGCGACGCCAGAAATTATCCCAGGAGTAGCCAGAAAATTACAAAGATGTGGTAAAGGACCATACGAAATAATGTACGTAAACGAGAATAATGCGCGAGTTAAATTGGTCAATAACCCACTCACTAGACCTATCTACGTAAACGTGAGCAGATGTAAAGCGATACCGAGAACAATAACAAAAGAACCAGAGAATCGAGGTATGAAAACCAGATCACAAACTCAACAGCTGAGTATAAACGGACTAACGATGAGTCGAAAAATAGAAGCGACATCAAATAATAATGTAGAGGAACCTAAACCAGATGAATCCAAAATTACGCTAAACGCGACCCAAGATAATGTAGACAAGATGGATATAATAGTGAAAGCTATCAGAGAGATAATGCCAGAATGGGTCGAAGGAAAAGGATGGATGAGAATAGTAAACAAAGCGGGAAAAATCGCAATGGATTACGCTAAAGGAGCTATAAGTCCACCAGAAATGGACCGTATTAAAGAGAGTATACCCATGATCTTCACTATGGCAGATGTAGAAGGAAACGTACCTCTACATATCGCAGTACAACACAGAAATACTCAAAGGATAATAGATATAATCCAACTTATGCAGAAATGCGGACACGCCTCAAATATAACAAACGAAGAAGGACAAACACCATTAATGTTTGCAGTCGCAGCAGATGCCTCTACAACAGTCCTGAGAGAATTACTAAAAACAGGATCATCGTTCAAAGAAAAAGACAATGGAGAAAATAATGTACTACACTACGCACTAAAATCCAGACAGGCAAGCGCAATAAAATTTATAACCAGTAATGCGACAACAAGAGAGAGAGAAATAATGGGTAGAACAATCCAAACATTATGGGAAGCTATCGACGCCAAACAAGACGAAGCAGCAGCCAACCTGATGAAATGGACCTACGAAAGTTCACCACTTAAAGTATTCAACGTAAATTATATGGTAAGAAACAGAAACGTTTTATTAAAAGAAACAATATATGCTCACTATCCATTTCCAAAGACAATAAAAGCAATGTTGAAATGGGAAGGACTGAAATTCACCAACCATCCAAAGGAAGCAATACGAATCGGAGATAGAAAGGAACAACTATTGATGATAATACACAGATGGCATCGAAAGAAAATAAGATTCCAAGCGAGCAAACAAGAAATAAAAGAGATGGACGATATAAAAGCGAGAATAATAAAAGTATACGAGGAAATAATTGAAATAATAAATGTCGAGGACGACATTTCAAAGGAAACCCCGGATGGGAATAATGATGGAGAAGGAGGTGGTGACAGCAGCAAAAACCAAAATTATCAAAATACTAGAGACGAAAACAAATCCGCACAAGAGAAAAAGGAATCATCTAACGAGGAACGTCGGGAAACGAACAACAGCAATAACGAGGGAAAACGAAACAGAGGGATGATGTCACTACAACAAAGGAAAAATCAAAACCGACCGACCCTGCTACAAAAAATAATGATATTAATCACGTCCATCAAGTTAACGGAAGCTGACGAAAACATCACAAAGGAGATAAAATCGTTCAGAATACGAACAATAAATGAGAAAGGAAGCGCAAGCAAAGGAATATGCTTACAACTGACGATGAATACAAGCATAAGTTGTCAATTTGATTCCATAGGAAAACCAGGAAAGATAGAAATACGATTCGAAAACTCATCATCATGCCAAACCACCAAAGATGTATGTAGAGATGCTACAGAAGATAGAAACGTAAAAATCCAAGTAAAGCCAGGGATAGGAAAATTGCGAATAATAAACAGAGGAATAGAAACGATTGAACAAGTATGTATACAAAACAAAATTATCGATTGTTGGAAAATGAATATGAAAGCAGGAAAGAAATGTGAATGGGATAGCCTAGAAGGAAATGCGGAATATATAATATGTGCCAACAACGATATAATAATAACATGCACATTAGCCAAAACGCTGGGAGAAAAAGTCACAACACCAAAAGAAGAACCTTATCAACGACGAGCACGAGAAAACAAGGAAATAATAATAAAAGTGGAAGCAGATCCAAAGAGTGGAGAAGAGATAATAGTCGAAAACATGGGCAAAGAACCCATTACAAAAGTTTGTATATTCGAAACTAAAAAGAACGGAACGATAAATGAGAGAATCAAATGTCAATCAAACGATGATATCAAGAACCAAAAATATCGTATTACAACTAAAAGAAAGCGTGGAAAATACATAGTACACGTTCAGAAAGGAAGAGATGATTACTGGAAATCAATAACCAGAAAGTTACTAGAATCAATTACGACAAAACGTCCGGAAATGGAAACAAGAGAAAAACCGTACCAACGACAGATCAGAGAAAGTAAAGCAGTAATAATAAACATAGAGTCAAATGCAGCAAATGAGGAAGAAATAGTAATTGAGAACACAGGCGAAAAACCTATCACAAAAATCTGTATATACGAACCTAAAGGAAACGAACCAGTAAACAAAAGAATCCAATGTGAAACAAGCAAAACCATAAAGAACCAAAAGTATCGCATACCGACGAAAAAGAAACTTGGAAAATACGTAATAAACATTCAAAAAGGAACTCATGGACATTGGAGAATGATAACAAGGAAACCACTCAAGTCAAATGCGACAGATCAACCTATAATAAAACAATCCGAGGGAAAACCAAGAAACGAAACATGGAAAACAGGAATGATCATGGACGACAGCCATCTTTCAATTCACGAAGCACTACAACTCCAGAAAGCACTTAAAAATGTACAACCAAAAGAAGGAATAATAGAGACAACCAATGCAAGAGAAAATACAACTATGCAGCCTAACGAAAAGAACTATATGATCAAAATGATTTGGATAACAACAGCAGTAATAAGCAGCATTGTAATGCTAATAATAATTCAACTAGCAAGAACCACCAAATGCAGAAAGAAGCCAGCGAAGAAAAGATTATGGCCAGCAGTAGAGAAATTCAATTATGACATCGAATTAGGACAATATGATGTAGAAAGAACCGAAGAATACGAAATCATAGGAAATTCCAGTACAAGCGGACTCTGGTTAAAAGAACCGCCCATTATCGAAGCACAACAATGGTCAAACGAATCTGACGTATATCAGATAATGAATGAGAAATATGGGGATATACGGATATTGCGTATAAAGTCCCCGGAGACGATGGTGTAAAACGAGAAAGAGACGTTGTATATAGTGTAAAATATTATGTAGTATAATAGTAGTAATGGTATGTATATTTATAAATATTGTACAAAATGTGTTAGAAATAGTTAGCAAACGGAAATGAATACGATGAATTAATGATGTATTATAACTAACAGATGAATCCGAATAATGTAAATCAACCAAATCAAGTGAGAATACCACCGTTCACAGAAGCAATACAACAACCAGCAGCTGCCAATATAGAGATTGTAGAATTAAATCAAGGAATATACCAAGATCAAGGAATCGAGGCAACGTGGAGACGACAATGCGAATTAATGACATTAATAACAAACAATGCGCAAACGCAGTGGACAAATACTCATCTAGTATTAACGGAAAGTGTGAACAGAGGTCTACAACAAGCCATAAGACTGGAAGAGCAACAGAGAACAATACTGCAATTACAAAGAATAAACGAACAATTAGCAGATCAAGTTAGATGGCAAGCTGACGAAATTAGAAGACTACGTAACAACCAACAGCACGTAGATCCAGCAAGTTGGGTGGAATGGATAGCATCGATGCCAGAATTCACCCCAGAACCGGATTCAACAGTAGAATAAAAATAACGCGTACCTTGTAAATATGTAAAATAATACGACAGAAAACGAAGCAACGTCAAGTAATCAGAAAATTTTTGTAGATATGCAGACAATCATCGAGAGAATTAGAGGAAGCGAGAATCCATCCGAAACTACGAGATGAATAATGAAAAATAAGATTAGAATGGTGAACGATATCAAGGAAAGACTAAAGTGTTGTAAATGTAAAGAATTACTGATTGGAGTGAGACAGACGAAATGCGGATGCAGAATATGCACAGAGTGTACGATAGAAGTGATAGAAACACAAACAGAAAAATGCCCTGGATGCGACGAGACGATTGAAAGAGATGAAGACCCTACAACAATGGATAAAGCCACCAATAAAGAAATCAATAATCTATTAGTTCAATGCCGAGTAAAAGAATGTGAATGGAAAGGACTTATGAAGGAAGCCGAAAGTCACTCAAATGAATGCGAATATAACGAGATATTATGCGGAAAATGCCAAACGACCACAACAAAAAAGACGATAAAAGACCATCACAAAGTATGTATCAAGAGAGAGGAAAAATGCGAATTCTGTGGAGTCATTGACGAATGGATAAAAATAGAAATGGAACACCGGAATCCAAAAGAGGAACGAGTATGCGATCTATATGAAGGAATATGCGCAAACAACTGCGACAAGAAAGAGAAAGTCAAATTAAAGGAACATTGGAACGAATGTAGCGGCAAACCAGTCAAATGTCCGTTAGAACTATTCAATTGTCGAGCACAATTACCAATTACAGAAATGCAAAAGCATATGATAGAAAATAGTATCGAACATACCGAAATTACGATGAAAACGATAGGAATGTTGACATGGGAGGTAAAAAGCCTACGAACAGAAAATGATGCACAAAAAGCAATAATAAGAGAAATATTAGAGTCCAGAAAGAATTTCGAGAGAAGTCAAGGAGACACACTCAAGAAAATGATCGAAATGGAAAAGAAAATGCAACAGATGACCAACAGTATAAAGGAACTAGAAACCAACAGTTCTATAGCCAGAAAACATCCTACAGCACCATTTATATGGAAAATAACCGAATTCGCAGAAAAGCTTCAGAGAGCAAAAGATGGAACACAAAGAATTCTAGATAGTCCACCAATATACAGTTGGGAAAATGGATACAAATTGGGCATTAGATTATATCCAAATGGAGATGGGAATGCAACAGGCACCCACATCAGTGTCTTCATCAGAGTAGGAAGAGGAGATTATGATGAATTATTAACATGGCCTTTTAAACAAAATATGATATTAACGATGAAAGGACAAGAGGATTACCGCAACCCAATCAGAACAGGAAATGAACCACAGATGGGAAGGCCAACAACTGACTGGAATACAGCAATTGGAACACCACGTTTCTATCCACAACAACGATTGAGAGGAGAAGGATTCTTGCGAGAAGATAATCTGTATATAAAATTAGAAGTAGAAAAGCCGGATAAGACGTTGTAAAGAGAGAAAGAAAGTGTAAATAAATGTAAATAAAATAATAAAAAATCAACTAAAAAAATCAAAAAATTACAAATAACCAGAAAAATCAGAAAAACAAAAAATTCAAAAATAATGACAATATTTAGATGGCAAGCGGAATCAGCGAAGAGATAACAATACAAATGAGAGAAGGACCAGATTCGATATGGACGAGATTATGGAAAAAACCAGAAGAAGAGGAAAAATCCAATATATTAACAGCAGCAATAACATACTATGCGGATTTTGATGTAGAAGAAAGACCACAGCAAATCAGGACAAAAGTATACCCACCAATGAGGGTAAAAGACGAAAACTTGAAAAAAGAGGAACAAAGATACTTAACGTTCAAAGATAATAAAGTGTTTACCAACCAACAAAGCAAAGAAATGGCTGCACAAGGATTTTACTTTACGGGAACGCCAGAAATACCAGACGAAGTAACATGCATCTTCTGCCAAGGAAAACTCGCACAATGGAAAAAAGGAGAAACAGCAAAACGGGAACATCGAGAAAAACTCCCGAGATGCCCATTTATGTTAAATTTAGATGTCAGAAACCAAGCAATGAACAGATCAGAAGGACTCAGACAAGCAGAAATAGACAGTGATGAAAAAGGAGGCGAGAAAAAGGTAACGATAATAAAGAATTACGAAGATCCAGCAGAATTAATATGGAAAAAAGAGACTATGAATAGAACATTCGAAGAGAGAATTAAAACTTTCAAAGGAAACCCAAGAGCAGCAGAATTTGCGAGTCAAGGATATTGCCAAACAGCAAGAGGAATAATGTGCGAAGGATGCAAAAATCAACAACCAATACCAGATCAGAATGTTAACAAACTAAAGCACAAGAGAAAATGTATGTATAAACAAGAAAAAGAGTCAAAGAATATCGAAATAATAGTTACAAACCAGCAAGTGGAAGATATTTTGGATCAACCAAAAACGAGAACCATAATGCTATTATCAGGAGTGGATACTCAAAAAATGAGGAAAATAATCCAGGAAAGGTTAGCTAATAATTTAGAATGGTACGACTCGACACAAGCAATAATCCGAGCAATCAAGCGATATCAAGAGAAACCTAAAGAGAGTCGTGACAAATCAATAATAAAAGAAGCTATTTTGGAGCAGTATCAATGTGTGACATGTTGGCAGAAACATGTCGAAATAATTTATATTCCTTGTGGACATATGGTCACATGTGAGGCATGCGGGATAAAAGTCAATATATGTCCAGTATGTAGAAAGCCGATCAACGGGCGGATCAAAGGATTCCGTTTCGCTGATCAGTAGATAGAAACCGAAAACAATGTGTAAAAAGTGTAAATAGAGATAAACGTAAAAACAAAAAATTATAAAAACTCAAAAACCACAAAAAATACGAGATGATGTAAATTATGATAAAACTTTGAGATGAGTGAAAAGAGAGAATAACCGATTATTAATATTTAGAAAACAATTATGAATCCAAATGAGACAAAAGAAATTGTAAAAGAGGCTGAAGAGACAAAATCAGCAATCAAAGATCAACCAGAGTCAATAAAGATAACAAGGGAGGAAGTAGAATTATGGAGACAAAGAACGTTACAATTAAAAGAAATGCTACTAACAGCAGAAGAGGAATTAGTACAAGAGACTCTAAAAACGAAAATGATGAAAGAAAAGTGGGAAAAACAACTAGAACAAAAAATAATTTACCCGGAAGGAAAAGAGAAAACGTACCAAGAGCGAGAAGAGGAAATGATGAAGGAATTTATGCAGAACCAAACTAGAATCAGAAATCAAAGGAAAGAGATACAAACTCTAGAGCAAGAGAAGCAAGATCAACAAAATGAAATCGAAAGATTGCGAGAAGTGATAAAAGATAAAGAAGCAGAGATACGAGAAGAAGGAGAGGAAACGATAAAGATTATACAACAAATGCAGGAGGAAATTGGGCAAATTAGCACCCAATACCGAATAGAGAAGACAAAGAGAACCCATTTGGAACAAGCAAAAGAATGGGCAAAAAGACAAGCGCGATATTGGAAAATCAAATGGACAGAAGATAGAGAACAGTCAAGAAGTAATTGGGAATCGCGAATCAGACATTATATTCAGCAAATAGCCGAAGAAGAAGATAGAACAAGAGCGTACAAAGCTAAATGGGAAAATGCGAAAGAGGAAGTCAACAAGCTGAGAAATCAAGGGTCAAAACCATCAAAGAAAATTAGAGAGCCCAGAGACGATAGACAAGAAAGAATGCTGACTCAGATAACTGATCAAGCAAGAAAATGGCGAATAGAATGTAGAATATTTGAAGACGCCAACGCAAAACAATTCAATCATATAGTGAAATTAGAACAGGAAGTTGAGTATCAACAAACCAGAGTAAAAGAGATGCAAATCGAGCAGGACGAAACTCACCGACAAAGACGAATACAACTAATAAAAACGGAAAAGAAAGAAAGTTGGATTAAATTAGAAGCGAGAAAATGGAAGAACCAGTACCAAGAAGCCAAGAAAGAAATAAGACTGCTACCCAAAAAGATATTAAATATGGAAGATTGGGAACTTTGGGAACAAGTCGAAGTACAGAAAGAAACAATCGAGGAACTAAACGAGCAGGTCCAAAACTTAGAATTTCGGGAAAAAATCAGACAAGGTACAATAAGAAGGCTCAGGAGACACGAAAAGGAATATGAACAACAATCTAACGAAATGGACAAGAGAGCAGCAGAAACGAGAAATCAACTAACCGATGAAAGACGGCAAAATCAACAATTAAACGAGAGGATAACAGAACTCCAACAGGAGGTGAATGGACACCGAGGAGTTGCAGTATTTAAAGAAATCCAGTTGAGACATCAACATGAAGTTAATGAACAGTTGAAAGAACAAGTTGAAGCAGAAATAAAAGCAATAAAGCAAGGATATGAGGAAAATGAGCAGAACCTGAGGAAGGAAATTGAAAAGTTAAAAGCATTGGAAAACACGCAGCGCTTGGAAACGCAAGTGGAAGAGTTAACAGAAAATACAGAATATCTTGCTTATCTCTTAGATGAAGAGATACAAATATCAAATGCCTTGCGGGAAGAGATAAATACATTGCAGAACCGACCACCAATCCTGCTCATGCCGTTATACCCAACTGAAATTTTAAATCAAGTACCCGCCGAACCCGATGAAGGATTCGGGGA
Organism: Schmidtea mediterranea; assembly: GCA_022537955.1. Classification (NCBI taxonomy): domain Eukaryota; kingdom Metazoa; phylum Platyhelminthes; order Tricladida; family Dugesiidae; genus Schmidtea; species Schmidtea mediterranea. Next base: position 203,266,052 of record CM039680.1, on the reverse strand, counting down.
GACGGACGAAACGATAGTGTAAAGCTAAAAGAGAAAAATTGTAAAAAGTGTAAAATAATAAAAATAAAGAAAAATAATAAAAACGATAAAAAAAAAAAAAAAAAAAAAAAAAATTGTAATCGATGTATATTTAGCATGAATTCGAATGAAGTAGAAATCCGAATGAATCTAGAAGACGGAGAATACGTACCAAGCCCAATTCAATTAGTAGAACCAATAGAACAAGACCCACTGAGGTATTATAGTAAAAGATGGAGAGCCGAAAGAAAAGAATGGCAAGAGTTAGTGGAGGAACAAGATTCAGAAATCGCCCGGATAAATCAACAATTAATACAGTCTAAACAATTAGCCAATATGATAAAACGAAAACTAACATCCAGCATGGGAGAGAACAGAAATCAAAAGAGAGAAAATGAACGATTGAGGCGAGAATTAGCCGAAATAAAAACCCGTGTAATCCTGGAAGATTATTGGAAAACCGAAGCGGAACGAATGAGAGATAGTAGAAAGAGCGAACAGAGATATGTAATACAACTGGAAGACAGTTGTAAAGAAGCCAGAGAGATAAAAGAAAGCCATCAACAAGCTCAAGATGAGATTAAAACGCTAACAGAACAGCTCCAGGAAGCGAGACGAAAGCTGGAAAAACAAACAGCTAAACGAATAAATAGTAAACGTCAACTCAAAAGAAAACAAGCGAAAGAAATAAATCTTCAGATGAAAATAAATAACCAACAAAGAATAATCAAGGAAAACCAAGAGCAACTAAAAGAACTCCCAAAACTAACCGAGCGATTAATAAAAGCCCAAGTCCTGATAATGAGATTCTCAGAAAACAAAATTAAAGAGGAGTGCGAGATACACTCAACCCCGGAAAAAGAGAAAGAATAAAAAGGGCTAAACTCCACTGTAAATAAACGAAACAATCTTGTAAATAAATATAAAATTGATTATGTATTCGAAAATAGAAGCGATGAACCCAAACCTGTGGATAATAACGATGATAATAATGAGAAAATGCAATACTGAAAACCCGTTAGAAAAATGCGAGAAATCCCAACCCTTCAGAAGAGAGGACAGCACCTGTGCCGATTTCAAAGAAATTTGTAGTAACCCCAATAATGAGGAATGTCAACAAATAAACCTACAATGTATACAATGCCCCACAAAAGAAAACAAGGACGAATTAAAACAGAACATCGAGAAAACCCAAATAATGGTACAAACCCTACTGAAAAATAATGAAGAAATAGCCAATATAAAAAATGAGAACCAAGAGATAAAGAAAACCCTAGAGAACATCATCAGACAAATTCAAAGAAAAGCCAAAGCAAATCCCAATAATAAACCAATCCAAGAAATTCAAAAGATCGTCCTATCAATCAAAAAGCAACAAGGAAAACAAGTGGGACAGAAAAATGAACCCCGTACAACAAGTCTATCAATCGAACTTATACTACCGATTAGTATAACCTCTAACATGATACTCCTAATATGCTGCCTCATCATCGGCCTAACGAAAAACAAACCAAGACAAAATACCCCAATTCAGAAACTCAGAAGAATGTTCAACCCAATCCAAAATACCAATCAAGTTAGCAAAAATTCAAGACTCTCGCAGATTTCCATCAATCACCCTTCAAGATCAACCCAGCTCGAAAGCGAAACCCAAGCCGTCAGCGATTCATTCGAAAACAAATACAACTGAGTTACAACAACTGATATTGATTTGAACTGATTTCCTAACTCGAAATGATTTACATTGATTTGAACTGAATTTACTAACTCATACTGATCTACAGTGATTCGAACTAATACTGATCTACATTGATATCGAACTAAACAATTGGTATTTAATTATGTAATGTAGCCGGACCTTAAGTCCATCTTTCTCTTGATAATTAACCTTACAGTAGACATTTTTATGAATGTGAATATTGAAAAACGGAATTGTATGTATTATTTTGACATCAATTGAAATTGCGGGTCGCAATTTTACGGACCCCCGAGTGTTTTATGTTGGGCCAGAACGTAAACGGCCTTGATAAATGTTTAAATGGATCAGAAACACACACGCAGATACAACACGCAATTTAAAATAAACCTGAAAAACACCAAATAAACCCTATAAAATCTAAGAAATAAAAGAATTAAATATAAAATAATAAACATAAAAATAAAATAAAATAATAACAAAATGCACCAAGATCCGCACGATACCTACACAAATACAACAAGAAAACACGACAAATTCGACGAAACTAGAAAAATCAATTAAAGTTCATTAAAGTGGAATTTAAATTGAAAAATTGAATTAGCAATAATTCAATAAAAATTTTAAATAGAAAAATTATAAAAATAAATCAAGAAATATAAAAACTAAAAAAATAGAATTTGCTAGAAAAGAACAAGGTCGAATTTTGTTTTACTGCACCAAATTTTACACGTCACACAATCAGGTATAAATACTGATCCATTTTCACATTTAACAACCATTTTTGAAAACTAACCAATTTTTGTTAAATTGTTACACCATTTTTTGAAAGTGAACCAATTGTAAACAATTTGTGAACTATTTTTATTAGCTCAAATACTTTGAATATTACAATCAAAATTTTTTTAGGTGAGAATCATTTATGTCGGAACCCTCTTTCCACATCGCGACCTTACATCTCAATGGAGCTCTGCTCGGCGTTGATGTGGGGAGAGCGGTATTTATGTTATTTTATGCCTTATTTTATGTTTGATGGTTTATGGAATGGACAATGGGTAACTTTACTTGTTTTATGATAAATAAATTTTATCAATATGTATACTTAATTTATATGTTTTATAAAATTAACATTTTAAAATGTCGAAATTTTTCCGGCCCACAGCCGACACATCACGCAAGTTAGTAAAATCAACATAGTGCAGATGCATGTAAGAGCGTGGAAAACCGCCAATGATATGCACCCGTGAAGACTCAGTGTGCGCAACGCAGCGGTCGGAACGTAAATATTTATCCCTATAGTTGAAGCGAGAAATAAGGAAGAAGTCTCTGGCTGCTTCCTCGTTTCTCAATTCTGTAAAATCGACCTAAAATGATCTTACAAACGGCTTAAAATCACCACACCGAGTAGTCCAGTGGGCACTCAATAAATATAATATAAACACAACGGCGCTTAGGAGCTATTAAAGGGAAAGGGGACGGGGATAAATTGACTGAAATCGTTGGTATAAATAAATTCAATTGATAATAAAAATGACTTAACTAGTAGTAGATTGGTTCATAAAAATTAAACGTAACTATCGTAAATAGTTTAGTGAATTTCTTAAATTGAACTTATCCATCAAATTAATAGATTTTTTGTCGTCATTAAAAATAAATACTCCATTAATTAAAGTAGATTTTGATAAAATTAATCATGGGAAATCTAAGTAGCTTACAGTTCCATCTAAATTAACTCCTCGAGTAAAATGAACGAGCTAAAAATGAATTAACTAAAATCACTGATAGAATTAAAGCCCGTGAAATAATTGTTAGAGTAATTTGGATAATTAATTTAAACCCCGAATTGGATTGATGGTTCGAAGAGATTTAATAACTGTAAGGTTAGTAATATGAAATCGCTCAATTTTAAATGCATGTGAATGCGAGAAATACCAAAATGCCAGTAAATCGTTAAACTAAGGGTAAAACAACTCATTAAGTGAAATAATTATTAACAACAATTTAGAGTTATAGTCCAACGTCGACAGATGGGTTCACTGAGAGAGTAAATCAGATAAAAAGTTATTCAGCGGAGTAAAGAAAATTAATAAAAATTAGGCGAAAAGAAATGAATTCCATGTTAAGTACAACCAATTTCAACGAATAAATTTATTTAATATCGTAGGAAAATTCAGCAGAGCTTAGTTTAATGGTATTTTTTCATGATAACCGAGTAAAATCCCTTCGCACCATCATCCTGAACCAGGAGATTAATGAAATAAAATGTTGATAACCATAAAAGTATTAATGATTTACGAAAACAAAGGAAAACAAAATCAAATGAACCTTTAATATAGCAATTAAAATCCCACATAAATAAATTGAGATCATAAATCGACAGTAGGTAATCCATAGGCCAGTAGGTCAAGTGTCCAAAATCAGAAATTAGAGATGAAAATTTGACTGACTAAGCAGGGGAATGTGCGAGATTTGAGGTCCATCAATACCCAAACGAGGAGACACGACTTCTGGATTAACGATTCATGCGATTGAAAAAGCTGTCGACCAATGTCACTGAGGGTTGAGGTAATTTCCAATCCGATAATACATAAATGATACGAGGGGAGATCCACGGTAGGAACGCGTGTGTGACGCTAAAATCTAATAGAAAAGTAGAGGAATCAACTAGAACGACAACTTACCTCAATTAATCCGATCAAGCTCGATAATCAGAATTTTAAAATAGCATGAATAAATTTGAATAGATTATTGTGTAATTAAATTGCCGTAGACCTAATAGACAAGTGTGCATTTACCGAATTCCGAGGTGATCGGACGGCACGAAAAGGACTTCGTTTACAATTAGCATAATCCGTGCTACATAATTTAAATAAACGAATGCAGTTCGTCATGCCTTAATAATTAAAATTTACGTTAATTTGTGATATAGGTGTGGTATTTTTCAATCGATATTTAATTAACCCGTTGATATATTTTTTAATACTTAATTCACTAACCGTTGACAATTTTTATTAACCTCACTTTATTTAATTTGTCGGCCCATTAATATTTTTGTTAAAATCACCTATTTGATCCGTTAGCCATCGATAAGTTTAGTCATTATCACACCTATTTTTATCTATTAGCCCAATCATTATGCATAATGTACACGTCGAAACATTTTTGTTACTTATAAGAGATGCATAATCAAACTCATTTAAATAGAACAGGTCGACTACATCAGCTACTTAGAGGGCGCAAAGGCTTATCCAGGGAATAGAAACCCCTCCGTAACTCTTAACTCTGACATCAACGCCAAGCCTAATATAAATCTAAGTTCCGCTCGACATCGACAAACGACAACACTTGATCGAATACCAGTTCTTACTCATCTCCACAACATAATATTAAACAATATGTAAGTCCAACAGCCATCCCCTAGTCATTAGAGAACCAAATCATAAATCACACACCCGAGTTAGGTAATCCGTTTTAGTGCTATAATTATCAAACGCTAGTAATTGATCCTACTACATTACTTTCAGTCGAATATGACAGATTCAAGTTCAACTAACACGCCATCTAGGAAGGAGTCGCCCAGGAGAACAGGGGCAATCAGGAAAATACGTCGACAATGGCCGTACCCTACCATTCGGAGGACACCTAGTCTCAACAACGACCCCGAGGAACTAAGTCGACAGCAATACCCAGCTGCCGAAATATTCGCTAACGCGCAGGACCTCCTCACCCAGTGGGAGCGGGTGCAGGAGCGGGTGGACTTACAAGTCGTCAAGGCAAGGATGTACCTTGCAAACGTGCTGGATGACATCCTTGCCGGGCGGATCGCCATCGCCCATCCACCTCGTCCGATTCGAGATACTAGGCGGCCCTACACGGTGGAGGCCCTCAAGAAGAGTTTAGAACGGTATTGTCCGGACGAATAACTGATAGACATCTTGTTGTAGTGATCAGAGAACAATTATAATTAGAACTGTGTGTGTTTTCTTATTTAATAGAAAATGAACCGTTGATTTGTTTGGATAAATTTAAACATTTAGCTCAATCATAAATTAACGTGTAACAACCCATTTAATTTCAGTAATGTCCTCTCTACGGATCCTACAGACGGAATTAGAACGCGCGAGGCAGGCGAATGCCGAGTTACTTAGTCAAATACTGCAACTAACCCGCGAGGTGCAGCAGATCAAGGCGACTTGCTTAGACCCCAAACGAACCAAAATCCTTTACCAACGGCTCACTGCAGCTCAAAAAGGCTGGGCCGAAGAACGCCAGCTAAATCGGAGTCTGCGTACGCAAGTCCGGGGACTCGAAGTGGCTTTAGCGGTATGCCGAGAAGGTGAAGCGGTAACTTACCCGCTCATCTTCGCCCCCACTCAAATGCCGCCGACAACTACCAAGCCAGCCAACCCTACAATCAGCATTCGGCGACCGGGACGTAAGGAGCGTGCCCGACGTCGCGCAATTCAACTCCAACACCCCCAGCAGTAACAGTTGTATATAAATCGAATAAAATAGTTTAAATGTAGTCGAGTTATTAATTTAACGTAACCGTACACCAACACCATCAATTCGTTTCATAGTCAATTAAGCACTAATCCTGGATAGTTAAGAGGGACCGAGCAAAGCGAGCATAGGTCTTCTATCGACAGCTCGTGAACCCGAGGTTTGTCCGAGCAACTATAGTACTAGCCAATGGTATTCAATTTTTGCGGACAATCCACCACTTGAACACATTTCCAACGTTGCTTAGCAACGGGTGCCAAGTGGGTAAGTATCATTTTGTATGGCGTTACTAGGGTCGCCAGGAAGATAAGCAAGATTTGAAACCCTGTAACCCACCAATAATAATAATAATATTAATAATAATAATTATAATAATAATAATAATAATATTAATAATAATAATAAAAATAATAATAATAATAAAAATAATATTAATAAAAATAATATTAATAATAATAATAAAAATAATAATAAATAAAAATATTAATAGTTAAAACATAACAATAACAATAAAACATTAATACATTTATTAAACATCAAATCTCTTGGATAATAACCAAGCTAAACAATGTTGACCACATGTTAAGGTCCATGGTTTTTGATACATAGTTTTATTATACACAATAGGTTTACCCATTGTTTGCAGTTTCGAAACCATTAAAGACGGATAATAGAAACCCATAGGATCAAATACAAATATCTTGCTAGGTTTCATATATTTTGCTAACCAATGTTCTCCACCGAGATGAGATGATTGAGTATTGACGATTATGGCTTGATTATTACGTAAATATGGAATTTTATCAAGAGGAAAAACCCTTAAAAATTCATGTCCTAGTATTTGTTTTCCAATTCGATAAACCTGAACAGAACTACATCAATAATATTAATAATACATTTAAAAACTTACTCCATGACAAATTATCATAAATTATCTATACATTTATACCAACATTTTCAAACCAACAATGTTTGAACTCTGTTCAAACCAACACTGTTCTGTTTGCAGTTATTTGAACCTCATTTCAAATACTCCATAACATGTAACGGTTCAGTTGTAGCTTTAGCAAACTTTATATCTAATCGTAAATTACCATTTTGAGGTAATTGACTCTGATTTAAATCAAAATCAGGTGCCAAAACAAATGTGAAGAATGGATATTTGCTTTTAAAATCTTCAAGAGTTATACCACAATTAAGGTTTTTATCCAAATAACCCATATTTCTCACTATACTCTGCATATATGTAGCACAATAATTATCATTATCGAAATCTTGAGTATATGTTTCTCTATAATCACTATTTTTCGATAAAGTTAGCGATGTTACTCCAAAATGTTTGAAAATTGAGCTCGATGTTAAGTATGATCCATTATATTGAGATTCACTTTGAAATGTTACCAATATAAAGTTGGGCATTCTTCTATCTCCAAACATTTGTTCCTTATAGAAAGAAGCTGCACCTTTAGCAATAGCAAATTGAACAATTTCCTTTGTTTTCAATGGATATATTGCATGCTTAGAATTAAGCCCCAATTGATGACCGGCTAATACAGAGGGCTCAACCCGAAATCTTCTTACCAATAATTTAACATCAACTAATTGAAGAATTGGTGCTGTGGTAGCACTTGTTAGTGATAATGCCGAATCAGATCTTTTCAATCTAATGTGTACATTAACACCTGGGAGTAAATATTTCGGTTGATCCATAAAATCGAGTTGTAATGATGAGCACATGGTAAATAATTTCGAGCCTTTAATCCACTTTTTCCTATTGTCATCACTACCATAACCCATAGGAGTTAAACATGTATTTTTAGTATCGCTATTGTAATTTATAATAGTTTCTATTAGAGCTTTGTGAATATATGTACTGTTACCACCCTCAATCTTGATATTATTAAATCCGAGAACTGCATCTTTAAAAAGTGTATGAAACAAGTAATTGTTTGGTATTACATCACTAGGTTCACCCAACGGTTTTCTATCTTTATCTACAACTTTGATCTGAACAGTTAACAATGTATCATTCAAATCTAAATATTCAGTTTGGGAACCATTAATATAAAATTCAATATCGGTTCTACTATCCATAATAGAATTTATCGGGAATACATCTTCAAAGGCCCCCATTTCAATTACTGCTTGGGGAAATGGTCTATCAAATAAACACAATTCAGATTTACCACAAATCATTTTTGAAATATAGTTCCATGCCCTTTCATTCGTTTGTTTATATGTTTATGATTTCTTTTACGTTTTTGAGCCGGTGCTGGTGCTTCGGGTTTTTGAAACATACCTGCAACACTAGGTAGAACTTTCCCTAACTCGGATAATGCATTTGATTTCAGCGATGGTAATATTTTCTGCTCATTCATTATCACATCTTTAGCAGTTTTCATGCCAAAACTACCAAGGCGTTTAAGAATAGGAAGTGCAAATCTACCAATTGTTCTCAACCATCCTGATCCATACTGTTTACCAATAAAATATGATAATTCGCCACCACTTTGGCTACCACTATACACACTAATAACATCGTTATTGGCCATCTAATTTACGAAAATGTAATGCCAAATGAGTTTTTGTATCTTTACTAAATTCAATAAATTTACCGCTATCATCACGAATATTTATTTCTATATTGTTTATACATGATGTTGATACCGGTAAGTACATGGGATTATCGATATTTATATTGACAACTTCATCCTGGTCATATTTATCAACCCAAACAGATTTCAAAAGAGGAACCAAAGAATCACCAACAATTATAGGATCGATGATGTTAGTATAAATGAACATTTGCCTATGAAGTTTTATTATTTTTGGTTTGCGTAAACCAAAAGCACTTGCCCTATATGTTTGCTTATCTAATCCCAATGTATTAGCCAAATTCTTATCAAATGTAACTTCACAAATGTTATTATTCAGACTGAATTTGCATATTCCATCTTTAAGAAATTCAATAGTTTTAAATATATGTAAACTATTTAATGAAATATATTTATGTAATTCTTCAAGTGTTTCAATATATAATTCATTAGTAAATGTAAATGTATCTTCCACCTCATTAATATATGATACAGATATTTTGATGTTTTCGATCGTTACACTTTTCTCATCAAATGTTTTGAATCGTATTAGGTATTCAGTACCAGGAACAACAATGCTAAGCTTAGCAATACCCATTCGCTTGGCATCCTAAATACTTTCAAACTTTATTGTAAATGGGCTAAAATCACAACTAACATTCAATCCATCTTTGAAAAACATGCCACTATTTTCATCTAAAATCTGATTTGGAATATGACAATATCGTTCAAAATTATTGATTGAGAAAATACCACTACAGGTTTTTGGAACACGCTTCTTGAATCCGATTTTACAATGACTATAAAATGGGAATGTATTGTACACAAATGTAAAATCTTGCAAAGCAACTTCCCAATTTCCATGTAAATAAATGGGATTTTGAAGATCAACCATAAATTTACTTGCTTGGTTTTCCGGATGGATTAGTGGGCAACTATTACTCGGTAAAATTGTATAGAAACTCATTTTACTAGGTCTTTTGATATCCATGAGGGTTTTTGATATCCATGCCATTTGACATAGTATTGTTTATCCTTACCCACCATTTTAGTTTTCAATATTTTCTGAATTCTGAACACTGTAGGTTTGGAAATAACTTGTAATTCCTGTTCATAGAATTTCCCTTGTATTAAATTGTTATCACTATCTTTAATAACATACATTACAGGACTCTGTTTAGTATTAATTTTAGTAATTTGAAATACTTCATCACTCCAATTACTATCGAAATATTTGATGAAAGGTGAAGCAGATATTTTACTAATTCTAACGTGATCACCAACTTTATATTTTGGTTTTGTAATAGTAACTTTTTTAGACTGTACTCGTGTTTTCGATCTGATATCTACGGGTCTCAAACCATTCAGACCTCGATGCGATGAATTATTATAACTAGCAAGTATTTTCGGTAATACATTTATCTATATTTTATTACCTTGATGCACGAAATATTTCTTCAATCTATCTCTCAATGTCCGGTTAAATCTTTCAACATGTGCGGCTTTGTATTGAGAATGTACAGAATAATGATTTATTTTGAGACGATCCAGGATTTGCTTAACTTTACTATTGTAAAACTCCTTGCCTATAATAATAATAATAATAATGTTGGTCTTAGAGTCAAAATTAAAACAAAAATTACAAAACTAATTTAAACAAAAAGGTGAAAATTGTATAAGTTAGAACAAAATGATTAATGTAGTTTTGAAATTGTCAATATGGCTGCCGTAAAATAAACACGCACCACAAGAAGAAACCAAAAATAAAATAAAACATATTAATTAAAACAAATTAAAAATATAACAAAAATTAAATAAAACAAATAATTAATTAAAATTCGGAAAAATGCCTACAGATGCAAAAAGAAACATATGAAAAATAAAATAAACTGCCAAAACCTTGCAAAATAAGGTTTAGAAAAAACACAGGCAGAAGAGGCGACCAGAAAACAAAATATTGGGGTTTAAAAATAATATTTTAAGAAAACAATAATAAAAATAAAATCCAACAATAAAATATTAATATATCAAAAAATAAAGAAAAATATATAAAAAATTACAAAAATATTTTGAAATTAATAAAATAATTAAAAAACCCTAAAAATGGCGGAAAATCGCCCATTGGTCGCACACAGGCACAAAAATACTATATATACGGCAGTCATTTTCATAATTTCTAACCAAATTTAGACAGAATTTTAACAGACTTACAGACTTACAGAATTCTAGACTACAAATTTTTAGACATTTTTTCAGTAAGACAAAGTGTTTATGCCAATTTATGTCAATTTTTCAAATCTAGTTGCATGATTGTGGATTGTAAGTACTGTTATTTTTTGTATAAATATATATTTCGAAGTCTTGTTACTTTGATTTTATTCTGGATGGTCGTGGAATCTTTTGGTGCCACAGACAAGTCCCCCTAAAATCTTATTTATAATAAGTATTTCAATAGATGGTCCATGGGACGGATCTCGGGCCGGCTAGTGGGTGAAAACCCTTAGTTGAGCTCGTGGGTCATGCCTCGTGGACCCCTCGGCAGTCCGCAGTCGGGTCTGGCGATAATGCACAGGACCGCTACGCAGGGCGCCGTTGTATACTCGGGGCGGCTACTGAAAAGTGGCCGGAACGAGTCGAAATAAAATTCGGGAAGTGCGACTTTAGTTAAGCGGGAATAAAGTTTTGTAGGGAAAATTTAAAACTTTGTCAGAAAATAAATCAGAAAATCAAATAGGAAAGGATAGGATAGGCTAGGAATGTAAATTTGAAAGTATTTTTCCAAAAGTTGAATGATCTATTCTGACAGAAGAGGGAAATGTTTTCTGAAAGTGACCGCAGAGGGTTGTAACTACTTAAAATCATGGGAAATGTACCGGGAGTTAAAGAATTATTAATCAAATTTTAATATAGAGAAAGATAAAGGTAAATTAGGAAAAATGTAGTCGATTCCGTGATTGAATAAATGAAATAGGAAATTTGCCGAAAAATAAGGGAGGAACGCTGCCCAAATTTTTGGAGGATACATTTATAAATAACGCGTAAAGATGATAAATAAGCATGGAAATTGTGGGAATAGACGAGTAAGGACCAGGATATAGAAAGAGAAAGACGTAAGACCTTCCATCGGCAGTCCAGAACCCGATAAAGTGAAAATTTCATGAGGAGTAGTTCTAGAAATGGAGCTCACCTGCTCATGAATTTTCAACCTCTATGTACAGTACCAACATGGCACTCACCATGGGTACATAGGAGGGATAGAATAATAATCTTGCTGGCGTTTAGGGGTAGATACACAAAACTCCTAGAAAAAATAAATAAAAACCAACCCAATTCGCCAATAATAATAATAATAATAATAATAATAATAATAATAATAATAATAATAATAATAATAATAATAATAATAATAATAATAATAATAATAATAATAATAATAATAATAATAATAATAATAATAATAATAATAATAATAATAATAATAATAATAATAATAATAATAATAATAATAATACCTAAATCGGTTTGCAAATTGTCTGGATGCCCATTTTTAAACATTGAGTTAATTGCTTTAGATATTTCCTCTGCAGATTTTGTCTTTGTCGGTACACCGCGAGCAAAACGATTGAAAACATCAATACACGTTAAAATATATTTATAACCCTTGTTAATATTCGAATACGGTATCATCTCCATCAAATCCATTTGCCATAAATCATTAATACCGAATGTCTTATAAGCTAATGTTGGAAATCTTTTCCGCATTGGTTTGTTTAAACTGTACGCAAGCTGATCTGACAACCACTTTTGTGTTTCCTTTTTCGACTTTGGGACTCTTTTCTTTAACTTTGCCACTCCACCGAAACCTGCTTCGTCTTCTGGGTTCGTCCAAATCTTCTCCATTACAACACGATGATTTAAATTTAAATTTAACATTAGGTAATGATTGCCCCATCGTTTATTGTGATAATAATGATAATGCTAATGGTAACATTGCTCCGATAAAACCACCTTGTTGTTTAATAATGATTTTTCTCATTTGCTGACGATTTTTATTATTTACTAGCCATAACAAAGGCTTACGATGTTTATTCAATACTAGTTTTTTAGAATTACTGATTTTAATTTTACCTCTGACTACTTTTAATAGAATTTTGAGTAAATCATCGACAACAAAAGTTGGAAATGATTGTAAAATAAACATTCTTTTCATACTCGAAGCCTTTAACAATGCATTAAAATATGGGAAACTTCTATGATTTTTTACAATTTTAACTTTTTTCTTACTCTTTTTAATAATGTTTTTCGAAATAAGATTCATTGCAGGGTAATTCTCGGTTACTAGTTTTTTAGATGGTGTATAACTGGTTTTTGGTGGAATTTTGTTTTTCTTTTTAATACTTTGTCTAAGTTTTCGGATATTTTTAAGCCTGGATTTCATAAACATTTTTTTATGTTAAAGTTTTCAACTTTGTTTATATACCATGGCACCTTCTTTATTGAAAATATCTGTTTTTACCCGTAAATCATCATTGCATTGTTGAGTGAAATCAAGAAATATATATCCATGTGGTGATTTTGTAGCATCTTGAAATGCACTGATGAGAAAATTACGATTATTAGGGTATGCTTGTCGAGCAAGAAAATCAATAACTGTCGCATCTCTAGGATTCTTGAAAATAACTAAATATTGAACATTTAAATTTCTTGTTCGATGTGCGCCACCCTGATGAAATAGATTTTGAGTAATAAAGATCACAGTAACACCAGCATGTCTACTGATTTTTGTGAATAAATTATTAAAATCCTTTTCTTTATTAGCTTCCTGATACAAATCATCAATAAATGATGACATCACCTTTCCTTAAACGACTTGACCAGTTTTTATCGAAACCCTTTACTATTTTCATGTTTTTCAATTTACAGAAATTATCTTGAGTTAATCCATGTTCTTCATCTGCACTCCTATTCTAATAAATCTTGTTGAATTTTGTTTGAAATAAATTAGATTTCAGTAATTTACACACAAACATAGTTTTACCACTACCACTTGGGCCGACGATTTTATATACAGCATCATTTCTTAATTCCATTATTAATTTGTATAATTATAGGTTTTTGTTTATATTATATGATTTAATGAACTCTTCCTAAAAATCATATATATAGCTTATTATTTCTTTATAGTTTAATTATATTATCAAATATAAATTATAAAGGAACTTTCGATGTATCAAAAATGATATTTCCAATTGGTAAACCCCAGCAAATTGTTGATAGGAGTGGAAATACCCTAATATATTTTTCAAATCCGGCAAATGCAGAATCATGGGATGCAAGAAACCTTTAGATGTAAATAAATTACAATATAGAATAAAGGAAATTAAAATACAATCAATTACGGTTACCATGGATATGGGTCAATCTATCAATCTATAAAACATGTCAACAAAATGTCTTTGTATATTCGAACCAGAATTATTTCCTGCACTGAGGCTTTTAAAATACAACCCAATGTGTGTTAACGTGTTTGTCAGTGGCAAAATAGTCATATTAGGGTTGCGAAATCTAGAGTACAAAAATATTGTTTGTGACATACAAAATGAAATCACTGGATTGGTCGATATCTGATTGGCTAATGATTGATTAAAACACCTTGGTTATTCATTTCATTTCAATTTTAAAATGCAAACTACACCGAAGAAAAATATGCAGAAGAAAAATACCAGTCAATATGGTAAATTTATTATTTATTTATTTTCTTTTATTATTATTATTATTTATTTAGACACATATGCCCCTATGGTGATTGAAAGAATTATTTATTATTATCCTCAAATGAAGGAAATTTTGAAGATCAAGGAGCCTGCAATGATCGAAGCTGCAATATATGAAGAAACCAGAATTATGATTTCCGAGCTGATTAAGCAAGCTCTTTGGGCAATAAAATCAACCACATGGTCAAGGAAATGGAAACGGAATACTCCTGTATTCTGGGTTGCAGCTGCTGTGATTTCCGGTACCAGCGCTATGTGGAATGGAATATTACAAATTCAATAAGAAATTTGCAAAAAATGAAACTTTTAAGAAAATAAATGTTTTGTATTTTATTTTGGTATTTTTATTTTGGTGGTGGTAACAATAATAATAATAATAGTAACAATAATAATAATAGTAATAATAGTAATAATAATAATAATAAATGTTTTGTATTTTATTTTGGTAGTACTAGTTTTATTTTGGTGGTGGTAACAATAATAATAATAATATTTATAAAAATAATAATAATAATATTGATAATAATATTGATATTAATAATAATAACTCGTAATAATAAAACACGTGATAATAATAATAATAACTCGTAATAATAAAACATGTGATATTAATAAGGCATTTTATATAGATGATGTGTGTGAAATCATATACAAACTCAATGGGTTAATTCACATACAGTTTTATATATTTTTGCAGTCACGCACTTATCATGCATTGTCTTTGTTATAATAATATGCATGATTCTTATTGGTTAATCATTATCTGTCAAGGGTATAAAAGCGCGTCACCACCTAATAAAGATCATAAATCAAACATGACCAAGAAAATAAGTGTCCAACCAGTTCAGATGTTCCACAATTATAAAATGTATTTTTTAAAGGAGCCTATCAATATGCAATTGACAAATCCAGTCAAACTCAATAAAACGCAATTTCAATCTCTTGCTGGGACTCTCTCAATGTTAGATATCAAGGATATTGATAATACATTCAAAAAGATCAATTCCAATTTAAAATGCAATGAAAATGCTTTCTTCACGAGTCAATATACCAGATATTATGATGCATTTACAGAAATTGGATTCAAAGAACAGGAAAACTGGTATATAACAATAACAATCCAAGGATATAAAGCTGATCAAAATGATGTGCTTTCTCCAATCTTGAAAATTGTTACTGCTAGACTTTCACAGTTATTTTAATGTATAGTAGTAGTGGGATGTGTCACATCCAGCACATGTCACATCCAGCACAGTACCCCCTCCCCCCCGGCTGAGAGAAAATTTTTCTAAGTCCAAAAGACAAAGACCATGACTCATTCAAGGTCATTTAAACAAAGACCATGACTCATTCAAGGTCATTGGATGACTCATCATATTTTTTAGGTCATTTAAACAAAGACCATGACTCATTCAAGGTCATTAAATGACTCATCATATTTTATAATATTTTAAATTTTAAACAAAGACCATGACTCATTCAAGGTCATTGGATGACTCATCATATTTTATAATATTTTTAATTTTAAACAAAAACCATGACTCATTCAAGGTCATTGGATGACTCATCAAATATTTTAAATTTTAAACAAAGACCATGACTCATTCAAGGTCATTGGATGACTCATCATATTTTCCAAGGTCATTTAAACAAAGACCATGACTCATTCAAGGTAATTGGATGACTCATCATATTTTTTCAAGGTCATTTAAACAAAGACCATGACTCATTCAAGGTCATTGGATGACTCATCATATTTTTTCAAGGTCATTTAAACAAAGACCATGACTCATTCAAGGTCATTGAATGACTCATCATATTTTATAATATTTTAAATTTTAAACAAAGACCATGACTCATTCAAGGTCGTTGGATGACTCATCATATTTTATAATATATTTAATTTTAAACAAAGACCATGACTCATTCAAGGTCATTGGATGACTCATCATATTTTATAATATTTTTAATTTTAAACAAAGACCATGACTCATTCAAGGTCGTTGGATGACTCATCATATTTTATAATATATTTAATTTTAAACAAAGACCATGACTCATTCAAGGTCATTGGATGACTCATCATATTTTATAATATTTTTAATTTTAAACAAAGACCATGACTCATTCAAGGTCATTGGATGACTCATCATATTTTATAATATATTTAATTTTAAACAAAGACCATGACTCATTCAAGGTCATTGGATGACTCATCATATTTTATAATATTTTTAATTTTAAACAAAGACCATGACTCATTCAAGGTCATTGGATGACTCATCATATTTTATAATATTTTTAATTTTAAACAAAGACCATGACTCATTCAAGGTCATTGGATGACTCATCATATTTTCCAAGGTCATTTAAACAAAGACCATGACTCATTCAAGGCCATTGGATGACTCATCATATTTTTTCAAGGTCATTTAAACAAAGACCATGACTCATTCAAGGTCATTGAATGACTCATCATATTTTATAATATTTTAAATTTTAAACAAAGACCATGACTCATTCAAGGTCGTTGGATGACTCATCATATTTTTTCAAGGTCATTTAAACAAAGACCATGACTCATTCAAGGTCATTGGATGACTCATCATATTTTATAATATTTTTAATTTTAAACAAAGACCATGACTCATTCAAGGTCATTGGATGACTCATCATATTTTATAATATTTTAAATTTTAAACAAAGACCATGACTCATTCAAGGTCACTAGATGACTCATCATATTTTATAATATTTTTTAATTTTAAACAAAGACAATGACTCATTCAAGGTCATTTGGATGACTCATCATATTTTATAATATTTTTAATTTTAAACAAAGACCATGACTCATTCAAGGTCATTGGATGACTCATCATATTTTATAATATTTTTAATTTTAAACAAAGACCATGACTCATTCAAGGTCATTGGATGACTCATCATATTTTTTCAAGGTCATTTAAACAAAGACCATGACTCATTCAAGGTCATTGGATGACTCATCAAATATTTTAAATTTTAAACAAAGACCATGACTCATTCAAGGTCATTGGATGACTCATCATATTTTATAATATTTTAAATTTTAAACAAAGACCATGACTCATTCAAGGTTATTGGATGACTCATCATATTTTATAATATATTTAATTTTAAACAAAGACCATGACTCATTCAAGGTCATTGGATGACTCATCATATTTTATAATATTTTAATTTTAAACAAAGACCATGACTCATTCAAGGTCATTGGATGACTCATCATATTTTATAATATTTTTAATTTTAAACAAAGACCATGACTCATTCAAGGTCATTGGATGACTCATCATATTTTATAATATATTTAATTTTAAACAAAGACCATGACTCATTCAAGGTCATTGGATGACTCATCATATTTTATAATATATTTAATTTTAAACAAAGACCATGACTCATTCAAGGTCATTGGATGACTCATCATATTTTATAATATATTTAATTTTAAACAAAGACCATGACTCATTCAAGGTCATTGGATGACTCATCATATTTTATAATATATTTAATTTTAAACAAAGACCATGACTCATTCAAGGTCATTGGATGACTCATCATATTTTATAATATATTTTAATTTTAAACAAAGACCATGACTCATTCAAGGTCATTGGATGACTCATCATATTTTATAATATATTTAATTTTAAACAAAGACCATGACTCATTCAAGGTCATTGGATGACTCATCATATTTTATAATATATTTAATTTTAAACAAAGACCATGACTCATTCAAGGTCATTGGATGACTCATCATATTTATAATATTTTAATTTTAAACAAAGACCATGACTCATTCAAGGTCATTGGATGACTCATCATATTTTATAATATATTTTAATTTTAAACAAAGACCATGACTCATTCAAGGTCATTGGATGACTCATCATATTTTATAATATATTTAATTTTAAACAAAGACCATGACTCATTCAAGGTCATTGGATGACTCATCATATTTTATAATATTTTTAATTTTAAACAAAGACCATGACTCATTCAAGGTCATTGTTTTTTTTTTTTTTTTGATGACTCATCATATTTTTTTTATAATATTTTAATTTTAAACAAAGACCATGACTCATTCAAGGTTATTGGATGACTCATCATATTTTATAATATTTTTAATTTTAAACAAAGACCATGACTCATTCAAGGTCATTGGATGACTCATCATATTTTATAATATATTTAATTTTAAACAAAGACCATGACTCATTCAAGGTCATTGGATGACTCATCATATTTTATAATATTTTAATTTTAAACAAAGACCATGACTCATTCAAGGTCATTGGATGACTCATCATATTTTATAATATTTTTAATTTTAAACAAAGACCATGACTCATTCAAGGTCATTGGATGACTCATCATATTTTATAATATTTTTAATTTTAAACAAAGACCATGACTCATTCAAGGTCATTGGATGACTCATCATATTTTATAATATTTTAATTTTAAACAAAGACCATGACTCATTCAAGGTCATTGGATGACTCATCATATTTTATAATATTTTTAATTTTAAACAAAGACCATGACTCATATAAGGTCATTGGATGACTCATCATATTTTATAATATATTTCATTTTAAACAAAGACCATGACTCATTCAAGGTCATTGGATGACTCATCATATTTTATAATATATTTAATTTTAAACAAAGACCATGACTCATTCAAGGTCACTAGATGACTCATCATATTTTATAATATTTTTAATTTTAAACAAAGACCATGACTCATTCAAGGTCATTGGATGACTCATCATATTTTATAATATTTTTAATTTTAAACAAAGACCATGACTCATTCAAGGTCATTGGATGACTCATCATATTTTATAATATTTTAAATTTTAAACAAAGACCATGACTCATTCAAGTTCATTGGATGACTCATCAAATTTTATAATATATATTTTTAATTTAATTTATATTTATTTAATATACTTTAATTATTTGTTTTAATCAAGTCAATAATATTATTTATTTATTTTTAAATTATATTATTATTCAATTTAATTGTTTGTTTTAATCAAGTCAATTATTTTATTTTAAAATTATATTATTATTATTAAATTGTTTGTTTTAATGAAGTGAATATTGTTTTAATCAAGTCAATAATATTATTTATTTTTATTTTAATTATTTTATATACTATAATTTTTGTTTTAATCAAGTCAATAATATTATTATTATATTGTCTGTTTTAATGAAGTGAATATTGTTTTAATCAAGTCAATAATATTATTTATTTTTATTTTATTTATTTTATATAGTTCAATATTTATGTAAAGTTTGAGATTGTTAAGAAAATGTATATAATTTATGATACACACGTGTTTTTGATTGAAATATGTGTGTTTGTTTTACCGATATAAGAAAAACTATGGACAATTTTTAAGAAAATACACGTAATTTATGATTATCATGGGATTAGAATTTGATTAAAGTTGTGAGAAAGTTGTTAAATTTGAGATAAAACTGATTAATTTGTAAATAATGTTATTACTTTGAAGAAATTTTAAAATAAGACCTTCAGCAAATTGGTAAGAAAATAGTAGTTATTGAGTAATACTTATTAAAATTACCAAAGTTTTTGACAAGTCTTGATAGATCTTTAATAAAATTTGTTAGTACTTTGAATAAGAATTTAAAAAAAAAAGTTTCAACACAGTAGCAAATCGTAAAGAAACTAGTACTTATCAGTTAATTAATTTAACTTAGTTGTAAAATAATTGAAAAAATTTGTTTGATTTTCAAAAATTTTAAGATTGTTAGGTAATTGTTCTAGGTACTTGTTGAATGAAGATTAATGTATTTTATCAACAGCTCATAGTTTTTAATCGTACAATTTCTCTTCATTCCTGGAAATAATCGTAAATATTTAAATTATTCAGAAAATTGTCAATAACAACATAAGTAATGGGTAACATAAATTTTTTAAATACTAATCAATTTTAGTTTTTAATTAAATTACAAATATAATAATAAAATCAAATAAATACTTGAATGCATGAATCGAAAAATTTCTTAGAACTAAAATCTTATCGATATATTCAGATTAACCTTAAATCAATGAAAAAAGTAACAATTTTCCTAAGTATTTTATAAATTCAACCAACTCAATCCCCTTAAAAAAAATACTATAAATTCGACTCTCAACCAATCATTCCTCTTCAAATGTCATTTTTCACTCCATTATACCAACTATATTCATAATTTTTATAAAAGCCTATCAAGTAGATAATATTTACCTTTTGAATACCAATATTCATTCCAGTAAATTTCTTTAGAAATATTATAAATTACTTTCTTGACCAATCATTTTCCATCAAATAACAATATTTCCAGCCATATTCAATATTTTTCATAAAAAAAAATCATAAAAATACCAATTTAGATAATATTTACCCTTTAAATAACAATATTTAACCAACCCAACCCCCTTAAAAATGACAACAAACTTGTTAATTGACTATTTCTCACTAAAGTAAATTCCACTCTAGACCAATCATTTCCCATCAAATAACACTTACCCCTACCCTACCAACTATATTCATTATTTTTTATAGAAATCACCCTTTAAATAACGATATTTAACCGACTCAGTACCTTAAAAATATCAACAAATCTGTTCTTAATCGATTATTTCCTTAAAAGATCATAAATTTTCTTCTTAGCCAATTGTTTCTCACTAAAACAAAATAAAATTTACTCTCAACCAATCAATTCTCTTTAAATGACATTAATCCAAGCTATATTCATTATTTTCATAAAAAATCACCGACTTATATCGATATTCAACCGAATAAATTTCTTGAAATCCCCTTAAAATAGAATTCATCTCGTGACCAATCCTTTCCCCCTTAAAAGATCATAAATTCTCTTCTTAACAAATCATTTCTCTTTAAATGACAATATTTCCACTCTCAAAAGATTTACACACATATTGATATCTATCTGAACAAATCCCCTAAAAATATTATAAATTCCTCCTCTATATTCTCCATTTAGAAAATAATTACCTTTGAACACAGATATTCAACCAACTCAACCCTTAAAAATGGTAACAAACTTGTTCTTAATCGATTATTTCCTTAAAATATCATAAAATTTACTCTTAACCAATCATTTCCATTGAAATAACATTTCCCCCCAACTGCACCAATAATATACATATTTTTTAAAAACCTACAAGGTAAAATTTCTTTAGAAATCTATATTTAACCGACTCTACTCCTTAAAAATTCATCATTCGAATCATATTTACTATATGTATTCAACCAATCAAATTCCCTTAAAATTATCATAAAAATTTGAATTTTACCAATAAAAATAAATTTCTTTAAAGTATTACAAAATTGTTATCATCATTTTCCATCGAAAATCACCACAATTTTGTTCTGGCAACAATTTCAAGCAATTAAAAAATTCATCAAAAATGACTAAATCGAATAAAGTCTATGTTTCCCACATAAATTAAATTATTGTAAAATATATATCATATTGCTCATTAAAATTAATCAGTAAATCAAGTATAAATTCAATAAAAATTACCAGTCAACCATTAGAGATATATCAATGATTTTCATAACTATACTGATAACCACACTGAGCATCCCCTTAAAAATCTCTAAATTATACTACTTTTGTGATTGATATCCATGAAATCAATATTAGATTTGAAAATGAAAGTAATTATTGACCCCTTTATTTACACTGTAAAATCAATTAAAATTTTAGGTTTCACTAAAATATTTTTAAAAATTAACTGATTTAATCAACTATTTAAATAGAACATAAAATTATAATTAAAATATCATTTACTATTCAAAATCTATCAGTCAAATTGGATTCTAATTGGTAAATAATTATCTTAAATAGATGTTTCATAAACATTTTGATCCTAAATTTATTTATTTATTTTTTTTTTTATTTAAAATAATCTTAAAATCAAGTCTAATCTAATAAATTAGGAAGAAATTAATTGTTTCTAAAATTATAGATTTACCCTAATTTCTTCAATAATTTCATTAAAAACATAATCAAACCTTAAATCCATTAAAATTCAAAAGAAAACCATAAAATTCACAAAGATGATTAAAATTTACTAAAATAAATACCTCGTAAAACTAGATATTACTTAAATTATAATAAAATTTCCCTAAAAGCTCTAATTGATTTACATAGCCTAAAATTATTTTATTTTTGTCGAGTACAACCTAATCTATTGAAAGATGTAATTTATTTAGTTAAATTTTCATTGAAAATAACAAGTCAACAAATGGAATTTTAATTAGTAAAGATTATATTCTATAAAGAAAATTTTCAGTGAAGAAGTAATATTGGTGAGATAGTACATTAAGTGACTAAAATCGTTGAAATTACTGAAAACAGTGGGATAGCTAAAGATATCTACTAAATAGATGAAATATCAATTGATATCTTAATAACTTACAAGGGTAATATACTTTGAATGGAGAAAATATACATCGAAGAGAAAAATATTCGTTGACGAGGAAAAAACATTCATTGAATAAGGAAAACATTAATTGAAGAGAGAAAATATTCATTAAAGAGGAAAGCAATCATTAAAGTGAGAAAATATGAATTGAAGCTAACAAATATTCAGTGAATCGAGAATTGCTTATAATAAATTAGTCGGTAAAATTTCTCAATGATGAGATGAAATATCAATTAAATATTGTGAAATACTTGAAATAAATGGTCTGAATTATTCAATGATCAACAAATATACATAAAAGATGAAAATATTTACTGAAAATCAATTGTACTTTAAGAGTGTATTAATTACTATTATATTAAATTAAAAATTATTAACAATTGAGTAGATTTCATCGGTTAATTATATTTAAATAGGGATATATATTTTTGATGGATACTTATGCGCGGAAGAATAGTTATTAAAAACAATAACCGTGCGCGTATACTAATTCGGCGAATATACATCAAATACTGAGATATTAGAAATCAAATCTAAGTCTCTTACAATAGTAAATTCAAAACACATTGAATAATATATTTTGAATGAACATTATGGATATCTATTGCTTTTAAGAATTATTATCTAAATGTTATTAATGTCGATAAAACTTATATTTAAATACTTTTTATATGTAACTATTGACAATATATTATTTTCAATTCTAAATTTATTCTATTATTTGAAATTATATTCGAAATTTAGTTAAAATAATTTTTTATTGATTAGTAAATAGAATATTTGATTTAGTTTTATACTCAAATAAAACTTTTGGACAAATTAAAAATATTTTGAATAATCTCTTTATAAATTGATGGTTATAAATAAATATCCAAATGTAAAATTAATTTAAAAATTTTATTCAATTGTAACTATTGACAAAATAATAATTTAAATTCAAAAATAATAAGAACATCAAAATGATTGTTATTTCTAAAAGTAAATTTATAACATTTTATAAAAAGCAATAATTAATATAAAACATACATCAATTTTCTGAATTTATTTAATATTACAAAATACTAAATGTTTCTTATAATCATAATACCAAATTATTCATCTATTCATTGTATTGTTTACTATATTCCATTATTTGTTGGACTTTCTACTACATTCTTCCTACTTGTTATATCCACCCATATTTATAGTATTAAATTTGCCGCATTTGTTGAATATTCGTAGGATTTGTATATATTCTATATACATAAGATATATATATGAATATTAAATTTGTCAGATTTATTGAATATTCGCCGAATTAGTATACGCGCACGGTTATTGTTTTTAATAACTATTCTTCCGCGCATAAGTATCCATCAAAAATATATATCCCTATTTAAATATAATTAACCGATGAAATCTACTCAATTGTTAATAATTTTTAATTTAATATAATAGTAATTAATACACTCTTAAAGTACAATTGATTTTCAGTAAATATTTTCATCTTTTATGTATATTTGTTGATCATTGAATAATTCAGACCATTTATTTCAAGTATTTCACAATATTTAATTGATATTTCATCTCATCATTGAGAAATTTTACCGACTAATTTATTATAAGCAATTCTCGATTCACTGAATATTTGTTAGCTTCAATTCATATTTTCTCACTTTAATGATTGCTTTCCTCTTTAATGAATATTTTCTCTCTTCAATTAATGTTTTCCTTATTCAATGAATGTTTTTTCCTCGTCAACGAATATTTTTCTCTTCGATGTATATTTTCTCCATTCAAAGTATATTACCCTTGTAAGTTATTAAGATATCAATTGATATTTCATCTATTTAGTAGATATCTTTAGCTATCCCACTGTTTTCAGTAATTTCAACGATTTTAGTCACTTAATGTACTATCTCACCAATATTACTTCTTCACTGAAAATTTTCTTTATAGAATATAATCTTTACTAATTAAAATTCCATTTGTTGACTTGTTATTTTCAATGAAAATTTAACTAAATAAATTACATCTTTCAATAGATTAGGTTGTACTCGACAAAAATAAAATAATTTTAGGCTATGTAAATCAATTAGAGCTTTTAGGGAAATTTTATTATAATTTAAGTAATATCTAGTTTTACGAGGTATTTATTTTAGTAAATTTTAATCATCTTTGTGAATTTTATGGTTTTCTTTTGAATTTTAATGGATTTAAGGTTTGATTATGTTTTTAATGAAATTATTGAAGAAATTAGGGTAAATCTATAATTTTAGAAACAATTAATTTCTTCCTAATTTATTAGATTAGACTTGATTTTAAGATTATTTTAAATAAAAAAAAATAAATAAATAAATTTAGGATCAAAATGTTTATGAAACATCTATTTAAGATAATTATTTACCAATTAGAATCCAATTTGACTGATAGATTTTGAATAGTAAATGATATTTTAATTATAATTTTATGTTCTATTTAAATAGTTGATTAAATCAGTTAATTTTTAAAAATATTTTAGTGAAACCTAAAATTTTAATTGATTTTACAGTGTAAATAAAGGGGTCAATAATTACTTTCATTTTCAAATCTAATATTGATTTCATGGATATCAATCACAAAAGTAGTATAATTTAGAGATTTTTAAGGGGATGCTCAGTGTGGTTATCAGTATAGTTATGAAAATCATTGATATATCTCTAATGGTTGACTGGTAATTTTTATTGAATTTATACTTGATTTACTGATTAATTTTAATGAGCAATATGATATATATTTTACAATAATTTAATTTATGTGGGAAACATAGACTTTATTCGATTTAGTCATTTTTGATGAATTTTTTAATTGCTTGAAATTGTTGCCAGAACAAAATTGTGGTGATTTTCGATGGAAAATGATGATAACAATTTTGTAATACTTTAAAGAAAATTTATTTTTATTGGTAAAATTCAAATTTTTATGATAATTTTAAGGGAATTTGATTGGTTGAATACATATAGTAAATATGATTCGAATGATGAATTTTTAAGGAGTAGAGTCGGTTAAATATAGATTTCTAAAGAAATTTTACCTTGTAGGTTTTTAAAAAATATGTATATTATTGGTGCAGTTGGGGGGAAATGTTATTTCAATGGAAATGATTGGTTAAGAGTAAATTTTATGATATTTTAAGGAAATAATCGATTAAGAACAAGTTTGTTACCATTTTTAAGGGGTTGAGTTGGTTGAATATCTGTGTTCAAAGGTAATTATTTTCTAAATGGAGAATATAGAGGAGGAATTTATAATATTTTTAGGGGGATTTGTTCAGATAGATATCAATATGTGTGTAAATCTTTTGAGAGTGGAAATATTGTCATTTAAAGAGAAATGATTTGTTAAGAAGAGAATTTATGATCTTTTAAGGGGGAAAGGATTGGTCACGAGATGAATTCTATTTTAAGGGGATTTCAAGAAATTTATTCGGTTGAATATCGATATAAGTCGGTGATTTTTTATGAAAATAATGAATATAGCTTGGATTAATGTCATTTAAAGAGAATTGATTGGTTGAGAGTAAATTTTATTTTGTTTTAGTGAGAAACAATTGGCTAAGAAGAAAATTTATGATCTTTTAAGGAAATAATCGATTAAGAACAGATTTGTTGATATTTTTAAGGTACTGAGTCGGTTAAATATCGTTATTTAAAGGGTGATTTCTATAAAAAATAATGAATATAGTTGGTAGGGTAGGGGTAAGTGTTATTTGATGGGAAATGATTGGTCTAGAGTGGAATTTACTTTAGTGAGAAATAGTCAATTAACAAGTTTGTTGTCATTTTTAAGGGGGGTTGGGTTGGTTAAATATTGTTATTTAAAGGGTAAATATTATCCAAATTGGTATTTTTATGATTTTTTTTTTATGAAAAATATTGAATATGGCTGGAAATATTGTTATTTGATGGAAAATGATTGGTCAAGAAAGTAATTTATAATATTTCTAAAGAAATTTACTGGAATGAATATTGGTATTCAAAAGGTAAATATTATCTACTTGATAGGCTTTTATAAAAAATTATGAATATAGTTGGTATAATGGAGTGAAAAATGACATTTGAAGAGGAATGATTGGTTGAGAGTCGAATTTATAGTATTTTTTTTTAAGGGGATTGAGTTGGTTGAATTTATAAAATACTTAGGAAAATTGTTACTTTTTTCATTGATTTAAGGTTAATCTGAATATATCGATAAGATTTTAGTTCTAAGAAATTTTTCGATTCATGCATTCAAGTATTTATTTGATTTTATTATTATATTTGTAATTTAATTAAAAACTAAAATTGATTAGTATTTAAAAAATTTATGTTACCCATTACTTATGTTGTTATTGACAATTTTCTGAATAATTTAAATATTTACGATTATTTCCAGGAATGAAGAGAAATTGTACGATTAAAAACTATGAGCTGTTGATAAAATACATTAATCTTCATTCAACAAGTACCTAGAACAATTACCTAACAATCTTAAAATTTTTGAAAATCAAACAAATTTTTTCAATTATTTTACAACTAAGTTAAATTAATTAACTGATAAGTACTAGTTTCTTTACGATTTGTTACTGTTTTTTTGAAACTTTTTTTAAATTCTTATTCAAAGTACTAACAAATTTTATTAAAGATCTATCAAGACTTGTCAAAAACTTTGGTAATTTTAATAAGTATTACTCAATAACTACTATTTTCTTACCAATTTGCTGAAGGTCTTATTTTAAAATTTCTTCAAAGTAATAACATTATTTACAAATTAATCAGTTTTATCTCAAATTTAACAACTTTCTCACAACTTTAATCAAATTCTAATCCCATGATAATCATAAATTACGTGTATTTTCTTAAAAATTGTCCATAGTTTTTCTTATATCGGTAAAACAAACACACATATTTCAATCAAAAAACACGTGTGTATCATAAATTATATACATTTTCTTAACAATCTCAAACTTTACATAAATATTGAACTATTTTTTATGATTTAACACATACACATTATTAGCCATAAAATAAATATTTCATAAATTGTTGAAAAATAACACATATTTTCATTAAAGTTTTTCCATAAACACTGTAACATATCGATGGTTTAACACACACATTTGAGCCATAATTAGTTTTGATATTTATTTGCACATATTTTCTTAAAAATATAGAATTTTTCTTTAACTTTTTACAAACATTTACAATTGTTCTATCCCTCTATACTATGAACCACAATTGAACAAACTTTTTCTATTCAATATTAATTTTATATACTTTGTTGAAAATTTATATAAAATAATAATGAAAATAATAATAATAAAAACTTGTAATATTATTAATAATAATAAAAATAACAATAATAATAATAAAAATAATAATAATAATAAAAATAATAATAATAATAATAATAAAATAAAAATTAAAAAACATTAAAACACTACTTATAAGATAATAATAATAATAATAATAATAATAATAATAATAATAATAATAATAATAATAATAATACTAAAAGAATAAAAATTAAAGAACATTAAAACACTACTTATAAAAAATAAGTAGTATATTAAAATTATAAATGTTTAAAAATACTATGACATTGACCTACTTTTCCATGACCTTGAAAAAAAAAATTAAGACTCATCCAATGACCTTGACAATAATAATAATAAAAACAATAATAATAATAATAATAATAATAATAATAATATTAATAATAACAACAATATTAATAATAATATAAATAATAATAATAAAAATATTAATAATAATATTAATAATAATAAAATTATTTCCTTATAATAGAAGTTTTATACATTAATAATAATAATAATATTATTAAAAATAATAATAATAATAATAATAAAAATAATAATAATAATAATATTATAAAAAGTTTTCAAAGTATTAATAATAATAAAAATTTTAATAAATTTTATAAGTAATAAGTATATTAAAAATAATAATAATACTAAAATTAATAAAAATATTAATATTAATAATAATTAAGGTTTTTATAAGTATTAAAAAAAAAATTTTTTTTTTATAAGTAATAATAGAATAATAAAAAGTAATAATAATATTAATAATAATATTAATAATAATAATAAAAATAATAATAATAATAAAATAAATTTACAAAATATAAACTACTTATAAAAATAAGTAGTAAATTAAAATTATTGAATGACCTTGACCTACTTTTCAATGACCTTGAAAAATTATGATGAGTCATCCAATAACCTTGACAATAATAATAATAATAATAATAATAATAATAATAATAATAATAATAATAATAATAATAATAATAATAATAATAATAATAATAATAATAATAATAATAATAATAATAATAATAATAATAATAATAATAATAATAATAATAATAATAATAATAATAATAACAACAATATTAATAATAATATTAATAATAATAATAAAAATATTAATATTAATAATAATAATAAAAATATTAATTATAATAATAATAATAATAATAATAATAATAACAACAATATTAATAATAATATTAATAATAATAATAAAAATATTAATAATAATATTAATAATAATAATAAAAATATTAATTATAGTAATAATAATAATAATAATAATAATAAAAATAATAATAAAAATATTTATTATAGTAATAATAATAATAATATTAATAATAATAATAAAATATTAATAATAATAATAATAATAATAATAATAATAATAGTATTTATAAAAATTAATAATAAAATAGAATAAAATTTACAAATTTATAAGTATATAAATAATAATAATAATAATATTTATAAAAATTAATAATAAAATAGAATAAAATGTACAAATTTATAAGTATAATAATAAAAATAATAATAATAATAATAATATTAATAATAATAATAATAATAATAATAAAAATATTACAATAATAATATTAATAATAATAATAAAAATAATAATAATAATAATAAAAATAAAAATAATGATAATAAAAATAATAATAACAATAATAATAATAACAATAATTATAATAAAAATAATAATAATAAAAATAATAAAATAATTATAAAAAACATTAATAAAAAAAAAGTAATAATAATCATAATAATAATAATAATATTAATAATAATAATAATAATAATAATAATAATAATAACAATATTAATAATAATATTAATAATAATAATAAAAATATTAATCATAGTAATAATAATAATAATAATAATATAATAATAATAATAATAATAATATTTTTAAAAACTAATAATAAAATAGAATGAAATTTACAAAATTATAATATAAAAATATAATAATAATAATAATATAATATAATTAATATATAATAATAATAATAATAATATAATAATAATAATAATAATATTAATAATAATAATATTAATAATAATAATAAAAATAATAATAATAATAATAAAAATAAAAATAATGATAATAAAAATAATAATAACAATAATAATAATAATAACAATAATTATAATAAAAATAATTATAATAAAAATAATAAAATAATTATAAAAAACATTAAAAAAAAAGTAATAATAATCATAATATAAATAATAATATTAATAATAATAAAAATCATAATAATAATAATAATAATAATATTTATTATAGTAATAATAATAATAAAAATATTAATCATAGTAATAATAATAATAATAATAATAATAATAATAATAATAATATTTATAAAAACTAATAATAAAATAGAATTAAATTTACAAATTTATAAGTATAATAATAAAAATAATAATAATAATAATAATATTAATAATAATAATAATAATGTTAATAATAATAATAATAATAAAATATTATAATAATAATATTAATAATAATAATAAAAATAATAATAATAATAATAAAATAAAAATAATGATAAAAAAAATAATAATAACAATAATAATAATAATAATAACAATAATTATAATAAAAATAATTATAATAAAAATAATAAAATAATTATAAAAAACATTAAAAAAAAAGTAATAATAATCATAATATAAATAATAATATTAATAATAATAAAAATCATAATAATAATAATCATAATAATTATAATAACAACAGTAATAAGAATAATAATAATAAATAAAAATTATAATAATAATAATAATAATAATAATAATAATAACAATAATAATAATAATAACAATAACAATAATAATAATAATAATATAATTTAAAAATAGTAAATAAATAATAAAATATTGACTTAATTTAAACAAAAAAAAATTAAAGTATATTACATAAATAAAATAAAAATAAATAAATTATATTATTGACTTGATTAAAACAATATTCACTTCATTAAAACAGACAATATAATAATAATATTATTGACTTGATTAAAACAAAAATTATAGTATATAAAATAAATAAAATTAAAATAAATAATATATATTATAAAATTTGATGAGTCATCCAATGACCTTGAATGAGTCATGGTCTTTGTTTAAAATTAAAAATATTATAAAATATGATGAGTCATCCAATGACCTTGAATGAGTCATGGTCTTTGTTTAAATGACCTTGAATTTTTTTTATGAGTCATCCAATGACCTTGACCTACTTTTGAATGACCTTGAAAAAATATGATGAGTCATCCAATGACCTTGAATGAGTCATGGTCTTTGTTTAAAATTAAATATATTATAAAATATGATGAGTCATCCAAATGACCTTGAATGAGTCATTGTCTTTGTTTAAAATTAAATATATTATAAAATATGATGAGTCATCCAATGACCTTGAATGAGTCATGGTCTTTGTTTAAAATGAAATATATTATAAAATATGATGAGTCATCCAACGACCTTGAATGAGTCATGGTCTTTGTTTAAAATTTAAAATATTATAAAATATGATGAGTCATCCAATGACCTTGAATGAGTCATGGTCTTTGTTAAAATGACCTTGAAAAAATATGATGAGTCATCCAACGACCTTGAATGAGTCATGGTCTTTGTTTAAAATTTAAAATATTATAAAATATGATGAGTCATTCAATGACCTTGAATGAGTCATGGTCTTTGTTTAAATGACCTTGAAAAAATATGATGAGTCATCCAATGACCTTGAATGAGTCATGGTCTTTGTCTAAATGACCTTGAAAAAAATATGATGAGTCATCCAATGACCTTGAATGAGTCATGGTCTTTGTTTAAAATTAAAAATATTATAAAATATGATGAGTCATCCAATGACCTTGAATGAGTCATGGTCTTTGTTTAAAATTAAAAATATTATAAAATATGATGAGTCATCCAATGACCTTGAATGAGTCATGGTCTTTGTTTAAAATTAAAAATATTATAAAATATGATGAGTCATCTAGTGACCTTGAATGAGTCATGGTCTTTGTTTAAAATTTAAAATATTATAAAATATGATGAGTCATCCAATGACCTTGAATGAGTCATGGTCTTTGTTTAAAATTTAAAATATTATAAAATATGATGAGTCATCCAATGACCTTGAATGAGTCATGGTCTTTGTTTAAAATTAAATATATTATAAAATATGATGAGTCATCCAATGACCTTGAATGAGTCATGGTCTTTGTCTTTTGGACTTAGAAAAATTTTCTCTCAGCCGGGGGGGGGTACTGTGCTGGATGTGACATGTGCTGGATGTGACACATCCCACTACTTATAGTGTTTAGTGTTTAATAAATGTATTAATGTTTTCTTTGTTATTCTATAAACAAAACTATAAGTAGTTTTAAAATAGTTTTAAAAATGATGTCTGAAAAAGGTAAAATATAAAATATAAAATAATTAATTAAATTTTTGTTTAGAATATTTAATAAACTTTTTGTTTGATAAACTCGAAAAAATAACCGGTGTAAAAATTAGAGATATGTTGACTCTAGTTGAAGCATTGATTAAAGAAGATTCATGTTGTGATTATGAATGTCAGAGTGATGATACTAAAATTGTTAATGATGGAGAAATTAATACTGAAATTATTAATGATTCTGAAGAAATTATTGATGATACACTTATTAATGATGAAGAAAATATTAATGATACTGAAGATACTACCGAAATTACTAAAGATGAGCCGATCGAATTTAAGAATTGTATTGACCATGTTATAGAAAATATTATTATAGAATATTGTGGTGATGAAGAATGTTCATATAATGATCAATAAATCTTTAAAAATGTAGTTTTTATTAATAATAATAATAACAAAGAAATATTTATTAAAATCTATGATAGACTTTATTACATAAATATAAAACAGATGCTCCAGTGATTAGTTTTAATAAAAATTTGCAATTTTCGATATAAATATCAGAGCGTTTGGGTTCTGCGGCAACTTGAATAATAGCTGTCCATCCACCGTTTGTTTCTACCCACGGATCAATTTTTGTTTCTATTACCTAAATAATGATAAATTAATAACAATATAAAGTAATATACCTCTATAGACCATTGGAAATAATTTTCATAGTCCGATCCAGATTTTAATATCATGTGTTTCATATACATTAATCCTACTATTATTCGCATCCATTTATTATTTTCATCGAACATGTAACTAAATAATGATTGAAATGCCTTCTTTCTCTCCAATGGTGGCAAATTGAGAATTTTTTCATAATCAAATGGGATGTCTTCAACGATTTTCTCGGTACGGTTTACCATAAATTTCATGTTTTTAATGATATCATCTTCTTCTCTATTATTAGAGACCAGCTCATTCAACAAAGTTATAAAAAATTTAGTTTCTGGCATTTTATAAAAATATATGAAAGTGTAAGCTTATTTATACTATATTCGACCAATCAGAATCATGCAATACTAAGAAAATATGTAAAAATATATAATGGAAATGGCAATGATGATTTGTTGGCACTGTTAACTTCTTTCAAGTTGTTGCCACCACTGTTAACTGGTTGTTGTTATAATTTCATTATACGATTGAACTGATCAGTTGTTTTATTAGAATAAAATTTTATACTATATTGAACTTGATTCAACATTTTTTCATTAAGTTTGCGATTTTCTTTCAATTCTAATATTGATTTTCTTAATTCATTTTGGATAATACCAATGGTCTATTTAGATATATAATATCATCATATAATTCGTTTTTAGCTCTTTTTAAAGTCTCATATGTATGTTCAAATCGGAATTCTAAATTACTCATTCTTTCAGATAATCTTTTGACTGGAGTTTTCAAATATCTAGGCCTATCTATCATATACAAAATATCCATCAATACTGCTGTATCAGGACATACACATCTTGTTGAATTTTTACCTTGAACGGTTACAACAATTGAGTTGACCATATTAAAAACTAATAATATTATTAAAATTTCTTTAATCATTTTCAAAACAATATAAATTAATATTTATTGTTTATAGCTAAAGATTTGTGTGTGTGTGTTCTCATTGGTCTAAATTAGTATAAAAGTAATTGTTATTTCAATTTTATCATTATAATGGATGTACCAAGCGCAGTTCAATCTATGAATGAAATTAAACATTATGGTAATTATTGTTACTATTATTATTATTACTTGTTTTTCAGATGATTATTTTAAAGTTATTAAAAAACGTCTGGAATTCTATTATCCAGAAATAAATGGAATCATGGATAAGCCAGCATCAATAATTCCAGACTTGATATTCAATCATACATCAATATGGATATTTACTGTAATCGATGAGTTCCTATGGGATATCGAACAAAACAATTTGTCAAAAGATATGGAACCCGAATACCCCTGTGATGATGGATGCCATTGCTGTGCGGCCCGATATCGGAAGTATGCGGAATGGGCTTTGAATAAAGCTCTTCGACAATACTACTATAGTAGAATTATCTCTTTATAATAAATGTGTTGTATATGTCTTGGTTTTCATTATATAGTAATAATGTTAATAATAATAATATTAATAATAATAATATTAATAAAAATAATAATAATAATAAAAAAATTTACAAAATATATACTACTTATTTTTATAAGTAGTAAATTAAAATTTAAAAATGTTTAAAAATAATATGACCTTGACCTACTCTTGAATGACCTTGAAAAATTTTGATGAGTCCTCCAATGACATTGAATGAGTCATGGTCTTTGTTTAAATGACATTGAGAAAATTTTGATGAGTCATGGTCTTTTTTTAAATGACCTTGAATGAGTCATTGTCTTTGTTCTAAATAATTTGTACTTTTAAACTTAGAAAGAAAAATTTTTTTTGCCGGGGGGGTATGTGAGCTAGATGGCCTCTGAGATAGAGGGCCGGTATCCCACTACTTCTATGGACATCAATTCAAATGCAAGGCTAGCTGTAAGATATGCTACAGAAAGAAAAATGTGTTAAGAATTATTAAAGAAGGAAACTTTGCCAGAACGAACAAGTGGCGTTGACATGTTTGAAATTATAAAAAAACATTAATTGATTCGAACATTGATATTAAAAAAATATGCTCAAATTCTACTGACGGGTGCCCCAGTATGGTAGGTAAAGATTCTGGATTCCAAGTATTACTACAAAATTAAATCGGTCACCCCATTTTGGGCTTTCATTGTATCATTCATCTCGATGCACTATGTGCCAAAAAGGGAGATTTTTAATAAATCACGTGATGAATGTTGTGAGTAAGATAATTAATTATATGATTTGTCCAAAAGACAAATAAAAAAATTAATGTCATATTTAAATGCACCATATGAAACTTTTCTTATGTATAATCAAGTTTAATCCAAATGTATAATCCAAAATGTATAATCCAAAGAAAATTTGCAATGTCTCCAAATCTATTCTTTGATGCGAGAAAATATAATTTACCTGAACCATAAAGGTGTTGCCGAAACTGTTTCTGCAATCAGTAATGTCTATGGTGCCATTCTTGAACTTAGTATCCAAAACTTACCTGCACCTGTATTTACATTGAAAGTTGAACTACGGCAGTGCAAATGCATGAGAATGAAGGAAGAGGATGGAGTAAAATCACTTCCTACTGATCTTTCTGCTGTTTTTGATTTATGTGACCAGGTGCAATATCCAATCACTCACAAGTTTTTCCAAATTATTAAAACAAATCCTATGAGTGTTGCCAGTGCTGAACGTAGCTTCTCAACCCTGTGAAGAATTAAATCCTGGGTGAGAACACGAATGATAGAAAATAGACTAGTCGGATTGGCCCAACTTAATGTACACAGAGACATTCCAGTAAATGTAGAAAACGTGATTTATCGTTTTGCGAAGTCTAGAAATCGTGAACGATATTTTTTGTTATAAATTGTTAAAATAATAAACAAATCAAGGTTTTAAATAAGTTATTAGTCAAACAACTAAACTCTCTAGTCTCCATCAAATAATTGTATTTCAATAATTTTAAATAACATCAAAATATAATTTACAACATTATATTTCGGCATTAAATATGAACATATTTTTGACATTGCATGCTTTTTGAATAAAAGCAGCTTCTTTAAAACAAACACAATCATTTAACTTATTCTTAGTCTTTTTTCAAAAGCACATGCCTTTTACTTCACGATGACACTTGGAAATCTTATCATCGATAAAATCATCAATTTAATGTGTAAAATGCACATTTTGAGATTTAGTTGGTTTATTATGGTAACAATATTTGGTACACCTGATTCAGTTCATTATCCAACTGCGATTATGAATTAGCCATTTTTAAAATGGCTGACAGGTAAATTTTTTAATAAAGTATATTTTAAGGCTTGGATTATGATCTCGTATATTTACGAGATCATTATTCAAGGTCTTAAATAATAATTTTCATAAACGTGTATTTTAAATTTATGTTTATTAATATTCTTTGGGTTTTTTAAAGGAATTTATGCCAATTTATGTAAATTAATGGAATTATTTTCGAATAAATGTATGTCCCTGTATTATAACATTATTGATTTTTCATTTTATTATACACCAAGCCCCATTGAGATAAATTCCGCTATAATTCAAGTTGATACATAAATCAACTTAGCGGAATTTATTTTGTGAATGCCTTTCAGCCGTTTTTTAAATGGCTGTTAAGTAAGTTGTTTTTTATATAGTTATATAACTTAAAGTTAAATTTTAAGAGTTGAATTATGATTTCATAAGGAAATATGATCATAATTTAAGCTCTTAAATATAACTTTGATCAACTATTTCATATATATTACTATAAATAATATTTAGGAAATCAAGTAAGTAACAATAGCTAATCTCCAAAAATATGTATTTTTTTTATACATTTCGGAAAAATCTCCTAATATGCACAAAGTAATTAGTCAAATCACTGTAGTCTTTTTCACCAGCTCGTTATCCAGTGTGTCCTTCAGAAAATCGAATCTGGATTGGAAATTCATGGAACTGAATTCACCTGCTCTTGATATAGATTTCCGAATATTGAATTTGATTTTACTGAACACACTTTCAATTGGGTTCAGAAAAGGACTATATGGTGGTAAATGTTCAATAACATTATTTAGAGATATTGCACCACCATGAATTGAAGCATTGTCGTGGATTAAACGATATCCAGTTCCATTCAACTTTACAGTTATTTCGTTGATGAAGATCTGGTAGGTATCCTTTTGTTAGAGTCTCAGGTGTTGTTGAGTGCCTAGCAACTTCTGAAAGCCTATGGAAATATTAAATTTATTTCAATTATCAAATAAATCGTACAAGGTGATTTCTTCTTCATCACGAAATGGAATTGTTTCTGCAGAAATGTCTGAAAGTCTATGGAAATATTAAATTAATTTCAATTTTCAAATAAATCTTACGAAGAAATTTCATAATTTTCA
Organism: Schmidtea mediterranea; assembly: GCA_022537955.1. Classification (NCBI taxonomy): domain Eukaryota; kingdom Metazoa; phylum Platyhelminthes; order Tricladida; family Dugesiidae; genus Schmidtea; species Schmidtea mediterranea. The sequence goes on along the minus strand of CM039680.1, from coordinate 203,228,136 downwards.
TAAAAATTTGGATAAAAATTTTTCCGCCATTTTTTTTCTCTAAAAATATCTCAAAAATGTCTAAATTAATTTATTATAGGGGATTTTTAACTTCAGATGGCTACATGTTAAAAGTTAGCATGCATGTTTTATTATAGGTTGTGTTAATGTACATTATTTTATTTCTCTCTCACTTTTTGTGTCTCTATAGTTTAGGGTTTGTCTCATTCACGATTTTACAAGCAACCTCAAGGTGAGTTGGTGTGTTTATATGCTATAAATTTATTGATTTTTGTTTAAATTATAGGTGATTTATCTCAACTTCGCTTGGTGTAGGAGTTTTTAATGAACTGAAACAGGATTATTTTCTATTTCTTGTGAATTGAGATGACAACCATTGCATGTGAATGTTTGCGAGTGATATATGACGAACCACATGAATTTGCAGTTTTAGTTCTGTTATTATGATACCTATTAACATTGCAAGCAGTTGTAATTAAAGAAATATTAGAGTTGTCTTGAATGCCAACTTGGAAATATTTTGAGTAACTCATAAATATGAAGGCAAAATCCTATCTGTGTATGTAGGCATTCTCTACTATACTACAGTTGTATTACTCTAGACTGCGATAAAACAACTCTAGCTAGTTAATTTTTCACAATAATTTGCAACATTTAGCATTGTATTGGTATTGAATAAAATAGCTTCTTTATACAATATGTATAATAATAAGCTATATCCTTTGAGCCGGGAAGAAATTAAGCGGAAAAATAAATCTGCTATAAACCTTTGCCCATACGGGCACGACATTTGTGTGAGATTATAGTTATTTAGGTATGTAATAAAATATAATATTTTCAGTTTTTTCTTCACTTTTCTGTTTGGCCGTTACTCAAATGTGAACGTTTTAATATTTGGGTTTGGGGGAGAGTAAAATATGAACCTGGCCCCATTGCGCCATAAACCTCAGCTACGTCTCTGGGTACAAGTAAATGAAATCATAATTAAATATTGAATGTAGAAGACAAATTCATTGCAAACAAATTTATTAAAAAATATATTTTACAAAAAAGTCAGATTGTATCATTTAAAGTCATAGATAAGCTGTTGGAAGAGAATTCGCAGTCAGCGTCGATTCTGCAAGTGATAATAAAGAGTGAATCCGTTGGATATGAAAAGTTAAACGGCGGACTGCAGTGTGGATAAACTTTAAATTGGCAAAACTTTCTAATTGACCGTATAATTCTATTCCTGTTCTGGTCGACTAGAGTTACAGTGATATTACCCCTGAACATTCTAGAAGAAATGTGATCATCTTCCATAAACAGTTCTAAGAGAATTCTGGGATTTTCTGTAGCTTTCTCATCAAGCCAAATTCTCATCAGCATTTGATTCTCGTTTCCTTTCCCGTAAATATAAAAATATTCGCTATTTATTATGGACTCTTTATTCAGTCTTTGTCGAAACACTTCTGATCTCCAGTTGAAGATGCTCTTATGAAGGATTTGGTTGACAGTGTTGCATCGCCATTTTTCTAGCGCAATTTTAATAAAAGGTGAATAGATGGGATTTTCCATTGAATTTATTTGCGAATCGTTTTGCTCAGCTGATATTATATGATCCGATTGCGTTTCCTCACTCCCTTTGTCGGTTTCTATGATCAGATCATTTCTTGTTTCCTAAAATCCAAGGAATAATATATTTTATGAAATGTTATTGTTACTTACAAATTTATCGTTTATCAGCTCAATCACCCGATTGATTGCCATTCTAAATCTTGTGATTTGGTCTTCATTATTTTTTTCTATTTCCATTATTTTCTTCATGTTCTCTGCAATTGAATTGTGAATGGATAACTCTTGGAACGACAATAATTCTTTGGTAACATTTGCAATGGATTTCAATTCTTGAATCTCTTCCATAAACTCTCGCTGGATTTTGCATATAGTTTCAACTAGAAAACTTGTGGAATTCGTTTTTCTGTTTCCTGACTTTGTCGAGTTACATGTTAGTTGTTTATTATGGCTAGTTTGACAATTCCTTGTTAGTGAAATCCTTTTACCTTTATTAATTGGTGTTGATGAAATCAGTTTGTTTGAATTTCCTGAGAAAAATTTCAATTTTATTTTATTTCTCGGTTGACAATTTTCTTTCATCTTTGTAAATTCTTTTTTATAAAGACACCGTTCTAAAGTTCCTTTACAGTCCTTAATGTGCTCTACCATGTCCTTTATTGAAGATTGATAAGGACACTGCTGAGATGGACAGCAAATTATTTTTTCGCTTATCCTTCTATTTGTCCCATAATCAACCACGATGTTGATATTTCGGATAAGTTGGTTTTCTTTACAGTCCCCTGAGTCCCCCAAACAAAAAAGTGCACCTTTGTCTAGTAACTCGTGAATGCATTTTGAACAATATTTGCATCCGCAAGGAATTTGATGGGCATTAATTAATAGTGCATTGCAAGACATGCAAAGAAAATCTTTTTCGATTTCAAATGTCCAGTCAAATTTATAAAGAGAAAGAAAGTGCCATATTTTTGAATACTGTGTGCTGATCATGGAAAAAAATTATTTTAAAATTTGATTTAATTAAACAAATATTTATTATTTATTTTACGACTTTATCTTTACAACTTATTTATATAATTTTTTTTATTAAATTAAAACAAAATACTTTTTTAAAGTAATTTACTTTGGATAAATTTAAAATTTTTAATAATTTAATAAATAAAAGATTTTATAACTATTTCGAATAAATTTTCAATTTTTAAAAGTATTTTACATACGAAATACACCACGTCAGAATTGAGAGTTGATGACCTAACTTATAGCGAGCGTTTTGTTATTTGAGTATATTTTAATTTGAAATTTTTTGACCAATTAAAATTTCTCAATAACTAAATCCGTAAATTTCTACTTTAATTAATATGTATAATTTGTGCAATTTTTAAATATTTGTCAATAATTTCAAAATAAATTAATTTATATTTACAAATAAAATATATTATTAATTAATATTAATTAAATAATTAGTTCTAGTGTTTGCGGGCGCACCGTGCGAGAGGTTCACATAATATGCAGAATACTCCAGCACCGGCCCTGACAAATTTTGGCAGCTTGGTTTATTCATTCTTGATCTAATAAACAATGAAAATAAGTTATTTAAAATATTCTTTTATTTTAAATGTTTTTAAACATTTAAAATTTTAAAAATATTATTTAATGAATTGAATAAATTAAATTACCAATATTTTTAATATTAAAAAGCCTGTGCTGAAAATTTGTGAATATGAATAAAACATCCATATCATTACTGATTCATATTCAAATCTTAAAATGAAAAGAATTAAGAGGTGAAAACCAAAAGATGTTCTTTTAGCAATATTAATATAAATTTAGAATATGAACAAACTCATTCAAATTCTATTTTTCTATTGATATTTTTAGTTTTTGAAAATGACTTCCTTTAATGTCAAGAGCTCAACCGGGTTTCCTATTTATTTCCTCTTTTTATTTTATTAAATTTATTGTATAAATGAAAATTGTTGATGTAAATTTATTTTTACCTCTCTTCCCCAGTGTCAACATTTGTCAAACTTCTTTAACGCCACCTCCCTTATTTTGTGACATAATTTATGGACGTTAACCTCTATAAATCACATTTAATAACATGTTTCATTTATTGAAATACCAATATGTTTATTATGGTGGGCTTCTGTATGTTGATATTTTGAAACTATATGGTTGTTACTCAGACAACTCCATACAAATATCTTTCGCTTTCCACTCGGCACCCGTTGCTAAGCAACGTTGGAACTGTGTTAGAGTGGGTGGATCGTCGGCAAAAAGTGAGCGTTGTTGCTAATGCTATAATTGACCGAACGATCCATGGGTCCAACGACCTGCCGAAAGAAGGCCTGTCTCGATTTCGATTCTTAGGTCCCATTATTCTCCTATCTCCTTCAAATGTTAACCTATACTCTCATATCATTTATCTTTACGTCCATTCGCTTCACGGGTACGAGCTATTGGCGGATGAACCGCACTTACACAGCTCGATTGGGGTGTGTAGATTTTGCTTTCTCGCGGTGTTGTGTCGGCTGTTGGCCGGAAAATGAATAAAGAAATTTTACCATATCATTTGAGTAAAAGCTTCAATGCATAAAATTGTTGGCTTTAAATATTTATTTGGCATACTACATTGTCCATAAATTCATTTGGCAGATTGGCAATTCATAAAATCATTGTGATCATAATTCATATGGCATTAATTCATAACACTTCATAAATTCACATAGCAGTAATCATATAAATCAATACCTGTACACTATTTGAGAGTTAACGTGTTCAGACAAAACACTTACCAGTGTTAATTACCTGAATGCACGGCTCTCAGCTAGTTATACACACTAATTCAAATTAGACTGAAATTTTTGTTGAAAAATAAGACTGCAAAATATAGACTGAACAAATAAGATTAAAAATTTGTCAAAACACATCAGTATATACCTATAATTTGACCTTAACCTTGCTTGTTATTTTTATTGTGATAAAACAAATTTGACCTTGAAATTATTTGTGTTATCTAAATTAAATTTTTTATTATTTTCTTAATTTAAATTGGTAATTGATTAGTTGGTGTTGTATATTGTATTTTAAGTTATCTTGGTGCTGTTTTTCGTGCTGTATTACTGATGCATTTAAACAATCTTCAAGGCTATTTGTGTTCTGGCCCAACAATTATATTATATTTATACATTTTAATGAACGTTGGAAAAGTTCCGACGATAGAGACGAAAATTGTTGTGAACCGTGTGGACTTAAAACATTTTCATTGCAAATTCGATAAGTTAAGTTGAAAATCAAGTGTTTGTAAATTTATTGGTAAAACATACGATTCTATTATTAATATATGTATATTTTCAAATTAATTTGTAAATAAGCTTTTTAATTAAATTTCGATACAAATCTAGATTAATTTAATCCTAATTTTACATATAAAAGACTAAAACGTTCAAATTGAAATCTTAAATAATAAAAAGAACAAATTTTGTATTTGTTCAAAATCAATTTTTTCATATTTTAAATTAGTTCATTGGAAAAAACTGAAATTTTTAAACCAATATTTTAGTTTTAGAATTCTTGAGAATTCCATATTTTTAAAGTTGTACATGATATCATATTTTAAAATATAAGAATGAAGAACCTTTACTATTACATTTAATAAATGTTGTTTAAATAATCAACGAAAAATACCTTTATTTTAAATGCGCATTTCTTTACAATATAAACACAATTTAGAATTAACTGTGTGCTTGTCATTAATCACTGCACAACCCGTCGAGATTAATGACATTGAAATTTCTGAAGAAGGTTTGACATCATCTCAAATTTCTTTACTAGAATTATTTGATAAAATTTGTAATGGTGTAACGTTTGATATAAATGAAACTGGTTGCAGACTGAGAGTTATTCCAGGAACTTTAATCGGTGGGGAAATTGAACACGAATGTGACAACAGCGCTGCTTTGGGCTATTACGCAATGTATTTGTTGCTTTTGTCACCGTTTTGTAAGAAACCTATTGAAGCAAATTTGTATGGAGTAACAAATAAAAGCAATAGCATTTCTCCAGAGTTTCTCTACTACGCAATTGGGCATTTTATTAAAGATCTTGTAGGCATCGATTCATCATTTGAAATAGTTGTTAAAAAACGTGGTGCATTTCCAAACGGAGGTGGACATGCAATTTTCAAATCAAAACCAACTCAATCTCTGAAACCTATGGAAAAAATTAAAATAGGAAAAATCCAAAAGTAAACAATTTATTTGATATGATTATATTGAAAATTAATATCAATCATTCAGGGTTAGAGGCACCGCATGGAGCACCAGGCTCAATCCGACCCTTGGAAAACGTCAAATTGACGGGATAAAAAAGTTGATGAATAAATTTTTATCCGATGTTTATCTTATCCATGACCATAAAAAAGGCGAAGATTCCGGCAACAGTCCTGGATACGGAATTATTGTGACTGCTACGACAACCGAGGGGATCTCCTACGTCTCTGAAGTGGTCAGTGTCAGCCAGGGCAGTGTTGCATCAATTCCAGAAGATCTCGGCGAGGAAGCAGGAAATCTACTGAACCAACAAATGATTCGAGGTGGAGTAATTGTCGAGGAGTTTGAGCCGTTGCTATTAACCATGCTGGCCGTTGGTAAGAAGAACGTCAGCAAAATTGTGTTAGGAGTGCCATCAACTGAAACGGCCCAAGCGCTGTTGGACATCAAGCTGTTTACTGGGGTGAAATATTCAATCGAGCCGCTACAGCAAGGACAAGAGGGCTACCGAGACAATTGCAACCAACAGCTGCTGTTCACCTGCATCGGAGCCGGCCTTGTCAACTTGAATAGGAGCATTCGATAAATATATTTCTCAGATTTTCTCTTTTCATTGATTTGAGATGATTTTTGCCAATTACTTTATTAGCCTGTTAAATAAGCAATTCTTGTTTTCCCGTCCGGAATGAATAATAAAAAAGGGTGAAATCGACCGCTTTATAATTAAACTTTTCATACAATAATAAATTTTTCCGTACAGGCGCATGCAGCGCACCGGACGGAGCGGTCAACTCGGTTCATTTGACAGTAATAGAGCCACATTTATCGTCTTTATAGCACCGAATGGCAGAAAAGGTTCGGTTGTTTACAGGTCTGGAGTTACACCTAAATAGAAAGTTACTGTTGCTCACTGAGGTACAACGGTAGTCCACAGGACGGAAACCATTAGAGGCTTACTGAAACGTTTGCGCGGATTGGATTACTCTAAATTATATATGAAGTTACGCCGGGATTAGAATAAGAAGCTGAATACTCTAGGATTAATTTTTTTTAAATAATCGTAACTAAATTGAATAATAAAAATTTAAGCTATGTGGCCGGATTAGGATGAAATATAATTGCCATAAATAATAAATAAATAAAATAAGAAAATTTTCATAAAATAATGGCAGAACTCTTCGTAAATTTTCGTAAATAATTAACATTCATAATTAAGTAAGGGCAGATACTGATCAAATTTTTGAAAGATGCATTAATAAATAATAAATAAAGTGAACCAATGTAAATCGTAATCACAGAAATAGATATACATGGACAGGGATACAGGAAGAAAGAGACTTAAGATTTTCCATCGGCAATCAAGGACGCGAAAAGGAAAATATCACGAGGAGTCGTTCTAGAAATAGAGGTCACCTGCTCATAGATTTTCAACCACTATGTACAATATCAACATGGTAACTACCATGTGTGCATAGATGGGATAGTATAATAATCTCTAAGATGTTTAGGTAAGATTCAACAACAAATCATAACATAACCATAAAACAATTAATTTAAACAAAACTTATTCCCCAACAATAACCAATGATATTTAGAAGTCAATGTTGGACTTTCACAAGACAAATTCAATACATTACACAGTTGAACCTAATGGGATATGAAGGAGTAAGAATATTTGAATTATGCATCTTTAACCACTTCACACACATTTATTTTAATTTCCTGCCCCAAAATAATCGAATTTTGTTTTGCAGAATTTTTTTACTTATCCATAATTAAAAGGAAAATATATATATTGAGTGGCTTAACAAGTGATTTTTTATTCCGGTAAATATTACGGTCGTCCGTGTCAGAGTCTAGCGTGCAGAAATATGCAAGTACGAAGCGCTCGTATCAGACACGGGCGTGCACGTTAAGTGGCTAAGTAGGTTAAATTTAGATTAAATCTGCCATTTTTACTAGTGAATACTTTACAAGATTCCTTTTCGTTATTCAATTTCTTCATAAAGCTAATTTGTTTTCCTCATTATCCAGTTTTTTATTTCCTTATTTTTACATTAACCTTTTCATTTACTAAATTTTCTGATATTCTACAATTACTTCTTTGTTTTAATAAATTTATTTCCATTTGTTTTCCATGTTTTTAGTAATTGACATATTTTTCATTATTATCATTATTATCTCAAACAATAATTTTACTTTTTCATTTGATTTATTTGTTTACTTGATTTTTGTCTTTTATTATTTTTCCAAATATTTTTTGCTAATCATTTAATTTAATTAAAATAAAATATTTTTAAAAATTTTTATTGTAATTAAAAACAAATTTAATAGAAAAAATTAAAAATAAATTTGTTTATTTTAATTATAAATAAATATAAATAAATAATGCTGAATTTTGATCTAGGTATCGTCGAATGCCCCATTTGCTATGATCCGCTTGTCAACGACAACGTTGTAATGATCGAGGAGTGTAGGCATAATTATTGTAAACAATGTTTCGAGTATATGCTAAATGGTAGCGTCAAATGTCCCATGGATAACAGAAAGATAGGCAAAATTCGTTTAACAGACAAAAATGGCCACCCCATAAGAGTATCAGCAAATGTTATAATAAAAGAAAAAATCTTAGAAGAGGCTGATAAATTTGTGTTTTTTCAATTAGAAAAAATCCACGAAACATTTTTATTATTGTCGAATGATTTCATGAAAATATCGGAAAGTTTCGATAAAATAGAAACAATATTGAGAAAATTCTACGAGAACATTTTCCCAGAAAATTTATATTTTCCGTCAGTTTGGTTCATGCTTTCCGAAGAAATCGCAAGTTCCGCGGAAAATGTCTTTCCAGTTTTGTTGATTGAAAGAAGCATTTGTGAAAAACAACAGGAAAAATTATCGAAATGTAAGGAAATACTTTATAAGGTTGTCCAGATGAAGGACGAAGATGATAGCTCAAAGCATCCAGATCTTGTTTTTAGATTAAACGATACAAGCGAAATGTTGAAACTAATGAAAAAAAGCTTAAATTATTTTATATTTATTTTCAATTTATATAAGATTTTAAATAAAAAATTAACTAAATTATTATTAATATTAAAAAATGAATGTCAGACCGATTGTAACATGAGCAAGATGAATTTCGTTAGGGTTCACAGTCTTTTGGACACTTTCAAAAATATCGGAAAAACGATGGAGAATATACAATTATTAATAAACGACAACACTTTCCGCAAGGACACCGTAGAAACCTTTTCGGGAATTTTCCCTTCAAAACGAAAATGTATTTGTTGTATTATTTTAAAAAATAAAAATGGCTTTTTTGCAATTTCCGAATTATTTCCATTCTGTGAGAAATGCTTGAAGACTTATCCATACCAATTGAACAATAAAGAAGTTCTCGAAAGATTCACATTCGACTCATGCGATTCTACGGCTTTGGATGTCGCAGATATTATTTTTCAGTTTTTGCGATGCGTAAAAATTAATTTATTGAAATTGTTTGACCGAAACAAATCTAAATCCCTTCAATTGTTCAATGACAATTTTGCGAGGAATTATTTCTGGAGTAAAATTACAAATAATACCAAATTACGCTTAGAAGGTCTAAGGGAATTTTTTATCAATTATGACAACTCTTTACCAAAAAGTGACAAGAAAGATTTATTCAATTATATTGCCATGTCTCTAAAGGACAACCTCAAGCCATCTTGCTAAATATGAATGGGAATTTATTGGATTGTCTGCTGAAGGTAAAGAAAGAGCTATTAGTTGCATATGTAAAGAACTTGAATGTCTGTTTGTTCAACTGGAGGAGTGGAGGGATACTCTAAATGAAACAGCAGACTCTATAAGTTGCATAAATATTCCTAAAATTCATTTGAAAAATTTAAGAGATTCAAAATGAAATCTCGATTTTAATGAAAATTATTTTATAATGATATAACCTTGTTGGAAGCCCCAAAACTGACTTATCGAAGCCTATATAAATATTATAGCAATAGAGAAGATCAAGCATGGTGGTCTTCTAGTAATCGTCCTATTGATCTTTATTATCTACTTATTCAATTGCTACATTATTCAAAGCGGTCGTTCATTGCCAAATCAATAAAAAATATTAATCCATCGTCTCACAAAACAAAACCGAATATCAATTCCAAACTTGAAAGGAAGATCACTTCAATAATTCTATTTTATGATTACCATTATCACTAATAAATCATTTATAGTCTTTGATATCATTAACATCTCAAATACTGTCAGTATCATGAATTATCCTCATCACTTTCTATCGCTGTTATCAATATCACCTTTAAAATCCTCGCTACTATCCCTCCTACATCTATTTTATCCTCGTTAGTTGATTATATTCCTTTAAGTTTGTTCCTATGCTCTCTACTTACGATGACTTCTACTATTTGTCTTTAAAAGGACTTCAATAAAACAGTTTAATAGAGTGTTTCACTTTTTATTGAAAATTTTACATTGCACCTGGCCCATATTTTTGGGAATTAACTCCTTAATAATCGTATTACACTGTTTCAGATCGTATCAATATTTATATTCCTACTAGTTAGTGGGTATCTGTTTGTATTGAAGTGACTAAACAAAATTTGAACTTCTAGAATTTTCTATATAAGATTTGTTTATTTTTATTTGATTTGATTCGGCATATTTATTTTTAATTTAATGATTAGAAATTTTGTGGACTTTTCATTTTATTTTTCTCAAATTATTTTTGCTATTTATCGTTTTAATAAATTGGTCGAATTTTTGGTCAAATTCTTATGTTTTTATGTTATATCTATGTAAATTTTGTACTGATCTTAGTGCATTTTGTAGTTTATTTTACTTTGTTTTTGTTTAATTTTATATTTATTCTTGTTTTCTCATATTTCAATGTGTTTATTGATGCAATATATTCAAGTTGAGTAGTCTTGGTGCTGTGTTTTATGCAATGTTATTTATACGTTCAAACATTTATATTTTTAACTACTCATTTAAAATAGTTTACATGCCCAATATAACGTTTCTGTCTAAATTATATTTTATTTATGATTATTTGGTACTTTTTCAATCCATGAAATTTATGTGTTAAAAATTTTAATAAATTTTTAACTGCTTTTCGATTTTATTATATTTATCTTAATTTACCCATAGAGTAAATAGAAGTGAGGAAGAAGAAAGATCATATTTGAGATAAAGGATACTGGCTTCGCAAAGACAAAATTTGTTTAAATTATAGTTAGCTAAGGGAAGTGTGTATTATAGGTAATACTACATTCTGCGCGTTTAGATGTATCGCGAAAACACTCTACAAAAACGCTATCGAATGAAACAGGATGTATCTCAAAATAATTGAAGAAATTGAATCACATTCCATTTAACACACAACTTGGACGAAAAGACGTTACATTGAAACCGCATTGTATAAGTATCGCATTGAACAATTATATTTGATAACAACTAATTTTTAATGTTTAATTGAATGGGAAACCACCTTTCGTATATACTGTTTAACATATGCTAGACATTCGAAACAACACTCATTACAAAGATCCAATGTGCTAAGACATAGCCTTTCTAATCTTTATCACTAATACACCTAACATTCTCAATCAGTAACAAACCAATATCTATTACAATAAGTTGCAGACCATTTATTTAGTGATTAATTTTAATCTTTTATTTCCACAGCTCCTTTAAAAATTCAAATTTTATTTTTAATTTATTGGCACGGACGCTAATAAAGCCAAAGAACCAGTACACCCAAAGCCATTAAAAGTCACGTTTAAATGAATATAGTTTTTAAAGTTTCACCAGAAAAATCCTCAACCATGAAAGGATTTCCACAAAAACCATTCATAAATATTTTTGATTGTCTGTGTGGAATTGGGTGATCTTCAAATTCCTAATTTTTGTGCAAGGAGTCTTCAGTTTTGGCTCAAAAACCATATTGAGAGTCTCTATAACCTCTGGCGAATTGAGATGCCGAGAATCGTACGAACAGCACGAGTATCCAATCAAAGTGTTAAAAAAACGGCCTCGATGAAAAATCTGACATGTTAAACGTTCAAATTCTGTAATTTTATAAATATCTTACCTTTATTATGATTGGTCGATCCATTTTTGAGCGATGCAATAGAAAAGTTTCATCCCAAAACAATCCACTTGTGTTGCAGTTAACTGTTGTTCTCAAACTTTGATTTTCACAGTCAATCTCACAAAATATATTCAAAACTGAATATAGTGAAGGGTAAAATTAAAAGTATAGTTTACATATAGAATACCGTCTAATTCCTCGGCCGCTTGGATGATATCAGCCTGTATGATATGTAAGCGACAAATGATAATGGTACAATTCGATTTACAGATACAATTCCTCTCAAGGATAGGCATTTCTGATGGCAAGAAACTATAATAAATTAATACAAGAAATCATGTTTATCTCTGTTCATACGTTCCATTATTTTTCTGAGTGGTGTAGCATCGTAACAAATAATAAATTGGAAATTTCAGGCTTGGTGACGCTACAGTTAAAAATGGTTTAACAATATAAGTTCCACATGTCAATCGGTATCGCAAACAAATAGATCGAGACCCTCCTAATCTGTATTCAAGTTTTACGTTACAAAATTTCGGTGTATGAACCATGAAATCCCTATTCCTTTCCACCTTAATGTCATATAAAAATACTGATATATTTTTTTACTTACAGCAATTATCAATATTCCAAGAGCCGCTTCAGACCCCCTGGCACACTTCTGCAGCAAATGACATAGGAAAATATCACCTTTCGGATTATTAATCTCGATTTTAAATTGACCCCCTTGACCAATTTCAGCTAAAGCAGATTGCCTATCACCGGCCACACCAGTCCAGTATCCTTTGCACATACTTCCGAACCAGTTGCTATTATATTTAAATATTCCTGTTTTGATCGGTCGAATGATTGTTATTTCATTGAAATTGACCAAGACATCATCAATCAGCATCCTGATCAGTACAGAAATTATTTTCAATCTTTTGGTAAAAACAAGTAAACCAGAATTCCCCGTCATTCTCAACTTTCCATCCCATAGCTATCTTGTCTTTATGACTGATTGAATGCCATTCCTCGGATCTTTTTGAATAAATAATTCAATCTTTACACAACTTTTAGTAATTATTACCAACACCTGTCGTTGTATGGCACCTAAATAGGTGCTTTTTTTCATTTCAGAGATCATGGTAAATTTTGTAAAATTTTGAAAGAATCTTTGGTCTTGGTTGGATTACAGATAGTTTTTATATTATTTTAGAATTATTAGGCAGAGGAATTCTAGAATTAACTGAACCCAAAGATATATAAGTCATTTCAACAGCAGGGAAAGAACAACCCAAACTTCACACTAACCTTCAACTTTCACCCCCTTTTATTTATTCCGAAATCTTTGCAGCATTCATAACTTAAGGCTAAATAACTCTTACAAGTGTTGGGCTTAGAGCCAAAATTAAAGCAAAATTGCAAACAAACTAAAAACAAAAAATAAAGATGAAAATAAGGAAAATGGTCACTGACGTACACACGCACCGCAAGCAGAGATCAAAAATAAAATAAAAACATATTAAATAAAACAAAATAAAAATATAACAAAATTAATTAAAACAAATATTAATTAAAATTCTTGAAAAAGCCTACAGCTGCAGAAAGAAACATACATAAAGTCAAATAAACTGCCAAAACCTTGCAAAATAAGGTTTAGAAAAAACATAGGCAGAAGCGGCGACCAAGAAATAAAATATCAAGGGTAGAAAGAATATCATAAGAAAATAATAATAAAAATAAAACCCAATAACATAAAAATTAAGATATCAAAAAATAAGAAAAAATATATAAAAAATTATAAAAATAATTTGAAGTTAATAAAAATAATTAAAACCCTTAAAATGCCGAAAAATCGCCTATTGGTCGCACATAGGCACAAAAATACTATATAAGCAGTGACCAATTTCATTATTTTAACCTTTAGAACAAGTTTAAAAATTTACAACTTTTGAAATTCACAAAACTTTTACACTTCGCTGAATTCTATTCAATCATACTAAGTAAGGAGATTTGATTTTTTATTTTTCATGTAATTTTATGATTTTCGGTAAAAACGTCTTAGGTGTTCGTAAAAATTAAAAATTTTCTATATGCTCCATTATTTTAAATAATTTAATATATTAATATATATATCGAGGTCCCTTAAATGATATTTACATTACGTATTGGAATAGTCATCAAGTGGCAGGTCGGTGATCCGGCTGGTGGATTAAGTTCCCTAGTTGAGATCACGGGCCGAGCACTCTTAAAATCTCGGTCTGTCCGCGACAGGGCTTGGTCGAAAGACACAGTACCCTACCCCTAGGGCACCGTTAAACAACTTGCAACGGCTGATGGAAACGTCGGTCGAGGCGAGCAGAGAAAACAAAAATTCTGGGAAGAGCGTCAAAAGGTAGGGGTATTAGGAGCGATCGATTGACGATCACTAAGTAAATTTTTGTGTAACTTCGAAGTTATGTCACGAGGGGTAGCAGTGATAATTCAAAGAAGTAAATAGAATAAAAATTTATTATTTAATGAAATGTCAGATTACTTGTATGACAGACCTAGACCAACAGACAACTCGTGGACTACACAAATAAAGGCCCGAGAGATTGTTCGATAACACCGATAAAATATCACACAATAGATGAGGCATTAGATTAGCATCAAACTGCGAAATCGCCTAAACATACTAACCATCACAAATGATTTGTCTCTGAGACATTAGTTTAGTCGTACTCCCGGACCATAAATAGATCACCATCGCAAAATCGACGTATGAATAGTAGGTTGTCACAACCGATACAAACAATTCTCTAGCCCGTACATTGTAAATTAGTCGAAGGTCCACAGATTTTCGTAAATCATTGACGACTTTGAGTAATATTTGGATATCGACCAGTGTGAGATATATTTTCTACCCCATAGAGTCCTCTGTAAAACTCCATAAGCAATCCATTTGATGAAATCGAGTCCGAGAATGAGGAGATTTAAATCCAATCACCCGTCGTAGGTGGTGAACCAACATGCTTCGATTTTCTAGTCCAAGGGTCACATTTCCTGTATACATAGTGCGAATCGAATTCGCCGAACTTAACAATATCTCGACGACAAATTAGTTTATACACCAGATTTTCTTAAGAAAGCCAACTCGCATAAACAGGAAACCCGATGTGGATCGACATCTTACTAATCGCCGCGTTAAATCTCATCCGCCCGAAATCTCCGTAACGCTATTTAGTTATTATTAGTATTTTCTATACCTTAAAATTTATATCATATCCAAATTAAATTTAACTGCGATAAATTTTAGTCTAATGTCCAAATGTTATAGTTATAGTCAAAATTATCTAATATTATCAACCCGAGTTAGAATTTAATTATTACTACAACTGGCTATTATTATTTATTTCTATTATCAATATTTACATGATTACTGTTACGGAGGCCAATTTTTCGCCTAACTAGTATGACAAACCCCCGAAATATTATGACCCTAACGTAGACCCAGAGAGAGACTCGAAAACAGTTAGGTAAATGCTAATCACCCCAGAAGGACCCACTATCTCTAGGTATGTCTCAAATATTTTCTATATCGCCAGAGCTACCCTCTATAAATCATAATGTCCTTCTTCCTTTTATAGCTATCAAACTATAAGTGCCAATTCAACCTTATCTAAACTATCAGCATTCCAACGATTACTCTCAACGAATCCAAGCAAGCACTATTACTTCTCAAAATGTCTAACTTTTCAAATTTACCACGCATTCCGAGATTGTCACCTTCTGTTACAGCCATGTCCCAACGGCTAGAGAAACTCGAGAAGGACTTCCTGTCCTAAAAACAAAATACCAGAAAGTCAAGGGCACCTGGAGTCCACCCGAGGCTACCCGCAACCTATATCAGAAAATCTCACGTCTCTCTAGAGCCAGGGATGACCTCATCATCGAAAACCGGGGCCAGCGAATCACCATCGCTGAGCAGAGCGCTGCGCTCCGTCAAAATTTCAGAGAACGAGCTCAGGACTCGCCTATCGAGTCATAGCTGGGCCCAAGAAATCAACATCATTCCCGCCCAACATCTCCCTCTCAATCAAGTATCTCAACAATCAAACGGACTACCCCCGAGTGGGACAACGGAAACTAGATCCGGAATCCAGAGGCGACTGACGAATCGGAACCGCCGTCGTCGCGAAAGGCGCCGGGCTGAGGCAAATCTCCTACGAGCGAATGGGAGAACCGGAGAACAAGCCGAAGTAAATGACCCGCCCCCTGCCTATACAGAATTCGAATTCCCTGAACTAGATCCGGACGTGGTATACGCACCGTCCATGGCAAACTATCCACCGCCTCCCCCGATCTATATCGACTTGGAAGCGGACGAACCTGAATCACCCAGCTTATATCTCACTTTGGAGAGACTAAATCTCACCCTTGATGAAATAGCCGTCATGAGTGGGCAGGTATCGTCGAACATCCCTCCGCGGTAGAACCATCAACTTCAATTCAGGAGGATCCGAGCCAGGCAATAACAACCCCTAATCACCGTCAGCCAAAATGTCGATGCCTACCGGTCGACATTGATCAAGAAGACTGAACCACAACTCTGAATGTGAACTTTAATTCGACATGTTTTTGAACGTTGTTTGTTTCCTAATGCTCCTGTAACTTCTTGTGATTTATGTTCCTTTTCAATATCGTACTATTGTATTTATTCACTTCTAATATTAGAAATTGTAGTTCCAAATTATAGTACTCAACTTTCGTATTTGTTCTCTTGTCTTCTTAGCATAATTAAAAATCGATACCCTAATAAATCGGTTATTGTTTAAATACGCGAATAAATTCAGGAATTAATATTTAACCTGACGACAATTAATAAAGTGATATATGATAAATAACCTCACAATTCTTATTCCAAAATCCCATAAACCAGGTTCGCCTTAAATGTAATAAGATCAGTATGTAAAGCGTAAGACCTTCTAACGGCCGAGATGAACTGGGAACGAAGGTCATTCGGGGAGTAGTATTGGAAACAATGCTCACCTGCTCGAATGGCATGCGGCTGTTACGTACAGTACCAACGTGGTTTCGACCATGGGTACGTATCAGTAAACTAAAGTCATGGGGTGTGCGCGAAAAATGTACCCTAGAATAGAGAAAGGAACGTTAGCAATGAGTAGTATCCATTTTTAATAAGGAAAGTTTCCCGTACACCAACATAAGTTAAAATTTTGTCATTTGAAATTCGGGACAATTTAATAATAATAATAATAATAATAATAATAATAATAATAATAATAATAATAATAATAATAATAATAATAATAATATTAATAATAATAATAATAATAATAATAATAATAATAAATCTCTATAATTTGAATCAACATTGTTTTAACTATTAATTTTAATTGTAATAGTTAACACTTTGTTGATTCAAATTATAAAGATTTATTATTATTATTATTATTATTATTATTATTATTATTATTATTATTATTAATATTATTATTATCATTATTATTATTTAAAATTCTTTTTATAAAAGACTCATTTTTTATATGACTAACGCATCTGATAAAGATCCGTTCCATTCTTTTTGCCCCCACGGATTTCTCAGTCTTATACACATCAAATGATTCTTTTGATAGTGCTCATACATAGGAGTTGATTTGATCCGTAGTTTGCAGACCCCTGTGATACTGTACGCATGGGTTGTGATGAGACCGTTGGCTAATTTTTCCTCCATTTCATCACTGCGAGACTGAAAAATTTCATAAATAAAATTCAATTAATCAAAAACATTACAGCAATAGTCGCACACATTAATGAACCGTCTTTCCAATCGAAATGAAGAAGTTTGAAAAGATTTTCCATTTCTGTATCGCTTTTAGAATACTTTTTGAGATCAAAGATCTATATATCAATTGAAATTAAATTTCCACTCATAATTTTTGCACTGACTTGTTCAGGGATTCCCCCAGTAAAGTCAACCATAGACTCACAAGTCAACCCTCCTACTAGTGATTCATATGAGCCACAAACCCTATGAATAATATTATATTAAATATTCATCATTGATAACCAACTTTGCGTAGGCCTTTTCAATTAAAGCACTCCAAAATTCATTTTTCACTTTAGAATGAACAAACACTAATTTCCCATTTCTGCTCGGAAGTCTGTCATCTATGACAACCTAATAGAATCAAAAATTTATTGAGATTCGAAAAATTAATCTCAACATACTTCTAGCCATTCTCCATATCGCCACAGACAAATCCTAAACATACCGGTATAAGAATGAGGTCTATTTCCGTGCCATTCCTGATCGTCGACATTGGGAATGACCTATTTATGAGACACGAAGTTGATTTATGACGCAAAGATTTCGTTAGTAAAATAATTTAAAAGAATCATAACCTTTTTTAAACATTCCGGATGCTGAGCTAGAACAGCTAGGGCTGACACTAGCCAGCAATTTCCAAGAGATCCTTGACATACATCATGAACGGAACTCCCAGCAATAAAAAGACAAGGATTGATACAAAGTTCCTAGCACAAATAAACATTTTTAAATAAAAAAAACATTTTAATAATTTATCTTACTGATGGTCTTTTCCATTCAATCGAACTTAAAATTTCCTGTTTCCCTGATGGAGAAATGCTTTTGTCATCAGCTCCAAACGTATCATCGCAGAAAAGTGTCAAATTCTTTTGATGCTCTTGTCGCATGGACACATAATTTTGATTATTAAAAAAGACAAAATTTCGAGAAAAATCCATTTAATTGTCCCACAAAACTAATAAAAATATTTGTGTTTTGTTTTAATTAACACTTTAACAAGTAATGACCTTGAAATTTATTTTTCATTTCAACAAACAAAAATTTATTTAAAAAATCTATTTGAAATAAATTTGATTAAAAATTAACGCTATTTGTTAGATTAAATTAGTAAATATGACAAAGTATTTATTTTACAGAGAGAAATGGGCAATTTCGTAGAGATTGAGGAGTTTCGGTATTAATAAAATAACAATAATGGGAATGGAAAGAAACTCCATGAATGTTTTGGAAAAGTATACCAAAGCTTCTGGTGGATATTTATCAAATGTGGATATCACACATTTAAAACCAAAAATCAGAATGATTGACAATATGACGGAGACGCATCGTTTCGTTCGGTGCTGCGTCAGTATAATAATCCGTGGTTGGAAGGCTGAAGTCAGCAACAAAGATATTCCCGTACCTAAATTTATGACTATTCTTAATATCATTGTTGATTTATTGCTACCTGCAAGTACTCCAGCACTTCGAAAAAATGGGAAAATATCCTGAAAGGGATTCTGATTTGTCCAATCTGTATCGTAACAATGCTTATCTGCTGCGCAAAATGTCCATTTGATCTGGATTCCGAGTAGTGGGGACAGAAAAGAATAAAGTCCGCTCAAAATCACAGAAAAGGCACTGGCATACAAATAATAAACAGACGGAGAATTGTACAGTTTTGTAGAAGCTACATAATTTCCAAGAACGATACCTTAAATAAGTTCAATAAAACTAAAGTTTTTTTTAAGTATTGTCTTTAGTTTGACTAAGGAAATTATTCCTTTTAGTATAAAAATCAGTCATTTTCTACCTCTTTATGGTGGCACCCAACTTGGTAATTTTTTCTCACGGCATGCTAATTTTTTAATATAATTGTAAACATACATAATTTGTTGTTTTATATAATATGAATTAAAATTAGTTTAAATATATTTTTTCAATAAAATGATTAAAAAAGCTACATAATATTTTCTACAAAATTTGACTATAAATCAGATTTATTTAAGGTAGTCACGAATTTTCGGCACAGCCTTTTTCAAGTGATTTCAAGTGAATACATATACATATACATATATATATATATATATATATATATATATATATATATATATATATATATATAATATATATATATATATATATATATATATATATATATATATATAACACAGCATTGAATATTTTGATTTTTTTAAGTTTATTTAATTACATAGTTGGAGAGTTATTATATATAAGCTAACAGATATATTAATGTAAGGAGCTCTAAAACTTCTCTTTAAAATAATATAGTTTAAATGTTATAAGTGATCAACTAGTTGAAATAACTATTTGTGTTAAATTTGTATTAATTTATATCATATTACAGTAAATTATATTAAAGTATTTTAAATTAAATTAATTATATTTGTGACCGATAACTATATCAATATCAATAATTAGAACGCCTCAATTGTTTAAATTTTCAGATTTTAAGAGAAATATTTTAATTTGTATTTTGTAATAAATAAATAAATGTTAGAAGAAGATTTGAATTTAATTGCGTCTAACAATTAATAATAAATTTTAACCTATTTTTTGATATTCAGTTTTACGTGAAATCTTATGAAACTATTTGATTCTTTCCTGATTATTTAAACTTGTGTTTTATGAAAACATGAATTAAGTAAATAATAACTAACGACAAATTTTATTACAAATTTGGTAACGTTTTGTATTATAAGAATCTTGTGACGAAAGAATTTACTTCTCTAACCGTGTTTGAACCATATAATAAAAATGCTTTCCTTGGTCATAAAATTTTCAACGCACAGCTTATTTAGTGTGGTGCCTATATTATAACATTTATTGATTTTTCTTCTAATTATCCAAAGTTTTACGTAATGCGACCGGCTGCAAATGATCTTAAAAGTGGGTTACTTCTAGATGTTTCACTTATTAGAATTTATTTTTTAAAATGTGTTTTAGTTTATAAGAATAAGAGACGAAAAGACTTAAAATATTACGTAATTTGACTTTCAAGATTACATCCGTAATTTCTACAAATGTTAAATAATCAATAATCTGATAACCACGTTGTTGCAAAAGGTTGCGAGAAGAGGAATTGGTTACCCAGGAATGAAGTATGAATTAATTTAAAAAAACAGAATATTACAGACTATTCACGGTTCGAAACTTTTCACAGAAGATAAAAAATCCTCATCAAAACCAACGCAGAACACTGAGATGCAGATCTAAATAAATGAGAAATTTCATATTTTGAGATTGGGGAGATAGTACCTATTCGTAGGGAACTTCACAATGTAACAAAAGAAAATGAGAGACAATACAATGCAGCTTACAAAATACGGAAGTATAATTTGAAGACCTAAACATAGTTAACTAACGAAGAATAAAAAAGATAAAGAAGTGACATCGTGCAAAATGAAGATTTATTTGGTTAATAAATTTAAATAATATTTGAATTATTTAATCAATTTTAAAAATAACAAGTGGAGTGCTGCAATACTACAAAAAACCTTTGACCCCAAAGCCAAACATCTTGTGAAGTTCCATATAACTTTCATGTAATTGAGAAGCAAGGTTTGTTTTCAATGAAAAAGCAATACATGAGACAAACTACGTCTTAAGCGACCTGAATGTCTATAGTAAGTGAGAGAAATGGTATTCGTCTCATGGTGCTCAACGTGTTAAAAAAAGAATCATATAAATCTTTTTTGTTTTAAGATACAATTTTGGATAGATATTTAGTTACAACTCTTGATTCCATCATAAGACTTTTTTAAATTTAATAACAAAAGTGTATTTGAAACTTTTAAAAAATAAAAGATTTCGTGTAATCTCAAACCGATTTTAGTTTATTATGCAATTTGTACATTAGAACTGATTGGATTTTTGTCTTTGGTTTTTAATGTAATATCAAAACTCTCCCTTTCTCAATATTTTCCTTTGATTCCGCCTTTTTTGTAAATTTTGGTCAGATGTGATAATTATTGATTTCGTTGTTAACGCATCTTTTAATGTTCTATATCAGACTTTCCTGTACCTTCTTTCCTGAATTATTAACCTCATCCACTAATTTTTAAACCATTATCTTCAGTGTCTCGTATCTTTCATTTTCATCTTGCCTGATTGAAGCATGTTCTTTAATTTTGTGCATAATAGTCAATTAGATTGTGAAAGTTTCGGTAAACGATTTTATGATTGTCTTATCTTTTAGTTTTCTATTTTGAAATTTTTCCACAGTGTATCTGCTTCAGAGAAGATTGAATGCTTCAAAGTCATTTTGAGCGATCTAATCATCAATTGCCTGTATCCGCTTTCCAGCTTCTTTGGTACATCTTCTGTTGTATCTTCTAATTTACATATGCTAGAGTTGTTGAGCTCGTTTTAGTAATGTCTCTTTTGCTGATTTTTCCCAATTTCTTCGTGCCATCATTTTGTGAATCCTCTCGGTGTTGTTTATAGTTTAAAACACATGATTCCGTTTGAATATTTATTTAACGTAATGACTAAGATGAAGGGTTGGCGAACTCACTGACAAATTCTACTGTATTAGGCAATATACAATAAAACTGATTGGAAACTGGTCGTTGACCTTTAATGCAATATCATTACTTTTTATTGCTAATTTCGGAGAATACCGTAACTTAGTTTAAAAAGTGCATGTATAGTTATAAAAACTGTACAGTTTCTAAAAATAAAAAATTAAACTTATTTGATTCAAATAAGGTGAGTACTATACAGAAAAATTAGCATAATTTCAACACCGACCATACCAAAAAATACTCCCATTATTGCTTGATGAGGGAAATTAGCCGCCAAAAATATCCTGCTCACTGCAACAAGAATCATAAATATCCCATATATAAGTGTCAGTGACATCTTCTCGCATCTGAAATAGAAATTATTACCAAAATTTATTTTCACATTCGTAACTTATTCTTCCACTTAAACAGGACTGCTAATATTGCCCAATAAACAGCAGATGTAACAAGGCAATGTCCCGATGGCCCACCCGGAAGGATAGCACAAGTCAATGGATATTGAGCAATACTAACATCTGGAACCTTTCCCACATTTTTTCCAACCCACCAATAAGGTCGGTCTTCATGAAATGCTCTATTGATGCAATTTAATTAAAAGCGCTAAAATGGAGGTTTACATTTTAAGTACAATGGTCAAAATATCTGCAAATGTACATGTCCACAAGATCAAAAGTCCAATTCCTGGCACTGAATAATATCCGATAGGGAAAACAAAGCAAAAAGCCATAACGGGGTCACTGATCAGTGATATACATTCCAAATGCGAGGACATTATCTAAATATTATTAAAAATAAAATTGAATGGAAACCAAATGAAATAGAGACGTGATAATATTATGATAATCTTTAAGAGATTTAAAGAAAAGTGCACAATTAGATATGAAATAATCAGAAATGCTAGTTTTTAATGAATAATTTTTTGAATTTGAAGCTGGAAACGGGCTAGAAATAGAAGATATAATAGGAAAAATATGGTAGTAATTAATTTACTGGAAAATGCACACCTTTTTTTCAATTTTCTTTGTTCAATGAAATACACCTCGTTTCGTTCTATAGCGTTTTTGTGATGTGAATTGGATCGTCTCGCACTACACGAGTATGACTTATTTATGCTTATTTACCTTTTATCAGTCCATTTTACTTAGAGATTTTTAATTTAATTTACAAATAAGTTTTCAATAAAATTACTTTTAATAAAAATTTAAAAATTATTTAAGTATGATTTTTTACACGTGTCATTTTATGAAAACATGAATTAAGTTAATTATTTATGAATATTAAAAAACGCCACTCGAACATAATTTATACTACCATATATTTTGACAAATAATTTGCCTTTTAGAAACGTTAAGTTGATTTAAATTTATAATCCAAGTTTATTTTTTTGCTTCAATGACATCCACTCGCTTTTCTTCAAATAATTCTTTTTGTGTGCTTTTCTTCGATCGACTGGCAAAATTCTCTCGTTTCCAGCTGTTTTTTATACAGTTTTTATGAATGATACATGATTGCTGGTGATATCAACCACTTAACATACACATTTATTTTGACTATACTGTCCCAAAATGATCGAATTTGTTTTTGCAGAAATCTTTTACTTATCTATAATTAAAAAGAAAAAAAATATATTGATTGGCGTAACAAGTATTTTTTCTTGGAGGGGGTTGAACTACGGCAACCCGTGTCAGAGTCGAGCGTGCAGAAATCTGCCAGTTTGGAGCGCTCGTGTCTCCTGAACCTCTGCTCATACAGCATACGCTGGCTATTTTACATGCTTTTAATAAATCTCTTCAATGACCCTGTAAGTTAATGTTATTTAACTGAAAGTTAAATTCAATGCTTTAACTTTCAAATTAGATTTATGGTCGATTTTAACATTAAAAATGGGTATCAAAGATTAATTTCTTCAACAAGAAGAATTATTAAATGAATTAAAAATCTATTTAAAAATTTCAATAATAATAACAACCGATTAAACCAGGGATGGGCAAACCTTTGGTACCTGGGGCCACTTGAAGTTTTCTAAACATTTGACACTAATACAAGTGTCAAACATTGTTAAACCGAAGCAAACAAATAAAATTATCATATATAAATTTTGTTGGACGTATGGGAAAACTTGATCGCGAATCAATCCGCTCTATGATGGTATGTCTGCCACCGCTCAATACTAGGGTCATTTTCCCCAATACGTCACACGACTTGGATTACCATTGCGTAACCATGACCGAAATCATGTTGGTACTGTACGCCATGGCCGAATGCCATTCGAGCAGGTGAGCGCCATTACTAGCACTACTCCTCGAAGGACCTTCGCTTTCCCAGTTACTGCTGCCGATAGAAGGGCTTACGCATCACACACCATTATTCTACCCGTGCCTGCTTCGCATTCAATTCGGCTGAGTCGAGAAAATCGTGAGAAGCTATTCCCATAAGTTTAACCCCTTCATTGTCAATGGTTAGGTGACATCAACACTAACTATTACTATTATTCTGTCTCTATTAATCCGGAAGACATCTAATTCTGAATACCAAACAAAGGTAAGATTATATTACTATGTTATATCATGAAAATGACATTACAACAGCGATACAAGCAGTACAACCAATACGAGAGGATGTGTAAGGATCCCGAATGAGTATTAGTTATAGCACATTCGCATTAGGATTCATCTCTACATAGCTTTACCAGAAGCGTATTCGGTTTATACTGGCCTAACTCATCGGCATCGATGTCCGTAGGGAAACATCTACGCTTAGCCGGTCGATAAGGAGGAGGATTTGTATTACGTATGACCTCGACACGTGTAGAGGGTCCGGCTACTTCGGATGAGAAGGAAAATTGAGGCACGTCGCCGGTGAGTATTGCAATTTCGTCTAGGTCCAAACCCAAATGATCTAGAGCCTGGTTGACTCTCGAGGATTCAGAGTCCTCGTCCACCATGTTTATGTGGATCGAGCGAGCTGGGGAATAAAACGCTACCGAGGGTGCGTAGAGAATATCCGGATCGAGCCCCGGAGCTTCGAAATCCTCGTAGGGGGGCGGAAGATCATCAACCCGGTACTGGGCGCTGAGTGGCTCTGTTTCTCGAAGAAGGTCTGCTTCCCTGCGACGACGATCACGGCGGCGCCGATTTCGGTTAGGTCGCCGACGGGCCGAGTTAGCATTGGGTTCTGCTGTTGGGACCTGGGGTGATTCGTGCGTTTGGGGAACTGAGGCTGGGGAGGATGGACTGATTTCATCTATTGGTAAGTGATGTTCTGGGATAATGCCCAGGTGACGGGCCCAGACACTTCCTGGGATGCGGGCTCGAAGCTCCGCATCCGTGAATATTTGGCGGAGGGTCGAACTCTGCTCTCTGATTAGCACCCACTGGATACGCGACTCCGTGACCAGCTCGTCTCGGGCGCGGGACAGTCGGAAAAGTTTTTGGTGCAAGCCTTTGGCGGCTTCGGGTTAAGTCCAGGGGCCTTTCACCCGTTCATACTTAGTCTTCAGAGTCTTGTATCTCTCTTCTATTTCCTCCAGCTTCTGTCTGAGCGCGACCACCGATGAAGAGAGTCGCGGGATCCTGGGAAGGTTGCTCAGGTCTGATGTGCGACATTGAAAATAATATTTACATCGGTGGGGCTAATACTGATAAGGGGTTAATGACGATGATATTAAATTAATGTTAACCATTATTACATTTATTTATATACTAATAACTAATTTACTAACAGAAACATTAATTAAATTAGTGATGATTATTACGTAATCAGTAATGAATACTGTGAGGCGTTTTATAATTTGTATTTAAATAATGGTATGATGTTGGGCATGTTTGATTGTATGTTGAAATCCTTACTTATTCATTAATTATTATTTTTTAGAAACTCCTCAAACAAATTAACGATATAATTTGTTTTAATAATATTTGTGTTTTGAATAAACGTGTTTTAGTTATGGATTCTATTAATACCCGTAGCTCTGTGGCTAATATGGCGACCACGATTGCAAATTTTATCAAGCCACCAGAAACATATGACATGGATTCAGACGTGGAAGATTTTATCTTAGAAACGGAACGATTCTTCGAGATGACAAATATTGTCGATGAATACAGAAGCAAATTCGTCAAAGCTTTTCTATCAATCAATTCAACGAAGAAATATGAGTTGACTAATGAAACTCTGCATTATACAGAAAGATTAAGAAACGCTTTCTCTAAGAACAGAAGTCTTATCGATGATCTCAACGAAGCGCTAAATTATCGTCAAGGAAATGAGGCTGCCGAAGAATTCTGCTCAAAAATTGAGAAACTTGCAAAAAATATTTTGAAGCATAAACTTGATGAAGAAGAACTAAAGAAATTTTTGCTATTCAATTCGCTTGAAGATAAAGAAGTTAAAAAAGATCTCAAAATGCAAGATTTAAAATCATTTGATGAAATGAAAGAAAGATTAAAGAGACACGATCAAGTTTCAAAAGAAATTAATGTATTTCATGCTGATGTAGCTTCAATGAATAAAACACAACGCTATGCTGATGCTGTTAAGAAGAGCTTACCAAGATATAATTATGATAACAGATCAATTCGAGAACGAGAAGCTAACCCCAGATTCAAAGATGAATATACAAGAGAACCTCAACATAATCCAAGATTCAAAGGCGATCTTACCAGAGAACATCGATATGCTATTTCAAATGGATGGAGACCTATGAATAGGAGTAAGCCTTATAATACCAGGGAATTTCATTCGCGAGATCATATCCGAACAAATCAAATTTTGCGATGTTGGGCGTGCCACGAAGAAGGTCATAGAAGATCTGAATGCTCCAATATTCAATGTGCCCATTGTAAAAGATCTGGACATTTCAAACATCAGTGCCATGAGTTATTTCCAGGCAGACGTCGAAAATTCCATAAATCAGTGGCTGCATTCGGTGACGAGGATCCAGAGGCTGATTTTGAGTACCCAAATGGGAATGCTCCACCACACGAGGAGGTGATCGGAGCAATAAATTAAAGGTAATTAATGATATGAGTAAGGGTTGTATGATTTTGAATGATTGTGATAGTTTGAATGATTGTGATAGTTTGAATGATAACTGTTGTGATGGTATTTTTGATTATAGAAATTATATTAATATATACATTAATAAATTTTGTATGGATGAAGTTTTTAAAGACCCACCCCTAACGTCTAATGAACTAAATGTTCTTAATCGTGATAAACGGAATGATATAATAGTATACGATAAAATGCAGGGAAGACCCAGTGTTACCGTAATGATTAATAATGTAAAATTAGTATGCCTATTAGATACTGGAGCTAAAATAAGTGTGATTGATTATAATATTTTTAAAAAACTTGGAAATTTGAATATGACTACAAGTAATTTAAAATTAAGATGTGCGAATGATAGCCCGATTGAAATTTGCGGTAAAACTTTATTAAATGTAAAAGTTGATAAAATTTCTGATATTAAAAAAGTAGAATTCGTTGTAGCCAAAGATATAAACCCAAAGTTAATAGGAGGTATAGATTTTCTCGAAAGATTTGGAATGCAATTGCAAATAGAAAACCGTACAGACGAAATAAATACAATTATGGAAAATTCATTTAAGAACCACATAAGTGAAGATAAGATTATAAATAATTTAATTTCCACGTTTGACGGTATTTTTATGAAACATAAATGGGATGTTGGGAAAACCGAACTATTAAAGCATGAAATACTTACTAAAGGTAGTCCGATTGTAATAAACCCAAGACGACAACCTATACATTTAATAGAAAAAATTGAAGAAAATATTCAAGAAATGTTGAAATATGGCATTATATCAGAATGTACATCCCCTTGGAATTCTCCGTTAGTATGTGTTAAAAAGAAAAACAGTAGTGATATAAGAATATGCTTGGACTACCGTGCATTAAATAATATAACCGAAAGACCGATTTTTCCCATTCCAAATACTGATGAATTATTAGATATTCTTGACGGAGCAAAGTTTTTCTCGACAATTGATTTAGGCAATGCTTATTATCAAGTAGAACTCGATGATGCATCAAAATTGAAAACAGCATTTTCGACAAAAAGCAAGCAATATTACTTTAACAGAATGCCATTTGGAATAGCAGCCGCACCAGCTACATTTCAAAGACTTATGAATTTGGTTCTTGGAGAATTAAATTGGAATGGAACAATTGTATATCTGGATGATATCCTTATATTTTCAAAGACATTGAATGAACATTATAGTACCATTGAAAAGGTTTTTCAAAAGATTAAATTAGCAAATCTTAAAATAAGTCCAGCAAAATGTCAATTCAAAAGGAAAGAAGTAAAATTTTTGGGTCATATCATTGGTGAAGATGGAATACGTACGGATGAAAGCAAGATTGAAACTATTAAAAATTTTGAAAGACCTAAATGCGTAAAAAGTTTGAGAGGATTTTTAGGCTTGGCAAATTACTATCGCAAATTTATAGAAAATTACACCAAAGATTCCAAAGTATTAGAAGCGTTATGTGGAAGTAAACAAAAGAAGCTTATGTGGACTGATGAGTGTGAAACTTCATTTAAAAATTTAAAACTGAAATTGACGTCTACACCTGTATTGAAGTTCCCAGATTTTTCTAAGCCATTCATTTTGGATACAGATGCAAGTTTTGACCGCATTGGTGCTGTTCTGTCTCAAAAAGATGGAGGTAAAGAAAGAGTAATCGCATATGGATCCCGAGCTATGAATAAACACGAGTTGGGTTATTGTATAACAAGAAAGGAATTACTATCTATATTTTATTTTACTGGTCATTTTAAGCATTATCTATATGGTAAAAAGTTTATTTTGAGGACGGATCACAAAGCCATTACATTTATGATGAAGACAAAGAAAGCTATTACCCCACAATTTCAAACTTGGATTAACCATCTTAGTGGTCTGGACATGGAGATTCAATACAGAAAAGGTGATAACCACAATAATGCCGACGCTTTATCTAGAAAAGAATGTGAAACATGTGTTCAATGTCAAACGATTCATGAAAATCCTAAAATGGGTAAATTAAAAACAAGATTGTTGACACTGATGACTGATAATATTGAAAATATATGGCAAAAGAACTCGAAAGAAATTGAAAATATAAAAGAAAATATTAGTTTGATGCCAGATAAAACATTTTATAAATATGTCAACGGAGTGATTATGACAAATAATAATAAAATTTGGATTCCAGAAGAAAACAAGTCTGAATTCATCATAGAATATCATAAAAAGCTCTGTCACGCGGGTGCTAATAAAGTAAAAATGTATGTATCAAACAATTTTGATATGAAAGATTTGGAGCAATCTATTCGTAATGTTGTACAATCCTGTGAAAACTGTCAGAAAAGAAAGGTTGATACAACTAAAACAAAAGAAGAAATAATTTGAAAAAAAGTGATTCGAAATTATTTGAAACAATATATGTAGATTTCTGTGGTCCATTACAACTTGCAATGAAAGGAGAAAGATATATTCTTGGGATTATAGATCATCATAGTAAGTTTATTTCTTTACATGCAGTGAAATCACAAGATGAAAAAACAGTGGTAAGATTACTGAAAGAAGAGTGGATAATGAAGTATGGAGCACCAAGGATAATAAACTGTGACAGAGGTAAATCATTTGAATCAAAGCTAATGAAAGATTTTGCAGAATTCCACAATATTGAAATTAATTATTCAAGTCCATATCATCACTCAGCAAATGGACAGATTGAGAGACAATTCCGTACAATCAGAGATGCAATACAGATAACACTCAAAGATAAAAGACATAAATCATGGGTAGATATTCTTCCCGAAGTTCAGTTTATGTTGAATTCAACTTTTCAAAAAACTATTAGGAAGACTCCAGCTGAAATGGTGTTTGGGAAAAAGATTTATAGTGAATGGTTCTCAGAGATTGTGGAAGAAGGAAAAATCAATCAGCCGACAAATCGCGAATTTCAAATTGGAGATTGCGTATTGATCAAAGTAAATGTTCGAAATAAAGGTGATAACAGATACATGGGTCCAGGTGTGATTACTAAAAAGATTCATGATCGAAGTTATGAAATAAAATTGGAAAATGGAAGTTCCGTCACGAGAAATATTGAGTGGTTAAAGGTTTTCAAAAAGGGGGGGATGTGAGGCGTTTTATAATTTATATTTAAATAATGGTATGATGTTGGGCATGTTTGATTGTATGTTGAAATCCTTACTTATTCATTAATTATTATTTTTTAGAAACTCCTCAAACAAATTAACGATATAATTTGTTTTAATAATATTTGTGTTTTGAATAAACGTGTTTTAGTTATGGATTCTATTAATACCCGTAGCTCTGTGGCTAATAAATACTGATGAAGTTGGGAATGTTATTGATGTTATTAGAGAATTTTCTAAGTTAAAAGTTGCCGGGTAATTAGTAGTAATCAGAACATCAGCGAGGAGAATTAATTACGGTGTATTAAAGTGATTCCTATTACCTAATTGTGACAGCCATACTGACTAGTGTTGCGTGATGAGTGTGAGAGTTCGTCTTTATGCCAGAAGAGTTTATTATATCTAACTCAGCCATATTAATGTGAGTGGCGTTGGAACACGTGTGCATCGACATAGATGTAGTGAGAGATGTAGTGACGTGTCGGATGATGTCACGAGTTTCTCTCCTAATTGTTAGTGCAGTTGCATTAGATAGCCAATTCCTGGGATTCTTATGTAATTTCTATGGAAAATCCGTAGTAGAGTATTGATTTCTATGATAGTGAACTTCCGAATTCTGGAGGAAAATATCTCCGTCTGGGGTTTCATGAGCGATGATGTTATAACTGGCGGAATGGGTCATATACTCTATATCTCACGAAATTCGAGTTAGTTGTTTGAATATTGATGAGGCTTCATGATTCAGAGTGGTTTTGTCACTGTATATATACTATTTTTGTGCGTGTGTGCGACCACTGAGCGATTTTTCGCCATGTTTAGGGCTTTTTAATTATTTTATTAATTTTAAACTATTTTTATTATTTTTTGTGCATTTTTCTCTATTTTTTGATATATAATTTCTACTATATTTGAATTTTATTTTTATTATTATTTTCTTATAATATTATATTTTAGCCCAAAATTTTGTTTCCTGGTCGCCACTTCTGTCTGTGTTTTTTCTAAACCTTATTTTGCAAGGCTTTGGCAGTTTATTTTATTTTTCATATGTCTTTCTCTGTAGCTGTAGGCTTTTTTAACGATTTTAATTAATTATTTATTTTATTTACTTTTAATATATTTTTAATTTGTTTTAATTAATATGTTTTTATTAAATTTTAGTATCTTCTTGTGGTACGTGCTTATGTACAGTGACCCATTTCATTACCTTTAGTTTTGTTTTAATTCTTATTACCATTTTTGTTTAAATTGTGGCTCTGAGCCCAACAATTTTTAAAGAAAACAATTTGTTTGGCCATCTGCTGAGAATTTTTGAGCCGGTCAAAACGCATATGCGGGCCGTAGTTTTCCCAACATATTTTACGTTAAAATGGAGATACGAACGACATCTTATTAAATTTCTGTAAAAACTATAAAAGCACTAATGTCCTGGGTTTACACGATATTTGTGCTGACTTTAAAATTTTGTACAAAACAAAGCTAACTCATTCTAGTAATTAAAATTGAAAAATGTTAACATATAAACCCTCTAATGCATGTACCCGCCTTACGGCGGACTATACGGTGGCTCTGATCTTGGGCTCTAATAAATTGTTTTGATATTTAATGCATGACAGCGAATACAGTTTAGGTTACCTCTGTTGGGGTTAACAAAATGCACAAAAGTAAAAATGGAAAATCAATAAAAACAATGATATTCAAAATAATAATTAAAAGGCAAAATCAATTAAAACTTTAAAATAAATATTTATCGGGGAAACGGGTATGGGTGGATGCCAAATGACGAGACGAATCCAAATATAAATATTTTGAGTAGAACTGAAAATTTGAATTTGAATTTAAATTTGAATTTAAGTAGAACTCAAAATTTGAATTTGAATTTGATTTTGAGTTGAAAAATGATCAAAAAAGCGAGGAATTTTTATGTTAATCGGAAAACAAAAATTGTGCTCATAATGACGATAGCAACAGTGGCAGGCCCAAGCAAAGATATTTTCGGAGAGGGATAGTGAAAAGTATAACAGAACCAGAGTCCAGGTTCTTGTTGGAACCAATGCCTAAATTGAACGGAATTGATACTCTTACTCGGTGGTACACCCCGACGTTTGTGCCAACAGCACAAGTATATCTAAGCGAAAAACTGAAAGAAATTAAATCAGTCTATAATATCAGTAGTGTGATACCGGCCCTCTAGCTCAGAGGCCATCTAGCTCACATACCCCCCCCGGCAAAAAATTTTTTTCTTTCTAAGTTTAAACGTAAAATTTTTTTTAGAACAAAGACAATGACTCATTCAAGGTCATTGGATGACTCATCGTATGTTTCAAAGTCATTTAAACAAAGACCATGACGCATTCAAGGTCATTGTATGACTCATCAAATTCTTCAAGGTCATTGAAACAAAGACCATGACTCATTCAAGGTCATTGGTGACTCATCAATTTTTTTCAAGGTTACTCAAAAGAAGGTCAAGGTCATTGGTTGACTCATCAAAAATTTCAAGGTCATTCAAAAGTAGGTTAAGGTCATTCAAAAGTAGGTTAAGGTCATTCAAAAGTAGGTTAAGGTCATTCAAAAGTAGGTCAAGGTCATTCAAACTTTCTCAAGGTCATATTATTTTAAAACATTTTTAAATTTTAATTTACTACTTATTTTTATAAGTAGTATAAATTTTGTAAATTTATTTTATTATTATTATTATTATTAATCTTTTTATTATTATTAATATTATTATTATTATTATTATTATTAATATTATTATTATTATTGTTATTAATATTATTATTATTGTCAAGGTTATTGGATGACTCATCATAATTTTTCAAGGTCATTCAAAAGTAGGTCAAGGTCATTCAAAATTTCTCAAGGTCATATTATTTTTAAACATTTTTAAATTTTAATTTACTACTTTTTTATAAGTAGTATATATTTTGTAAATTTATTTTATTATTATTATTATTATTATTATTATTATTAATATTTTTATTATTATTAATATTATTATTATTATTGTTATTAATATTATTATTATTGTCAAGGTTATTGGATGACTCATCATAATTTTTCAAGGTCATTGAAAAGTAGGTCAAGGTCATTCAAAAGTAGGTCACCAATATTACTTCTTCACTGAAAATTTTCTTTATAGAATATAATCTCTACTAATTAAAATTCTATTTGTTGACTTGTTATTTTCAATGAAAATTTAACTAAATAAAATACATCTTTCAATAGATTAGGTTGTACTCGACAAAAATAAAATAATTTTAGGCTATGTAAATCAATTAGAGCTTTTAGGGAAATTTTATAATAATTTAAGAAATATCTAGTTTTACGAGGTATTTATTTTAGTAAATTTTAATCATCTTTGTGAATTTTATGGTTTTCTTTTGAATTTTAATGGATTTAAGGTTTGATTATGTTTTTAATGAAATTATTGAAGAAATTAGGGTAAATCTATAATTTTAGAAAAAATTAATTTTTTCTTAATTTATTAGATTTGACTTGATTTTAGGATTATTTTAAATTAAAAAAATAAATAAATAAATTTAGGATCAAAATGTTTATGAAACATCTATTTAAGATAATTATTTACCAATTAGAATCCAATTTGACTGATAGATTTTGAATAGTAAATGATATTTTAATTATAATTTTATGTTCTATTTAAATAGTTGATTAAATCAGTTAATTTTTAAAAATATTTTAGTGGAACCTAAAATTTTAATTGATTTTACAGTGTAAAAAAAGGGGTCAATAATTACTTTCATTTTCAATTCTAATATTGATTTCATGGATATCAATCACAAAAGTAGTATAATTTAGAGATTTTTAATGGGATGCTCAGTGTGGTTATCAGTATAGTTATGAAAATCATTGAATTATCTCTAATGGTTGACTGGTAATTTTTATTGAATTTATACTTGATTTACTGATTAATTTTAATGAGCAATATGATATATATTTTGTGATTTTACAATAATTTAATTTATGTGGAAAACATAGATTTTATTCGATTTAAGTCATTTTTGATGAATTTTTTAATTGCTTAAAATTGTTGCCAGAACAAAATTGTGGTGATTTTCGATGGAAAATGATGATAAAAATTTTGTAATACTTTAAAGAAAATTTATTTTTATTGGTAAAATTCAAATTTTTATGATAATTTTAAGGGAATTTGATTGGTTGAATACATATAGTAAATATGATTCGAATGATGGATTTTTAAGGAGTAGTCAGTTAAACATAGATTTCTACAGAAATTTTACCTTGTAGGTTTTTAAAAAATATGTATATTATTGGTGCAGTTGGGGGGAAATGTTATTTCAATGGAAATGATTGGTTAAGAGGAAATTTTATGATATTTTAAGGAAATAATCGATTAAGAACAAGTTTGTTGTCATTTTTAAGGGGTTGAATTGGTTGAATATCTGTGTTCAAAGGGTAAATATTTTCTAAATGGAAAATATAGATGAGGAATTTATAATATTTTTAGGGGATTTGTTCAGATAGATATCAATATGTGTGTAAATCTTTTAAGAGAGTGGAAATATTGTCAATTAAAGAGAAATGATTTGTTAAAAAGAGAATTTATGATCTTTTAAGGAGAAATGATTGGTCATGAGATGAATTCTATTGTAAGGCGATTTCAAGAAATTTATTCGGTTGAATATCGATATAAGTCGGTGATTTTTATGAAAATAATGAATATAGGTGGGGTTATTGTCATTTAAAGAGAAATAATTGGTTAAGAGGAGAATTTATGATAATCTTAAGGTAATTTGATTGGTCAATAGAGGAATTTTATTTTAAGGGGATTTCAAGAAATTTATTCAGTTGAATATCGATATGTCGGTGATTTTTATGAAAAATATTGAATATAGTTTGGAATATTGTCGTTTAAAGAGAATTGATTGGTTGAGAGTAAATTTTATTTTAGGGGGAAACAATTGGCTAAAAAGAGAATTTATGATCTTTTAAGGGGAAATAATCGATTAAGAACAGATTTGTTGATATTTTTAAGGGGTTAAGTTGGTTAAGTATCGTTATTTAATAGGTGATTTTTATAAAAAAAATAATGAATATGGTAAAGTAGTAGAAAGTGTTATTTGATGGTAAAAGATTGGTCAAGAGATGAATTTATTTTAAGGGGATTTCAAGAAATTTATTCGGTTGAATATCGATATAAGTCGTTGATTTTTATGAAAATAATGAATATAGCTGGGATTATTGTCATTTAAAGAGAAATAATAATAATATTAATAAATTTTATAAGTAATAAGTATATTAATAATAATAATAATAATAAAATTAATAAAACTTTTTAAAAGTATTATTAATAATAATAATAAAATTTTTATAAGTAATAAGTATAT
Organism: Schmidtea mediterranea; assembly: GCA_022537955.1. Lineage (NCBI taxonomy): Eukaryota > Metazoa > Platyhelminthes > Tricladida > Dugesiidae > Schmidtea > Schmidtea mediterranea. The sequence continues at coordinate 203,192,322 of CM039680.1, read as the reverse complement.
TAATAATAATAATAATAATAATAAAAATATTAATATTAATAAAATTAATTAAAGTTTTTATAAGTAATAATAGAATAATAAAAAGTAATAATAAAAATAATAATAATAATATTAATAAAAAATATTAATATTAATAATAATAATATTAATAATAATAAAATATTAATAATAATAATAATAATGATAAAATAAATTTACAAAATATATACTAATTATAAAAAAAAGTAGTAAATTAAAATTTAAAAATGTTTAAAAAATAATATGACCATGAGAAATTTTGAATGACCTTGACCTACTTTTGAATGACATTGAAAAATTATGACGAGTCATCCAATAACCTTGACAATAATAATAAAAATAATAATAATAATAATATTAATAATAATAATAATAATATTAATAATAATAATATTAATAATAATAAAAATATTAATATTAATAAAATTAATTTAAGTTTTTATAAGTAATAATAAAATAATAAAAAGTAATAATAAAAATAATAATAATAATATTAATAAAAAATATTAATATTAATAATAATAATATTAATAATAATAAAATATTAATAATAATATTAATAATGATAAAATAAATTTACAAAATATATACTAATTACAAAAAAAAGTAGTAAATTAAAATTTAAAAATGTTTAAAAAATAATATAACCATGAGAAATTTTGAATGACCTTGACCTACTTTTGAATGACATTGAAAAATTATGACGAGTCATCCAATAACCTTGACAATAATAATAAAAATAATAATAATAATAATATTAATAATAATAATAATAATAATATTAATAATAATAATATTAATAATAATAATATTAATAATAATAAAAATATTAATATTAATAAAATTAATTAAAGTTTTTATAAGTAATAATAGAATAATAAAAAGTAATAATAAAAATAATAATAATAATATTAATAAAAAATATTAATATTAATAATAATAATATTAATAATAATAAAATATTAATAATAATATTAATAATGGTAAAATAAATTTACAAAATATATACTAATTATAAAAAAAAGTAGTAAATTAAAATTTAAAAATGTTTAAAAATAATATGACCTTGAATGCAATGCAATGAATGCATCAGAGGAGGATTTTATTTTTGAACCAAACACAAAGCTAATCGAAAAGTACGATGTGCTTATGTGTGATGAAATAGTAAAAGTCAAAAACAAATCAGTACCAGTAACAATAGCTAATTGCAGTACAAAGTCCATTCAAGTGAAACTAAAACGAAATTGGGAAAATTAACAAAAACTAAATCCGAAGAAGTTCAGAAGTTACCTAGAAATATTAAAATTTACAAAAAACCTCAAGTTATAAGTGATGATTTAACAATAGAGCAAAACAAGAATTCACGTATCATTAAAAAAATATGAAAATATATTTGCAAAGCATGAGTATAATTTGGAACTTACACAAATAATTGAGCACGAGATACCGTAATAGACGAAATCCCAGTCAAGCTACTGCCGTATAGAATTCCATACATACATCAAGAAGAAAGTGACCGGTAAATCAAAGCAATGAAGGAATTTAAAATAATTCGAGATAGCTCATCACCATTTTTATCATCTATAGTGGTAGTGAAAAAGAAAGATGGTGACTTAAGATTTTGTATTGATTATAGGAAATTAAACCAAGTTACAAGAAAGGATACATATCAATCCCTATACCAGTCCCACAAGAAATGTTTGATAAAATGGGGGAGGTGTAATTCTTTGCGGTAATCGATTTCAAAAAAGTGTATAACCAATTTAAAGTTAAAGAGGAAGATAGGAGGAAAACGGCATTTTCAGACGGTAAAGGCCTGTATGAATTTAATGTGTTACTGTTCGGATTAACTGGAGCACCGGCTACATTTCAGAAGGGTATGAACTTTGTTTTGCGTGACATCCCGCACGCATTAGTATATATCGACGACATAATAATATTCTCTATTAATTTTCACGAACATTTGAACAATGTTGAAACGGTATTCAAGCAATTATTAGATACAAACTTAAAAATAAAGCCGTCAAAGTGCGAATGGAGCAAATCAGAAGTTGTGTATGTGGGTCATATAATTTCAAGACGAGGAATGCAACCGAATCCAGAAAACGTGAAGAAAATTGAGAAATATCCGATCCCAAAGGCTATGGATCAAGTTCGACAATTTCTTGGATTAGCCAGTTACTACAGAAAATTTATAAAAAATGTCTCACATGTCGCACAACCTTTAAATACGCTATTAAAGAAGCAGACTAAATTTAGATGTCAACGGCTCACAAGAATATTTCGATAAACTCAAAGAAAGCTTAATAAACCAGCCAATATTAAGATGCCCAAATTTTAAAAAGCCATTTATATTAATGACGGATGCCAGTAATTTTTCAATAGGAGCTGTATTAGGACAGCAAGTCGAAGGTGAAAAATATCATGTTATTGCTTATGCCAGTCGATCATTAAAACCTCATGAAAAGAATTATTCAACAATTGAAAAAGAGACGTTAGCTTTAGTTTATGGGATAACTAATTACCGACAATACTTAGTTGGAAGAAAATTTGTCGTCTTCACGAATCATAATCCGTTACAATGGCTAATGAAGAACAGAGATTCGGCTAGTAAGTTAATCAGATGGTCGATCGCGTTGCAAGAATATGACTTCGAGATAAACTACCATACAGGAAAGTCGAATGCGAATGCAGACGCTCGAAAAACACTATCAAAATTGAAACAAAAGTATTATTGAGATGCCAGAAGCACCAATGGAAATGACAGCAACGGACATTGTCGGTCTACTACCAGAAACAACTAGCGGAAACAAATATATCATTGTATTTTGTGATTACTTAACTAAATGGCCTGAGGCTTATGCTATGCGAAATCAGAAAGCAGAAACAGTGGCAAGAATATTTGTGGAAAACATTATATTTAGGTACGGAGCGCCAAAGAAACTGCTCACAAACCAAAGGAAGAATTTTCAAAGTGATTTATTCAAGTCAATAACGGAACTATTTAGTATATTGAAACTAATCACATTACCTTATCACCCACAAACATATGGTCTAGTGGAGAGATTTACCGGTACATTAATTAATTTGATATCATCATATGTAAACCGGAAGCAGAAGGACTGGGATTTGTTTATCAAACCTTGCTTATTTGCGTACCGCAATGCAGTAAACGAAAGTACGGGTGAAACACCTTTTTATCTCATGTATTTACGGCGGAACAATATGCCAATTGATCTTGAATTTCAGCCACCTAATTCTCAATATATGGACGTAACTGATTATGAAGTAATTATGCAAGAACGACTGCAATCAGCGTGGATCAAAGTTGGACTTAAAATAAAACATCACCAAGAAGCTTATAAAGAATGCTATGATAAGCGCGCGGATGCACATGATAGTAAAGTCGGAGATTTTGTGTATATAAATAAACCCGAGCCTACGAAAGGGTTATCAGTAAAACTACAGAGACCATTTAAAGGACCATATCTAGTATGTGATACAATAGAGACTAATCTTAAATTGCGTCGCAAAACAACAAAAAGCTGGAAGGATTGTTGTTCATGTAAATATGTGTAAAAAGTACCAACTGAAGATGTATCACGATATCTGTTAAGATCGAAACTAAACAAAGATGAAGATGGGACAGTAATTAAACAAAAATATACGAAAAACCCAGCTCCATTAAGTTACATCAATAAAGTTTTATTGATTGCTACAGTAGAAATTATGAATGTTTTGTGTACGAATGCAAAGCGAATGCTTCCACCTTATGCAATTAAAACCGTGCCATTGTTAGAGAAAATTAGTATATACTCAACATGTACTCAAATCGTATGGATTTATCTTCGTGGAATGACCGATGAAGTCGAAATAAGTGGTCTATTGAATTTTTTTGAACCCCAATAAAATTACGTTACAATAAAAATAGCCATGTAGCTCGTCACTTGAGAATGAATTATGAATATCCCTGGTTAATTACACAATGGGATTCAAAAAGTAATAATATGAAAATACAAAATATTATACATACTAATATTTGGACAAAAAAATTATGGAACTGAGTATCAATTGAACCAGTGCTTGACAAGATTAATATGTATTGGGAACCTCGGGAATCCCAACAAGTAAAACCGGTTTTCCAACATCATGATATAGATACATTAAATAGAAGGAAGCCATTTATAAGGTATGTTGATTTAAAATTGTTTCAGACATATACTGTCATAATTCATTATTACGAAAAATCCGTATATGAAAACGGAACGGATAGTGACAATCAGTGGGTCAAGATTCATTCCGATCAACAAACGATACGAGAAATAAATGAAACAAATCGAGTGACTTTCGATTATTTTAATCAATCCATAAAAGTTACCAAATATGCGAATCTAAATCAAAGAGCTGTTATATATTACTTTGGGAAAATTCAATCGGTACTAGAAGGCGAAAATAAATCTCAAATATTAACTTTTCGACGGTTGTCATCGACATTAACCTCAAAACTAGTGTTTGGAAAAATCAATTTGATTGGCTGATGTGGGAGGGAAAACAAAATCCAAAAAGTTTTTTTTAAAAGTATATAAGACAGGTGTGAATTCACATAACCAAACAAATATTTAAAACATTCTCAAATTTTAAAACCAGTAAATTATTATTATTATTAGTATTATTATTATTATTATTATTATTATTATTATTATTATTATTATTATTATTATTATTATTATCAGTTTTATTATTATTGTTGTTATTATTAATATTATTATTATTATAATTATTATAATTATTAATAGGTCGCTATTAAAATTAGTGATATTATTATCACTTATTATTACTGTTATTATCATAATTATTATTGTCATTGTTATTGATAATAAAGTTTCTGTTATCATTATTAGGTATAATTATAGTTATTATTGAGAGGTGTCCGTTGGAAGTCAAATAAATAAATAAATATATATGATATGTATTTGTATATGTGAAGGTATGTCTATATGTGTATATGAGAATATTGTAAATTACTAATTAACAGATTCGAGGACGAATCTAAATTAAAGGGGGGGGGGAGAATTGTTAGAGTTAACAAAATGCACACAAATAAAAATAGAAAATCAATAAAAACCTTGATATTCAAAATAATAATTAAAAAGGCAAAATCAATTCAAATTTTAAAATAAATATATTTATCAGGTGAAATGGGTATGGGCGGATGCCAAATGACGAGACGAATATAAATATAATAAAATTAAATCGATTAGTGGTCCCCAGAAGGAAATATTTAATAAAAATAGAAATTAATTAAAAATTATTATGCTAATGGGAAATCACAGATAATGGGAAGTCCGAGCCAACAGAAAACCCGAATAGTGTGAGAAACCCGGAACGTCAACAAATTTTCTAATTACAGAAAACGAAATTGATTGACGAAGGAAACCCGGGATAAAAGAGAAACCCGCCACCAAAAAAATTATTGTAAACAAATGGAAACCCCGGGAACCCAGAAATAACTAATTTGGTTTAGGACAGAGAGATGTGAAAATGCCAAAACCATTTTAGTTTGCGGGTGACTTGATTTGCGAGATAAGTATAAAAAGAAAACGCAGATCAACAAAATTGCCAGTTGATAGAAGAAAATATTTCAGAGAGCGCAGTAAAGGAGGTAATAAGCTTAAAGATAAATCAACCAGCCAAACAAATTAAATTCTTGCGCACAAGACAGGGACATCTCTCTTTGGAAGACGTATCCATACGCATTGCATTTTGTGAAATCGTACAGAGTAATTGTGTAGAGTATTGTAAATTGAATGGATTTTTGTGAAAGTTGTGAATAAAGTTGTGATATATAAATTGGAAATAAATCTTATTGTGTTGGGTTAATTGAATTTATTAAAGAAGGACACCAAGGAGTCAGACCTAAGCACCGACTTTTTATATAAAAACCCAATACCTCTATACAACAATTTATGAATGGTTGCGACACTACTCATAGTTATCCTGTAACATCCTGTAGAAATTTGAATTACTTATAAATCCAGAAGAAAATTCATGCACTAGGGCAGTGGTTCTCAACCTTTCTCAGATAGCGGCACCCTAACTGCAAATTTGAAAAATTGACGGGACCTTAACCTTTTTATAATAATATTTCAGCTATAAAAATAACAACAAGTTTTGTAAGTTCTATATTTAACAAACTAAATCTTTTATAACATATATTAATGTGAAATTTGAACTTGATGGCTTTTGCATATCTCATTATTAAGTCGCGTATTTGACAAACATACTCTTAACTCATTCTCAATTGAGTTCAGTTTTTGTCTTTTCTTGTTCTTAATATTTACCCAAAAATAATTGATATATGTATCGCTATTTTAAGTAATTCAAAATCTAAGATAGTAGCATTTTTTAAAATCAACCCTTATATGAAATTAATAAATTTTCAATAATAAAATTAGCAAAGTTTGCGGCACATTTTTCATATCCCTACGGCATCCCGGTTGAAAAACACTGCATTAGAGGGTTAATTTTATAAACTTTTATTATAACATAATAAAATATTAAAACGTTTTTCTGTATATGTACTACTAAGATTGTGAATATTCTATTGATTAATATCCCGGATTTCGTGAAATATTTTTATACTCATAAGGATTCCTTCAATCGTCAAAGTTTGAAGACCCCTGATATAGCTTTTAAGAACGATTGAAATAAAATTAATTTAATCGCAAAATTGGTAACGATGTTTTATATTTTTATTATTCTTGTGGTCATAGATACTATATTTCTTTAATAAAAACGTTATTCAGCGTAACAAGATTTTCAAACCTCAGATAAGTTGGTGTGTTTTGCATAATATCACACTTATTGAATAGTTTTCATTATAAAAATTGTTCCCAAGTGGATCCAGATTTAAAAAATGCCAATAAACACTGTTAAATTTGTGTTTTTATAAATATATACTTTTTGATTTTTTCATATGTAATTATGATTTTATCAGTGCGAACATTGAATATCTTCTTTCGCTGAAATTAGAACGAAAGAATGTGAATTTAAGATGGAGGACAAGGTAAAGATGGTAGCTAAAAATAATTATAATTTATATACTGTAAATTTAATCTAAGCTTGCACGTAGGCTCCTAATCAAAAAGGAGAAATCAAATAAAAGGTTCCGAAGTAAAGATAAACACAAAACATAACCACTAAAATGACCTTGTATTGGTATTGAATCGTTTCTATAATTTCCATCTCAGCTGTTAACAGTTCTGTAATCAACCAGGAATTGTACTGGAAAAGAGAAACTTATATTTACTCCACAAAAGAATAGAAACTTTGCAACAAACATTCGGATTGATTTCTCCACACTGGAAATTGAGACTGTTTCTGCAACGAACCATCGCTTCTTGCACCAATGATTTCAATGTTAAGAATTTTTATACTAACTATTTGAATAAGAGATTAATTTCAATTAATAAAATTGATTATTACATAATAATTAAGATAGAGGAGGAAATAAAGTTTATGGAAGGTAAAAATTACCTTTTTAAAACTCTTGTTTTAATCGAAAAGCATAAATATAAAACAGCTTTATTACACTTGAAGTATTTATAATTAATCCTATTTTAATACTTTCTACGTTCAGTTTTTTTACACTAAAGAAATTACTTCATTTTGTTTCAAATGAACTTTCAACATCTTTCATGGATTTTGTATATATATATCAATGTCAATTGATGAGTCTAGATGACATTACTTTAGAGTTTCAATAATATAAATAAAACTAACCAATAATAAATGTGTGTGTCAATTGAGAAAAATAGAGTAAAATTATTTTGTAATTAAATTTTCTTCCGCTACAATTTTATTCTATCCTTTACCGCATCTATATAAATACTGCTCGATTTGCAATAATTTGGGACACTCATTAGAAAACTCCGTATAATGTTGCATATTTCAAGTGATTGATTAAACTTAACATATACTTTAGAATTTTCTTGTTGCAGTTATTGAATTTTATTTAAATCAATATCTGGAGACAAAACAAATGTAAAGAAACGGTGTCTAAAGAGGGGAAGTTGCTGAGAAACCTTTCTTAAAGACGAGAACTAGGTCAAGTCATAGACGTGTTGAGGATACCTAAAAAAATAAAAATGGATAAGCACAATTAATGTAATGATTGAGGGAAATGGGTGACAAGAAAGGTTTATTATTCCACAATCCTGAGAAATAGAAACAAATGGAAAAATGAGAAAATAAAAGGGAAATAACAAACAATAGAAAAAATCAAATAATAAAACATGTCAAGGTCATTTTAATTAGGAAGTACGAAGCAAATAAGAAAAAATATTAATAACAAAAACAAAATGGAAAATGAAGTGACATATCTCGATAGTCTGGTTGAAAAATGGGATATCTCGACAGTTTTCAGAGATATTAGGAAAATTGAAGAGGACCAAATGGAGTTGGCGAGAATAGATATTGAAATTGAAATCGAAGTGTATATCCCTAAGTGACATTTGGTTAAAGAGTATAAAAAGGAAGTGCAACTGGAATCCGAGAGAAAAATTGGACGAAGAATTGGAAAGAGGAAAATTACGGATTAAAGAGTAGTTGGAATCAAGGATAAAAAAAAGTTTGAAGCAGAAATTAGGCGATACGAGAACAAAAATAATAAAGAAAGTGGAAAAGAGACAAAGCCAAAATTGTGAAAAAGAAATAAAGTGAAATCAAAGCAATCAAAGTTAAAGTTATATCAAAGTTATATTGAGAATTATGACAGAGTTCAAATAAATGTAAAAATGTGGGAAACGCGAAAGAGGCATTAGCATTACGTTGAAGCGTGACTAATTTAATAAATCATTTTATACTTGAATCTACTATCGTCCATCGGAAATAAACTATTATCGAAATTAAATAAAATGAAGAAGCAATCGACAACAAAATGGGTAGGAACCGAGGGAGAGAAGTCAAGCAGAGGCCTTCCAGTGGCAGCTTGGTAAACCCGATAATGAGTCCGGGCCAGAGCAGTCTTGGTAACGAACCTCAGCTTTGGCGTATTTACAACTCCTTGAGACATCACCAACATTGCTTAACAACGGGTAGAAAGTGGGCAGGGTGTGATTTTGTATGTACGGGTATCAAGGTCAAATAGTAGTAACTCACCATTAGTATAAAAATACTACAACATTAACCTCTATACCTCGCAAAAAGAGGTGAAAAAATACAAAAAGTTGAAAAATGGCAACAAACAACAAAGCGACAAAATGGCCGATTTCAAAGAAAATCATAATATAAAAAATAAGACCTAATGTGATGTAATTGTATTTTGATAATTTATGTCGCTATCACCCATATGTAAATCCTTATAATTGTGGGGTTAGTGGTTTCTAACCTTGACCACTTTACATACACTACTTTCTACCCTCCAATGGTTACCCGTTGCTAGGCAACATTGGAACTGTAACCACTGGTGATGAGATTGCTAAAGGTGAGCTCTACAGGAGAACTGCTAAGGCCCGGCCTCATGGTGGATCCAACGCACTACCGATAGAAGGTCTTTGTGCGATTTCTTATTTCGGTCCCTTCCGTATGCACTCGACGCTTTCTAGAATCAATTATTTAACGAACCCCGCTCGATACATCTCAATTCAACAGATTTGTTTGTCAGATCAATTGTTTAATAAACCAAAGAAAATTTACAAGAATAATTTATTTGTTATCACACCAATCAGTTAAATCCAGTCAAGCTTCAATTTTAATCTCCGATTTGCTGTGCGCGGCGCTTCTCACGTTCCGCCTTCCCTGGGCGCCGTTGAGGACGCTTCGCCGCCGCCGGCTTGGTCGTACCCATTGCCTTCCTGGACGCTAGTTGGGCTGGCGCGAATACTAACGGATACGTTACGGCGTTGCCTTCTTGACAAGCCAATAGTGCCACTTCCAAACTGCGTATCTGCGTTTTCTGAGTTTGACCGAGTTGTTTTTCCTCCGCCCAACCACGCTGTGCGGCGGTCAATTGTTGGTAAATCGCTTTCACTTTTGCGGGTTCCACCCACGATTCTCGGATCTTCTGAATCTCTCGGGTCATTTGGAGTAACTGGGGTAAAGTTCTGCATTCTCCCTGCGTGATTTTACTAACTCCTTGCTTAGAGTCTGGAGCGAATTCGTATCTACAATTAAACTATTCGTTAACAAATTTCGCAATTTTGATTATGAAATTCTCATTATTTATCATTACGTCAGTACATTATTATTTGCCTAAGGTTAAATTACAAAACGAATCTACTGGGTTTCCACCTAAATGCACCATCTTAATTGTCCTCGTTCATTACCACTGCGTCGGTCTTCGAGGATTAAAAATTATATGAGTAATCAATAATCAAAGAACTAAGATTTTCGAATTTAAAGATTTATTTACATTTGATTTCGGCGACAAGAGTCTGAATCGAACCTGGATCGACCCCCGAGCATATGAATACTCTTGCCGTTCCGCTGGACTTCTGTCAGAGTACTGCATGTCTTTCGGTAGTAATATTTTAGGAATCACTACATCCATGGGCATTGTAGGGTCTGCCAACGCGGGATCGTCCAATTCATAGGATACGCCTTAGGCTGGAGCATATCCGCCAGTGCTGGGGATTCTCACGGCAGCAATATCATCGTTTATCCTGGCCAGGCGCCGTCTAACCATGGCCACCTGCCAGTTCGTTTGCCGTTGATGGAGTTCACGGGGGAAATTTAAAATCCCGCGTCCCACATTGCTTGTCAGCACCTGGCAGCCGATCATCCTGGAAAACGCACCGTAATCCGGGACGCATGGATCCAAGACCCGTCTACATGGTTTTTGATATAGTTTTCAATTAATGAAAAGTATTGCGACTTTCATGCAAAATCTTTGCATAAACTAATTGTGTCAGTAATTATCGTGGCGCCTGAATTATATTTCTACATTCGAGCTTCCCGAATGTCATCGATAGTTGTGATTATCAGGTGGTACTTAGCAACTTTATGTCTACTCGCAGCGTTATGAATAAGAAAACCGATTGTCTGGGATTGAACTTATTATAATAACAGTCGTTTTCTGATTCTGGTTGAGCTGTTTTTTCTCAGCCCAACCCTTCTGTGTAGCAGTCATCTTTTGAAAAATAAGTTTCACTCTACCCAGCTCCACCCAGGTGACCTTGATCTGCTGAATTTCTTTGGTCAATTGCAGGATCTGTTGGAGAAGTCCTGCGTTTACTTTCCGTGCCTGATTTAGTTCCTGCTGCAGGATTTGACAGGGGTCCATATTTACAATGGAAACTCGAAATTAATTCCCGTAACCTCTCGTAAATAATATTCATTTTATTTATATGTCCTTAGGTCAGTAGAGCTAGTCTTTGTCTCATCGAAACTATTTACTTTCTATTAATCTCTATTCTTAACAAAACAAGCGAGAATCAAAGAGAAAAATGTATTTGCATTACAAATCATGGCTAACCGGCTCGTGGAGGGCGTTGATTGGTATTCTATTTCGGGTACTCTCAAGCATACGGATGCTCGCGGTGGCCATCTGGTTGTCGTCTTTCGCTTCTCATTTCCCGTGGTAGAATCTTTCCTGGGACTACCACAGTGAGTGCAGTCGTGTTTACGTTCAACCTCGGATCATCCAAATTGAATGAGGTGTTGTACGGAGGGGCATACCCGTCCATACTCGGAATTCGTCCTGCGGCTTATGTCTCTGTTGACCTCCTCGAGGTGTTCTTCCAATCTGGCGAGCGGGTATTCAGCTTGTCCCCTAATTTCTTGTCCCGGATTGCGGCCGGGTTCCGGCTTGATGGCGACGAATGGGAGGTCGGTATCTTCGAAGCTCGTTTGGCCTCTCATGCGGGACTCTCTGACTGACGAGATCGAGAATCCCGCGTCCCACATCGCCTGCCGACACCAAGCAGACGAGTGTGCAGCCGTAGCGTGATTCGGGACGCGTCGATCCATGAATACTCTAAACGAACAATTCAGAGATTAATTTGAATTATTTCACTTTATATTTTATGAATTAGTAAGATGCAAATTGTTGCCTGTAAATTTTCGTCTACTAGGCCGTGGGTCGTGTCATCGTTTTATGGGAATTGATCGATCATGAGTTCCTAGATTATGGGGTATAATGTGAGTGTAGCCTATTCGCGTCGGACGTAGTTATACTGTTGGGGGCACATAATGTAAGAACGGTTATCTTGGTCTGTTCATCGAGAGCAATTAGTGTGGGTGTTATGGTAGTCGCAGCAGACTAGCTTTATTTTCGTCAAAGGTATTCTAACAGTTTTGCGATTTGATAATGACCTCCAGTTCTCATACATCATCAGCAGTTCGATTAGAAGTTAACACCTGATATTTAAAATACTCGTTTTTAGGAAAGAAAAAATTATTATATACCTTTCCACCCTCAATGATTACCAGAAATCTTACATAACTATAAAACAAATATGTTTTCATAGCATGTATCATTAACTATCCCAAAATTTATTGTCCATATTTGCTTGAAGCGTAAGAGCCAAACGTACTACGATCATAATACCTTAGTTGAAGAAGATTGCTAAGAAGTTAAAGGAAACATTTAAAATCTAATCGTTGTTTGAATAAACCCTTTAACTCTTTCGAATTTCAATTAACGCTTACAAGATCTAGAATTACAATACAAAATGTCATCGCTATGAAGGATTTAATCAAACTAGAATTATAATTTAAATATAAAATATCATCGCTATTGAGGATCTAATCAAACAAAAATTTTATATAATTGTAGGCATAATTTTAACTTGTTTGTTGTTCTTAAAATACGACTCGACTGCTGATGATCTACGAGAAAACGGATTCGCAACATTCTATCTGTGACGATACTCAGTCGGGTGTTAGACCTTGAGTTACGTCGAATCGTATTAAATGAGCTTCGTAATCCTCATCAATTGTACAAATTATATTAAATAACATAACAAAGTCATTGAGTTCCAGGCAAACGTTGTCTTCGAGATCCTTAAAGGTCGTCTGTATCGAAAATTGGAACTAGATCTCAGAAGTACAATCAAATTTTATATCAATAATTCAGGGTAATTACCTTCCCGAGTCTTCCCTTTTGCTTCCATGGAAATCGTTTCGGTTTCATTCTCTCGTAGATCCTTATTTGGAGCGTTTCTTTGTCATCGTGAATTTTCCGACATTATGATGGTTGAAATGAATATTCTAAACCTGTAGCTCACTTATATCTGATTTGGCGTGCACGCCCATGTCAGACAGTGTTGTGTAACTCGAGGTTACAATTCCGTGGCATACACACCGTTGCTATTAAAGATCACGTGCCGTTTCGCTTCCGTTCCTCAATAGGTGGGTAGAATTTTATTTACTGGTTGTAATTTAATTTTTTCTTTATCAATTGGAAATTTTTGAGAAATGTCAAGTCGATTCGCTATCAGTCAGATTATGCTTGTCAGTAGTTCATTTTCATATTTTCGCGATTCCATGTGGGTAATTTTCGATGAATTTCCTTTTAATGATAACTAATTAACTAGCTTGCTGGGATATCGTTGCTCTTTTCATAAGATCCTACTCGTGGACTGTTGGTGGGATCCGATGCAACTTATTTCGTCGACTACTCGGTAGGTTTTAATGGTTATTATCTTTATCCGGAGAGTTATCAATTTTTAGGTCCTCTTTGGTCATATTTCGCCTCCAATTCTTGTTTGGATGGGTCGCCGTGCCTATCCCTAGTGAATCTCCGCTGTCGTGGCTTCTATGAATAGTCAATGTCTAATACGAGGAGAATTTTTGGATTATTATTTATTATGGTATTCGTCCTATATATGAATTTTGCTATTATATTCGACTCGTTGTGGTATGAATTCATTTGGAGTATTTTATTTGTCTTCTCATTTATTGTCGGTTATTTCGGATGGTTTTGTTTGCAATGTAGTTTGATTCTTAACCGGGAAACTTGTGTTCTTATATTATTATATTCGTTTACAAACCCTTTAAGGTCACTCTGATCCCTCAATATATTTTAGGCTTAGCCATTATATTTACCTTTTTTTAATAATTCAAGGTTTTGTTCCATTATCCTATTAATGCAAGTAATGAATTTCGTAAATACTTATGGCTGGCATGCCGATCCTCTCGTTTTTACAAGGATTTCAATCGATGTGACGATGAATCTCGTCTCGAAATTTACGTGAATATTTAATATTAGGGTCTCGACTGAGGATTTATTTTTTCTCTTTAATTATTTGTCAGATAGTGATGGTAATTCTGGAATTTACTGCCAATTTACCGATATGATTGTGGGGTTATAATACTGCAGATTTTATCGTATTAATATAGCAAACGTTCAAATCAAAATCTGGGTCTTAATTAGGTTTAATTTAAGTCACATATTTAGGTCTTTCGCTAATACAAGTTATTTACATAACAACGATTTTCCAACGTTAATTTCCCCGTCACCTTCCCTTAATTGATCCTAGGTTCAATAGTGTCGACATTAACAGTTTATGAGTGTCCATTGGACTACTCGGTGTTTTGATTTTAAGCCGATTTGTTTTCATTACAATTTAGGTCGAATTTTCAGGAAAAGGGTGATGATGGACTAGCCAAAAAACTATTCCTTTCTCAACCAATTTCACCCTATACGGAATGATATTGACGTTCCAGCTCCTGCGTTCTCACGTCGTAGCCTTCACGGGCACCAATTATTGGCGGACTTACACCGCACTTACACAATTCGATTGGGGTATGTTGATTTTACTGTCTTGCGTTGTTGTGTCGGCTGTGGGCCGGAAAATGTTCGACATAATTCGTTTAGTTTAAAACTTTTATTTGACATAGTTGGCATAATACATTTTGAATCATAATTGGCATACAACATCCTCGAAACCTCATTACAAACCCTTCCCCACGCCGACGCCCAACCAAAGCTCATATGAGGTTGCTTGTACGCAACGTGGAGAAGGTCTTCAAATATTCCTTCACTCAATTGTAAAATCGTAGAAATAAATTGTTCTGAAAGACGAGTATTCGAGTTTTTTAGTTACAAAAACTGATTAAAATTCTGTGAAAATGAATAGGTATATATACCTATTGTACGACCCTAACCTTGCGTGTTAAATTTGATTTAGTAAAACAAAATTTGACCTTGTGGTTTTCTAGTATATTCTAATCTTAATTTTATTATTTTTATAATTTGATTCGAGAATTTTATTTTTAATTTTTTAATTGAATTGTTTCCAATTCAAATTATTTGATTTTTATTCCATTTCCATGGATTTTCGCATATTTTGGTAAATTGTCGAATTTCGGTCAAATTTTATGTTCTAATGTTATTTTTATGTTTATTTCGCGCGGATCTTGTTGCATTTTGTTATTAATTTAATTTATTTTTGTGTTTTGTGATTTTATATTTAATTGTTTTCTTTCTCGTATTTTAGCAGGGTTAGTTGGTATTTTATGGGTCTGATTTATAATCTCCATGTTGTGTTTGCGTGCTGTTACCGATTAATTCAAACAAAATTGCGTATTGACCCAACAATTACAATATCCTCACACCACTTATTAAGATCGTTATGCAATACCTTTATTTAAGTTTTATTTATCTTTATTTGGGGTTTTAGTATTTATTTAATTTAATTTTATCGTCATTGAACTTTTTTATCCGACCACGGCTGATGATTCCGGCCGCTGTGTCCGGTTATCTATTTTATTTTAACACTATCATCATGAGGGGTTTTAATTCCGATTATCGTCTATTTTCCTTATTTACTTTTGAGGTTCATTTTCAACGTTAGCGTTATTGATACTAGTGATTTTAATTTTTATTGATGTTAAGGCTTTAAATTGGAGTTGCGATTTAAAATTATTCAGTGATTTTCGACGTAAATATTATCGATGTTAAGGTTTTTAATTTGGAGTTTCAATTTTAAATTATTCATTTTAGTGACTTATTTTCGACGTAGCAACGATTCTCTGCTCTTTTCCCACACTCACCTCCCTTATTTGATCCTAGGGTTAAATATGTCGATATTATGAGATTACGAGTGCCCACTGGACTACTCGGTGTATATGATTTTGAGCTGATGAGTAAAGTGATTTTAGGTCAAATTTTCGGGAACTGATTGACGAAGAGACAGCCAAAAGACTAATCCACATCTTCCATCTTCCTTTATAAGCGGCATGTATTGACGATTTGGCTCGTGCGTTACGCACGCCGGAACCTTCACGGGCACAAGATAATGGCGGATGGACCGCACTTACACATTTTGATAGGTATATCGATTTTAATGGCTTGCGGTGATGTTACGGCTGTAATATAATGCATTTCATCGAATCATATATTTCATAAACATTGTTTCAGCATAGTTGCCCATCAGCATTCATAATAATATTTCAAGAGCTTACTTGAGGTTGCTTGAAACGTAGTACGAAAAAATTTCTGGATAATTGAGATTGTCCGTTAGAAAACCTGCACACTCCTTGTATTTAAACTTTGTGTTTGTATTTTTTTCTGTGAAAATGAATTGGTATATATATCTGTTCTGTGACCCTAACCTTGCGTGTTCTTTTTGATGCATTTAAACAAAATTCGACCTTGTTATATTTAATTCTTATTTTATCAATTTCTATATTAAATGAATAATTCTTTTTATTTTTCTTTTTAATAGAATATTTCTAATTGAAAATATTCCGTTTTATGCATTTGCTGCTAAATTTTATGAATTATCCATTTGGCTGCCAAATTTTATGTTCTCTTGTTATTTTTATGTTGATTTCATGCCGATCTTGATGCCTTCGGTTATTATTTTAATTTTACTTTTATGTTTTTGATTTTATATTTTTATTGCATCTTTCTCATATTTTAAGGTGTTTAGATTGATGTTCATGGGTCTGATTTTAAATCTGTATGTTATATTTGCGTGTTATATTAGCCCTGGCCCAACAAAATTAATTTGTATGACTACCTGCATGCTAAATTGATTACTTTGATTGTCTGTATCCTCGGATTACGTCATTGTTTATTATTTATCCAAATGATGTATATGCTGTAGACATATTGTTATTTTAATCTTCTTTTACCTAATTTAACGAAAAAACCAAGATTAAATTAAAAAAATATTATAAGGACTTTTTTGTTTTTCCCCTCTGATTTTTTTATAAGTGACATAATATTTTCTACAAAATTTGACTATGAATCAGATTTATTATAAAAACCAAGGCCAAAAAATAAATAAATAAAAAATAAAAACATTAAAAACATTAAAATTAAAAAAGCCTCAGAGCGTCGTGATTATTTGTATACAAGCACGCAGTAACTATATAAGGAGCAATTAATTTCATAAAATCAGCATTATTT
This sequence comes from Schmidtea mediterranea, assembly GCA_022537955.1. NCBI lineage: Eukaryota > Metazoa > Platyhelminthes > Tricladida > Dugesiidae > Schmidtea > Schmidtea mediterranea. Next base: position 203,174,945 of record CM039680.1, on the reverse strand, counting down.
ATAAAATAATTTTCCTAACTAGTTTTTGAACTATCTTATTCTTAACTGTATTTTTGTTTGATTTATAAATTTTCACAAATCTTATAATGTTCGACCTCGCAACAGGTCTCCAATTAAACTTAAATACGTGATTTTATGTTAGCAAGGCTGAGGGCTGCAAGGTTAGCTTGATCGAACCGTAAATAGCCTGAATGTTGCCCCAAATAAGAGTTCTCAGCCGCTTTGGTGGATGCGAGAAGTGTAGATCAAAGAGTGCTAAACAAACCGCAGTCGACCATATGAAGCTAGTGGAGAGTGCGGAAACGCCTCTCCTATCAGCATTATTACAAACTTAAATATGAATTGAGTAGATAAGGGATAATAAGTAATGAAATCACAATATTTGTTGTTCTGCAATATATTTTCTGTATACTGGGAATGGATAGGAAGAACTAATCCAAATTTTTTGGCATAAGGAAAGATCGGATAAAGGGAACCTTTGAGTAGAGATTAGATCGGGAAATGCGAAAGTCCTTCCATCGGCAGAAAGGTAGAAAGAGGAAATCTGGATGGTGTATCACTTGGTGAGATTACCTCCTGAAGTATTTCCGCTAACACTGTACAGTTCCAATGGCGGGTGTCTCACAACGCACACTCACGGGGTATGACTTTTGGGCACCAATTCCCCTAAGGTTTCTCGTAAACATCATTTTCAAGACCCAAGCGCCAAAAATTGGAACAGCAGTAAAACTTTCCCAAATATAAATAATATTATATACTTTTTATGAATAATATAATTAAATTGTTTAAAACTTTAGTGTAAAAACTATTCGATGGTTGTTGGCTCGATTTATTCTGAGCTCAGAAAAAGAATGGTGAATCATAATGTCACGCAGGCAATTAAAGTCGACTGGTTTAGACCAGAGGTGGTGAAATGTTGAAGATATCCGAGTCCGGCGCTTACAGATTATGGCTTGAGAGATGGAGCTAAGGATTAACCGAAATGGGTATACTATCTCATATCCTCCCATTGTGTCACAACCGTTACGCAACCATCGAATTCTAACAACTTATAAATCATCTATAGATTTGGACACTGTAAGGAACGATAATCAAGGAATATTGTACAATTAATTAAATTAACATATTATGTAATAATATGTAGAATTTGTAGTTTGTAGATCAGAGATTGGTTATGATGTTTGATGATTGTGATTGAATGTTGGTATGTTTGTGTATTCTGTACTAATAATTAGAAACCCTATAAACTCATTTTAGATGAGCAATCAAATTAACACTTAATAAGTTAATATGTGTCATTTACGTCACTTTTTAAGAGACACCAACCTGTATTATAGACGCGTTTATTCATAGCAAATAAGTGCAATATAAATATACATTTACCTCTAAGCTTGAATGTTAAGAAAATGAAATTACAGTAGAATTTCCTGATTTTCTGCAAACATTTATATTTCTGATACTTCTGATGCAAAAACCGGTAAGTTGAACGAACTTGTTAACACACTACAGTGGAACGAAAGATATAATGTGGCAGATGGGAATGTATATATATATATATATCTCCCGAATGTGAGGCAAATCTAAAATGTTGGGTTTTTAATCTGCTTGTAGGTCGTAATTTACCAATGAAAATAAAATGGCTTAACGTTTTTATTGAAAATTAAAAAATAAAGCTTAACATCAATAATAACATTATTATTATTATTATTAATGCATTATATTATGGGTTATGGTAATAAAGTTAAATTAATTTTATTAATCTACAAAACGGTGGCGATTGTAAGCAAGACAATGAAAATGAATTTTGATAAATGTAACGAATCTACCTTCCTTAATATGATGGATTTCAATAGCGTTCATATTGATGGGCAAAGAACAAACATTGGAACGGGTTACCGTATATGTGAGTACAGAATCGTGCCATCACATTATCCGCTTATCCGAATGATGATATCGAGATTTTCCCAATTCGACACGAAGTCCATTAACAGCGCATTTAATTCCAAAATGTTTTTTCTGAATAAAAATAATATCTCTTTATTTTACATTGATTCAGAACTTGTCATTGATGAACAGATCTTGTTCAAGTACATGGTTTCACTGAAGATTTCATGGTTCTCTAGGTTCAGTTTGAGATTCATTATTCCGCCCCACAGTACCGTTGTGGTCAGTCTGCAATTTACTAATGTCTTTTATTGCGACAAACATTTTTTAAATGACAAACTCATTCAATGTGGTGAAAGTTATAACGGTTCAATTATTTGCATAAGCCAGGATCTCGAATGCGATGGAGTCCTCAATTGCATGAGTACAGGATCTGATGAATCATCAATTTGTGAAGTTGGAGGACTTGGTAATACAGGTCTGCCAATCATTATTCTTGTGATCTGTATTGGACTACTGATTTTGTGGTTCTTGTTCAGAACTATCAACTGTTTTCGGGTTTCTGGATTGATTAATCGTCACATTTACAATTCGGAAGTCCGTATTCCGCCTGATGAGTTATTTCCAAACACATTCGATGTCAGAGTCACTACTCCTGATGATTTGGTTTGCCCTCCTCCCAAATATAAATTAAAAAATAGTAGTGAGTTAAATTATGAGGTTATGCCAAAATCATATTCCAGTGAAAATGATCCATCGGTTTATCCAGACTTTTTTAAGCGTTTTTTCGGACATCCGTCAAAAGGAACATCGTCGGCAAAAGAACATTCAAAATCCGATCACAGTTTAATTGGGAACATTAAAGTGACACAGTTAAATATTTTGCCGCGTCTTCCTTGAGATGATTGCAAAATTATTCAATTAAATCATTTATATAGATATTTATACGGCATTTATGCTCAACGATGAATTTTATTGGTTAATATAATATTTTGATTATTTTTTTATGAAACGATAATCATATTTGTTGTTTTTATTCGTATTTTCTGATTGTTACCCCTTTCTTCCGTTACATCTTTTACGCTTAATAATTATTATGCAACACTGGGAACATCACATGCCTTTTAAACGGGATAAAGTATTATTAAATGCGTATTACTGTTGCAGAAAACATTTTTAATACATCCTTGATAATATCTTACAAATAGTCAAGTCTATATGAATCGATGTCTATAATTACTTCTCTATCAAAAAAGAAGTTACAAAGATAAATATAATGGCATGAATACCCCGAAACAAATAGATTTGAGTTAAAAAAACTAAACTGCTTTGGAAAAATTAATTTGCATCGCAAGTCAAAATATCCTTAGCTATTTTCTATGTAACTGATATGTTAAAAATACGTAAATAATTGTTGGGCCAAGACACGACTTTGCTTAAATGAATCGGAAATACACACGCAAATACAACATGCAGATTTAAAATCGGACCCATAAAACACCAACTAACCATGCTAAAATATATGAGAAAGAAAACAATTAAATATAAAATCAAGAAACACGAAAGTAAATTAAAATAATAACAAAGTGCAACAAGATCCGCACGAAATAAACACAGAAATAACATGAGAACAGAAAAATTTGACCGAAATTTGACAATTTACCAAAAAATGGAAATCCATAAAAAATGGAACAAAAAATCAAATAATTTGAATTGGAAACAATTCAATTATAAAATTAAAAATTAAATTGTCAAATTAAAGTATAAAAATAATAAAATTAAGAATAGAATATTCTAGAAAATCACAAGGTCAAATTTTGTTTTACTATGTTGGGCCAGAACACAATCAGCCTTGAAGATTGTTTAAATGAATCGGTAACACACATGCAAATATAACATGCAGATTACAATTCAAACCTATTAAAACACCAATTAACCCTACCAAAATGCGAGAAAGAGAACAATTAAATATAAAATTATAAACACAAAAATAAATTAAAATAATAACAAAGTGCAACAAGATCCGCACGAAATAAAAATAAACATAACACGAAAACCTAACAATTTGACCGAAATTCGACAATTTACCAAAAAATGCGAAACTCCATAAAAATGGAATAAAAATCAAATAATTCGAATTAGAAATAATTCAATTAAAAAATTTAAAAGAAAAATTGTCGAATTAAATTACAAAATAATAAAATTAAGAATAGAATATTCTAGAAAATCACAAGGTCAAATTTTGTTTTACGAAATCAAAATTAACACGCAAGGTTAGGGTCGTACAATAGGTATATATACCGATTCATTTTCACATAATTTTAATCGGTTTTTAAACTTAAATCAGTTTTTTGAAAAACTTGAACCGTTTTAACCAGTCTTAATCGATTCAACGCTGAAAAACCAGTTTTACCGTAATTATCCGAATATAAGACGCACCCAATATAAGACGCATCATTAAAAATTGACTGAATTCAAGAAAATATAAGTAACCCAAATATAAGACGCATGTATAATTATTACCTTACATTAAATTTATTATTAAATTTTTTTTTTGTTTAAAATTAAAATTTCAGTTACCTAAATTTAAATTTTATTTCCCTATAATGTCTTCAAAACGCTGCAGTTATACGACAGGTTTCAAATTGAAGGTAATTGAAGCAGCCGAATGTATCGGAAATAGAGAAGCATCGAGAGAATATGGACTCAGTGAAGCTAATGTAAGGCGTTGGAGAAAAAATAAAAATACTTTAAAAGAGTGCAGATCCTCTACAAAGGCCTCTGGCAGAGGTAGGAAATTATTTTTTCCTGATGTGGAGAAAAAATTAGTTGAATATGTTCTTGAAATGCGATTTTCAGGTTCCTCAATATCCACTGTAGAAGTTAGGTTGAAGGCTTTAGAGTTAGTCAAGGAGATGTATCCTGGTTCAATATTTAAAGCCTCAGCGCGCTGGTGCCAGCTTTTCATAAAAAGGAATGATATTTCTATTAGAAGAAGGACTTCAATTGCACAGCGACTGCCGGATGATGTAGAAAATAAGTGGACGAGTCCATTGAGATTGAGAATTTAATGGAAAGTGAAGATGAAAATAATGGTCTCTGTAATGAAAAAAACATTCTGTAACTAAAAATAAGCATTTTGTATTAATTTATACTTTATTTCCCTTGCCCATACCGGTTTTTCAGAAAATTTTCTGAGTAGGAAAAAATATTTCCTGTTATACCCATGTATAAGACGCACCACGATTATCATCCCCAAAAGTGATGAAAAAAAAGCGTCTTATATTCGGATAATTACGGTAATCTGAAAAATAATTTAACTAGTGGAACTCGGAAATTTTGAAAATGTGAGTGAAACTCTTTCCACGTCACATCCTTGCAATCTCGAAGGAGCTCTGCTTAGACGTCGGCGTGGGGAGAGAGTTATGATGTACGACTAATGATTATGACAACTATGGTGTGTTGTGTGAGAGTGGACGTTTCAAACAACAATTGAATTCTGTCCAGGTCGAGGTTTTTCCGGCCCACAGCCACTCACGCGCCGCAGGTCAATGTAATCGACACACAATTCGGGCTGTGTGGGTGCGCTTTGTCTGCCAATAGCCTGTGCCCGTGAAGGTTCCGGCGTGAATAACGCAGGGCCCGAACGTCAATTTACAACCGTTATAGGGGAAATTGGAAGGAGGGGAAGTCGTCTTTTGGCTGCTCCTCCACCGCACATTTTTCTATAAATTCGACCTAAATTTTGATTTCACATATCGGCCAAAATCATAAACATCGAGTAGCTCGGTGAGCACTCTTAAAATCATAATATAAACACAATCTACCTAAGATCAATATTCAGGAAAAGGAACTGGGAAAAAAAAAGAATTCGGAAATCGTTATAATGTCTTCTAAAATATCTCGAACCAAAAATAAAGTATAATAGCTCTAGTAAAAAAATCATTTACCTGAGAAAATTCACCGCAGTTACAGGAAAATAATGAGGAATTAAACTGCGAATAAAACGATAAAATTATAGAATACTTTAGGTAGTTTCACCCAAATATGATACTAGATTTCCAGTCACGCTATCGAAAAATCTTTACGTTCATTAATATCATTATTATTGAACTAGAATTTTATCAAAACTGAAATATAAAAATTTACTTCCCAATAATCAAGCCGCAAAAAATCATCATAATTGACCACGCTCTAGAGATAGAAATCTAACGTAGTCCCCCGTAAATCAAATATAGAAAAACTTCAACCCAAAAATGATCTAAGTTGCTTTGATTAAATCTATCAAAACCCTCCACCGAATAAAAATAAAGAACCCTGAATTTAAAATTGTCCTCAACAAATACAAATTGTTTTTTTTAATAAAATAATCTGATAGTGAAACGAAATCCGAAATCACGTTAACGAAAACAAGCACCTATTACACCATGGTTTCGCATAATCTAGCTCCATTTTCACCCGCATGGATACCATAACAGATTGAATAGAAATACATCTTGAATCCCCAAGCGTCCCGAATAGACCACGAAATACCCATGAGAGCCACCATGACGAATAATTAGCAGGATATATAAAATCAATCAGAAGTAATTGTTGAATGAGGAACAGCTAGAACCCGAAATAACCAATCATGAAAAATTCATAAAACCAGTTACCTGAACCTTTACCCAGCATGAGGAATCCGAAATTAACGAAGCGAAAAAATCCATGAACTATTATTGAAATATTTTCAGTAGATCGACACACTTATTCATAGAAACCTCACGGAAGGAGAACCATAGTGAATAGCCAAAGTGACGCGGCTAGCGAGCGATTCGAGTTATTAATTGACAAATTTCCACGTCACACATAAATAAAATAGTCAGAGGAAATTTGAATCGTTTGAAATCTTTAATCAATAAATTCCCACGTTGACATTAAATCACCCAATCGGGGTGGTTACAGCTTACACATAAGTCCGATCACCAATGTAGACATGTGTGCACCTCAACGAGATAGCATAAATAGGCAGACGAAGAAAAGGAAATTTTAGTTTGATCTACTATGAACAACGCAGCTAAGTTCAATAGACGAGGGAAAGCCGGAATACAGGAACATGCTTCCCAGCATCGAAGTGGCGACGAGATAACTATGGAATGCCGAACGGGCGCCCAAAGAGGTAAAATTAACACTTATATAATTCCGTGTTTAATCGTTATAAATTTATATACCTCAAACGACCATGACAATCATCCAGCTTATTAGGCGTACGAGAAATACAAGTTCAACCCAGAGTGACTATACAGAAAAGATGGAGCCAATTCAGAGGATTGAAATATAAATGTTAACGACACAAATAAAAATTTAAACATTGTTAATTCCGATTTGATTTCTTTTCCATACAAGTATCGCAAAACAAACGCACATACTGTGAAGTCGTAATCTCAATCATAATGGTACGATTCACGAAATAATAGTAGAATTTTCAAGTCGAAAACTATCCGTTAAATCAAATCTAGATGAATCTAACCATACTAGTACACGTAAATCAAACTTAGCCGAACCCGAGCATACTGATTCGAGTAAGAATATTAATTCGAGATGACTATTGAACTTGAAACCTGATGAATTAACACGCGACACCTCCATGATGCTTCGTTCTAACAATCGACAGCTATATTTTCGGCCAAAACGAACCTCTAGAATATGTAGCTTATTACCTCGCAGACGCGATAGGACTGCACAAAAATGCCGACGTAGCATACGTGCGTAGGACCCTAGGATAGGCGAATGCCAAGTCAAGCTCATTTTACAGTAAGATAATCCCAATAATATTCGATTTCTTTACCTGTTCGACACTCCACACGAATGCCCGCAACTCCGTTCGAAAATACTCGCTACACAAATCCAAGAATTCAACCCGATGTTTTTCATTACCGCTGAAAAGAGTATCCTTTTCATGTATAGAAACCCGCATTAATATAGCATGCAATCTCGTTTCGTTTGTTTTGATTCAAATTAATGATATTCCCTTAAACAGACTCCTGGATAGACGAGTCCCGCATAACTATGAAATTCCCATCTCACACCGCCGCGAAATACAGACAAGCGATGTGGGATAAGGGGTATTCAATCTCTCCTGTCCGAGAATCGATGACCGGAAGACAAGAGGGGACGGCCAAAGTAGAGCGGACTTTTGTGGCTATTAAACGAGAGCCTGGGCGAAACCCAGCTCGCGAACTACGCAATCAAGCCGAGGATATACTTACTCGACTAGAAGAGCATCAAAGAAAAACGAACAGAGAAGTAGCTCGAGCACGTCAACACCTCCATCAAATAAATCGAGAAATTGCAGATGGAATAATTCCTAGCACAGATGGACACGCCCCCTCTTACGACGTCTTTTTTGAGCTCGATGACCGGAGGATAAATCGTCCAATCCGACCAATGACCTTGTCCTTACCAAAGAAGGCTCTACCAACGGTGATGTGAGCTGTTTTATTGTAGAAATGAATGCAGATGAAATCTTGAATACAGTTTTCAAAGGTACCCGAAAGGAGAATGCTGATCTACACAAACAACTGATGGAAATATCTCGGGAGATACACCGTATAAAGTCAACATGGGTGAAACCATCCAAGGCAAAAGTCTTATACCAACAAATAACTGCCGCCCAACGCGGATGGGCTGAAGAGAAAAGGTTAGTACAGGCCATGAAGACGCAGATCCGAGGGTTGGAGGTGGCGCTGGCGGCCTGTCAAGAAGGCCAAGCCATCATGTACGCTCTGGTCTTCGCGCCGGCCCAGCTGGCATATCGTGAGGCCAGCAGTACATCAAAGCCGGCGATAAAACCACCCCAACGGCGACCAGGATAATTCGAACAGGCGAGACGACGAATAATGAGGTCGTCAGAGCAGAAGAAATAAAAATTGTCTTAATAATAAATGTTTAGTTAAAATGTGTGTACTATTGTTAATATGTAGTAGGGTTATAAGCAAAACAATGAGATCGAATCAGAGAAATAGACGACGAATTGCACTTGCAAGTGAAGGGGACCGAAAATAGAAATCGCACGCGTACCTTCCATCGGTGGTGCGTTGAACCCGCTATGGGATCGGGCCTTAGCAGTTCCTACGTGGCGCTCACCTTTGGCGATCCCATAACCAGTGGTTGCATTACCAACGTTGCTTGGCAACGGGTAACCATTGGGGTAAAGATAATCATTTTCATATGGGGTCAAGGTTAATTACCAACGATCTACCAAAAACCCTACAATACGAAATTCCATTTAGGTTTAGATATTATTTCAGGAAACTATAACGAATTATGTCTTAAGTCAGGAATTTTCTTCACCACATTATTTGTCTATTAGTTACATACAGTGGCGTACCTAGGGTAAATGACGCCTATGGCAAACACCGATCTTGCGCCCCTCTCCGACGATAGGTTACTTACGTTTTATTTTCTAAAAAACTACTTTAGAATTGGGTAAAAAAACCACACAAGTTAAATCTATTAACACTTTATTAAAAATTTATCTTTCTTGCATTAGCTGACGCAAATTGTTTAATTATATTATCAAAGTCAATTTCTTTGGTCATTTCTCGTTTTATGCTAAGTAAAGCAAGATCACATAATCGACTTTGGCCCATCAAGGCTCTCAAATATGAAAGTATCAATTTTAATTTGCTAAATGATCTTTCGCAACTGGCAATAGAAACCGCGATTGTCAGCAATATTTGCAATGCTATACGCATATTGGGAAAAACGTTTTCATCTCCATACTAAACTATAAAATTAAATAATTGTTCGGGGCTTGATATTTTTTTCGGTACGGCTTGTTAGCAGCGTTCTAAAATCCAAAATTTCTTCATATAATTCTTTCCCACATCACAACTGTAGGCTTCTTCAAATTTTTCACAACGCTCTTTTAAGTATCTTGTTTCGGCCCTAAAACACAACCCTTCCATATCAAGAAGAAATCCAAATTTTTCATGAATTTCTTGTAAACTAACGCTTCTACTTTTTAATTCATTGAATAGACGGTCAACAGTCCCTTTCATAACTCTTTACTTTTCTTCTTTAGCTGATAAACAAGCATCTCTCAATGTTTTGCCATCCATTCTTTTCTTTCTTTTTTGACGTCTTTCAAATTCAATGTCCCATTCATTGCAAATTCGAAATCATTCTTTCAGTGAGTCACTAACTAACACTTCTTCATATGCTAATATTCGATTATATAATTGCTTTGCGTCGCTTTTAGTTTCACTAGTCGCGCTTTCATCGTCCATTATGTTCTGGAGAACTTCCACTATTTGCTCTAGATATTTATTAACAGGTTTTACTGATTCCGTTTTTGTTTTCCACATGGTATTCTCGTTTATTGTACCTACGTTAGAATACCGATGCACGTGCTAGGTGACCGGGATTCTCCGTATTCCGAACGGCTTTAGCACAGAACACAACACAACACACTCTACTATTTTACATTTCTTTTTTTCAAATACAAAATCACATTTGTAGAGAGAAAGAGAGCTAGAGGCATAGAGATGTTGGGCAAAAACAAATTTTTTAAATTGTTGTTTATCTGGCACGACATCCGAAAACATATGGGCGCGCAAAATGCAAATGAAAGAAAAATCATCAAAAATAGCCTACTTAGCATTAAATAATACAAAAAGTAGGAAAAAGAGTAGAAAACTACAAAACTATGTAAAATATAAATAAAAAACATTTAAAAAGAATCAAAAAACATTAAATTTTAGTAAAATTAACCTATTTCATCAAATTGGCTCCAAATTTATAGAAAATAACTATGAAAATCAAGCTTAAAATGTAATTAGAAACTTTAACAAAAAAGAATCATGAAAATCTGACAACTATGTGAAAAGTGATGAAATATGGTAAAAATGTGTAGGTTTTTTATTTTACCGCATCAAAAAACATGCGTGTAAAACCCCTCTACATAAGTCAATGCCAGATCGGAACAATTTAATGCTATTTCAAACAAGAATTAAAATTTATTTCAAAACCTTTACGAATTTCTGGAGAACCTGACAAGTGAGGACACTTTATTAAATATGAATCTTTAATTTTATTATATTTGAAATTTTTATTTTTTCACCATATGTTGATTTTATTATGTGAAAGATATTAATACGCTGAAGGGTATTTGAGAAATGAATCTATGAAATTTTGAAATCACATCTATGTAGACCTTTGAGGGTCAAGTGTTCAAAGTTTTCTTAAAATAATGTATTTTTCGTTAAATTATTTTAGTTAAATTTTTAATCTCTATTCAAAATATATTTCCTCGTATTGACCAAGTCCCATGAAAACTTCGTCCCCATGGTACTTGGCCTATACGAGATGCCTCGTGACCAATTTTTCTATCACTCGAGAAAAGTTAATAATGAAGTATTGATAATAATCATTTATTACATTTAATATTATTACTATTGTTATGTTTAAATATTGTGGTCAATTTCATAAAATTACCTACTCGCTATAATCTAAAAAATTTTGAAAAGCCAAACGATGCAAATTAGAAAGTTTAATTTATTATTATTTTTTTTATTGACAATTATTATTTAATCATACGATCACATGCATACAAGTTAGTAAAATTAAATTTTCATCAACTAGTTCAAAGCTAGTACTTCGGTGTGGGAGGTACCCATAGTGAATGATAGTTCGCCTGGTCAGATCTCGTCTCCAAGAACCTCAAAATCAAACCCTAAGTGGAGAGCGAATTACCATGAGGAAAGAGTAAATATTAACATAAAAAGAAAGAAGAATAAAAAGACTAGTGAAGCAAAGAAAGAAGTGAAAAAATGGTACAGAATAATTATGTAAACAGAAATTTGAGAGTGGATAAGAATTGTGAAGGTTTGGAAGGAACAGAAAGTCAATCAATGAAACTATTTTATTATCAAGTTTATTCATATTGAATGATAAGAAATCAAGGATAAATAAACCGGTTTGCACAAAGTAAATTTCTAATTAAATTTAAAAATACTATTTGTTTTCTTTTATTTTTTTTAAGAAAAAAGGAAGGAAAAAATAAAAAAATTTATATCTTATTCAGGCTTACGATGACCGTATTGGATCATTTCGATTTTTTAGGCATATAGTCCCAGAAATCGCTGTGTAAAAAATATCGAAAGGAGTAGAACTATTTTCAGCTTTGAGAAATTGAATTAAAATCGAGTCTCATAATTTTATTTATTGTCATTATTATTAACATTGATTAATTTTATTTATTTATCTTTACGTTATTTATTATCATTATTATTAACTTTAATAAATTTGATTTATTTATTTTTGTGTTATTATCATCATCATTATTAGCCTTAATTAATTTATTTATTTCTTTTTATGCCTTCCATCATTGAGGAACATTTAAAAGGAAGATCAGCAACAAGATAACAGGATAATACCGGGGATCTAAATTTTTTGTTCGACTGACATTAAATAAAATTTATGATTTTATTACTTATTTCCTTAATCCGTATAAATAAATAGAATAAAAGGAAAGAATTCAAACAAAAAATTATTATATAATATTCACTTACTTAGAATACACAAATAAAATGCAAAACAATCCAGACGAAAACTTTATTAAATCTTAATCTTAATCCAAATCATTTATTGAAAGTGTTGAATACCGAAATCAGAAAGGCAAGAATAAATATCCAACGCGAGGTAAATAGATGCGAGAAATTCCACAAACTTTACTATTGAATTTTGATTTGAGAAAATGTAAATTAAAGAAATCCAAAGTTGGAATCAGATTAAGAAATTGATTCCATTGGGAGTGATGAATGGTAGAGTCGCCACGAGGAGCCTACTAGATAATATAATACTTACCCATTACAAAATAAAAATTTACCGACCTGTCAATTATGCCTTTGATCGAAATTGGACGAAATCAACCGAAATATTTTGAGAATGGGAAAAATTCCCGACAGTGACCTACATAAAATAAATATTATATCAATAAATAATTCTATACTCTCATCTGTGTTGTGGTGTCTGAAAATTTACAAGGGAGAAGGAAAATATCCTTCTCACCCAACATTAAAACAAAATATATTTTTGATTGTATCTACTTGCCATTGCGAGTTTTATCTTAATGGGAAGGTCGCGAATTCCCAAATATTTTAAATGGGTATTTCATTAAACAAAATAACAGGGACCCACATTTATCATGTCCAAAGGATAATAGTTTTAATCGGATAAAATTTTTATGAGCATTCCTAACTGAAATAAATAATTTTTTCCCTTATCATTGCACATAAGGTTCCAAATACGATTAACGATTTGAATTTAGACCGCTTCTAAATTGTTTTAGTGCAACCCAATCAAACTAAAACAATATACGCAGAAAGATTATGACAAGGCGTGGCTCATTACCACAACGAGGCCATGAAACAGAGCCAGCGAGCTGAGTCAATGATCCGAAGATGTAGTCGGATTAAAGAGACCTGGATTCGGCCGGAGCAGGCGAAAAAATTAGCGCAACAAAACGAATTGTTAAAGAACCAACACGCTGAAAGGAAGGCTGAATTATACCAATTAAAAAGGGAGAACTACCAACTCAAGTTAAAGGAAACGATCAGAGCAGAGATCGGGCATCACATCAGCACAGTTTCAAACATGGATCCAAACATCACCTGGCCCATCTCAAATCTACCTCCACCTCGGGTCCAAATTAACCCCCAACCAAAACCAAACCACAAAAAATATCATTCGAGCAAAGCGGAACGAGAGAGGAGACGCAGATTGAAGACCGCTTGTTTACTAGGCCAGATAAAGAAATTCGGACCCCTATCTTCCGAAAATCACCAATAACTTTTGTAGTAATAATTAATAAAATGTTCTGGATTTGAGTCGATGGTCGTTTTGTAATCATTTAAAATATTCAATAAATAGTACCTTTGCAATACAATAAAGTGATCAAAGGATCGATATTATTTCAATTAAATAAATGAAAGAGGGACCCGTAATTAAAATGAGCGTAAATACCTTCTATGGTATCTCTTTAACACAAAGGTTTTCTAGAGTATAAGCAGTGTTGGGCCAGAACAAAGTTTTGTTTGAATGAATCGGTAATAGCACGCAAACACAACACGCAAATTTAAAATCAGACCCATAAAACTTCAAATAACCACACTAAATACAAGAAAGAAATAATTAAAATATAAAATCGAAAACATAAAAATAAATTAAAATAATAACAAGATCCAACAAGATCCGCACGAAATAAACACAGAAATAACACGAAAACACGAAAATTTGACCGAAAATTGACAATTTACTTAAAGAAACAAGAGTTCATGAAAGCTAGAACAAAAATGAATTAATTTGAATTGGAAAAAATTCAATTAAAAGTTAAAAACTAAAATTGTCAAATTAAATCATGAAAATAATAAAATTAGAGTTAGAATATACAAAAATCCCAAGGTCGAATTTTGTTTTACCACATCAAATTTAACACCTAAGGTTAGGGTCACAGAACAGGTATATATACCGATTCATTTTCACAGAATTTTAACACTCATTTTTAACGAAAATCCACTTTTCAAGCGGAACATTTGAACACTTACTCACTAATCTAACTAAAAACGCTTACTGAAACCACTTACGAAACTCTGATACGAATTTATCTAAGGTGAGCCGTAATGACTTGCCTGTATTGTAAATGAATGTGAAATTAGTATCATAAATATATTATAAAACATATCGAATTTTAATTCCGTCGAAAGTTTTCCGGCCCACAGCCACACACCTACAAGTCATTAAAATCATACATAAATACCGAGTAGAGTAAGTGCGGTGTAAGTCCGCCAATAGCTCGTGCCCGCGAGAGATCTCGCCTTGGGTAACGACGGACTCGAACGTAAATTCATTTACCATTATAGGGCAGAAGGGAGATCGGGAGTCAATCTTTCGGTTGACTACCTTTCCACCTACTCCCGAAAAATCGACCTAAAATCTCAATACTCATCGACTAAAATAATCACACGGAGCAGTCCAGTGGGCACTCCTAAATATAATATCAACATCCAAAACTCCTAGTATCAACTTGAGGTTAAAGGAAGAAAGGCTTGCGGAAATCGATGTAACGAAAAAATAAAATCTAATAATTAACTTATTTAAATTTGATAAAATGTAGAAGTGAGACAACTTAAAGTTATACATAAATTTACTATAAATTCATTAATTATAACCTAACGATAACTAACTCATAAAAGTGAATTGAACCCTACGAAATGACAAATATGTTATAAATGGTTACCATGTGAACACTTACCCCCGAAACGACTAACGAAACTGACGTTACCAACTTTAATAACGACAATAAATAGGAAAATATTAATAATAATGGTCACACCAATAATGATTTTAATCATCATGACAACAATAATATCGACAATAACCTATCATGAACTTTACACTATAGACTGTCCAGATAACCTTTTCCTTTCTCCTTGAGGATCAGTCGATTTTGCTCACTATCTGGGTTGCCATTCACTCCAATCAAACAATAAAATGGAAGGCAAAAATATTTGTTGAATAGATAGGAAAAACCCGAGGAGATAAAAGGCCTTAAAAGTAGCCTCCACTCAAATACCCATCATGATAAATTAGCGTAAACCATCTTCCTGAGGTCGATTTAAACCGTAATAAATAGCTAATATGTGGTTTTCTGAGTACCGAGATGAATCAAGTAACCATCGTTATAACCAAAATACAGAAAAGAAAGTATAATTTATTCACAAATAATTTCACTTAACACGCATTTTCATCACATCTTATTATGGGAGTTGATCATCCGTAACGGTTACTGAACCCTTCTCGAACATTGGATCCGCGAATACATGGCCTCGAAGCAATCCGGCCGAATACAGGGAGCGGAATTGGGTACACCGCTTGTTGGTACCAACGAATGAGATAGATCAAGATTTCACATAGCCGAGGAACAAAAGACTAAATGGAAAAAAATTGAATTAATACAATATATCAAAAAATTAGCAAGCAATACCGCCTAAGAGTTTCAAAATCGTAATCAGGAATTTGTGAAAATAAATTCCAGGAAATCCCATTTTCATCTCCCGAAAATCTGAAGCTAAAATTGACACGCCGACTTTGGCAGAGAAAATCGCAGAATATGCATCGCGAACACGAAATCGGTTGTAATCTCTATCACCTCGCGATCGATGAAAGAGAAATTCCACGAATAATCAATCAGCGTAAGTAAACGGACTTAATAGAACTTTAATTGGGGATTTGAATATTTCAAATAAAAATGAAATCATTACGCAATTGAATTCAAGATAACCTTTTTGGAGAGTTAATTATCCTAACTTAAAGTGAAACCTCGTACGTAAGTATTTATTTGTTTTAGTTCAATTTCATAAAAGTAAACCTAGCAGAGATTTGGTATACCATTTGGTTTCGTCGTGAACAGATTTTTGGCTATCAGAAATGACTACTCCGCAATGATGAAATTTATTCCTGATAACATACCTCTGTGGGGTTCATGGTTTGCGTAACCTTGACCCCAAATAGAACTTTTCTTTGCCCCAGTACTTACCCGTCGCTAGGCACCGTTGTAATGTAACCATTGGTTCCGAGATCGCCAAAGGTGAGCGCTACGAGAGAACTACTCTGGTCCGATCTCGAGGCGGGTTCAGCGCACTACCGATATGAGGTTTATGTGCGCTTTCCTTATTCTGGCCCCTTGCTTACATGTTCAGTATCCCATCTGCTCAGAATTACTTTCCGAACCACTCACAATTTAATTTAGTTAAACTCCACACTTAGTAAATTTGTTAGTGAAATCAAATCAATCTCAACAAAACATTTATTAACTATCAGTTTCATGTTTAACAGTCTCTTATCTTTGCGGCCCGTCATTTGGCTCGCTCTGCTTTTCCGGGGCGATGTTTGATGGGTCTACTCGTGGTCTTCGTGGCACCGGTTGTTTCTCGATAGGCCAGTTGGGCTGGCGCAAACACCAAAGGGTAGGTTACCGCGTTGCCCTCTTGGCACGCCGATAACGCTACCTCTAGGCCACGTATCTGAACTTTCTGAGATTGAGTGAGCCGCTTCTCCTCAGCGCACCCCCGTTGTGCGGCGGTCATTTTCTGATAAATGGCTTTTACCTTCCCCGGTTCTATCCAGGTTGCTTTGACCTGTTGTATTTATCTAGTTAGTTGTACGAGCTGTTGCTGCACTCCTTTATTGGCTGTGAGGGCCTTGTCTAGCTCCCGTTGTAAGATTTGGCATGCCCTCATATTTACAATGATAAATTCTCATCAAATTTGTGCTCTCTTACCAAATTTTATCAATTTATTGTTTATAGGTTTGTGTCAGGCTTCCCATTAGGCGTGCTATAATGTTCTCTTATTTACTTCCTTAAGGGCTAACAGCAAAAAAATAAAACAGAAGAATCTTTATTCTAAATATTTATTATACTACTGTTGGTCATATGGGAAAAACTTCTTCGCAACTTAAACCGTATTCTGATGGAAGGCCGGTCGCTTTTATCCACTAGGGTCCTTTTCCCCATACGCCGCACGACTTGGATTACCATTGTGTACCCATGAACGGAAGGACTTACGCATCATACACGATTATTCTACCTATGATCGCTTCGCATTCATCTTAGCTGAGTCGAGAAAATCGTGGGAATCCATTCAAACCGTTCGACTCCTTCATCAATAATTATTTGGTGAGTTATCACTAGCTACGACCGTTATTTTATCCCCTTTTAATCTAAAAATATCTACTTCTAACTAAAGCAAAGGTAAGACTATATATGATTATATTACACAACGAAAATGATACTACAATAGCTACATGAACAACACGATGGACACATGATAGTTTTACAAGAATTTCGAGTGAGGACAAGTTAAAACATTTTCGCGTTGGAATCAACCTCTGCACGGTTTTCAGAATGGAGACGTGCGCGGTTTACATTGGTCCTACTCGTCGGCATCGATATCTGTAGGAAGGCATCTACGTTTTGCCGGCCGGTACGGAGGAGGGTTCATGTTGTAGGTGACCTCAATGTGTGTAGAGGGTCCCGCTTCTTCGGATGGGAAGGAAATTCGAGGCACATTGCCCGTGAGGGTAGCGATCTCATCAAGATCCAAGCCTAAGTGATCTAGAGCCTGGTCGATTCTCGGGGATTCGGAATCTTCATCCACAAGATTGATGTGGATCGACCGAGCTGGGGAGTGGAATACTACCGAGGGTGCGTTGAGCACATCTGGATCGAGCCCCGGAACTTCAAATTCCTGGTAAGGGGGCGGGAGATCGTCGATCCGGTACGGGGCGCTGAGTGGCTCCGTCTCTCGGAGAAGATCCGCTTCTATACGGCGACGTTCACGACGGCGACGATTTTGGTTGGGCCGCCGACGGGCCGTTCTGATACTGGGTTCTACTGCTGGAACTTGGGGTGGCTCAGCTATTTGAGGAGCTGAGGTTGGGGAAGCTGGATGGATTGCGTCTATTGGAACGTGATGTTCTGGTATGATGCCCAAGTGACGGGCCCAGACACTTCCGGGGATGCGGGCTCGAAGCTCGGCATCCGTGAATATTTGGCGGAGCGTCGTACCCTGCTCCTTAATCAATACTCGCTGGCTATGAGACTCCGTGACCAACTCGTCTCGAGCGCGAGATAATCAAACGATTTTTTGATGTAAGCTTTTGGCGGCTTCGGGAGAGGTCCAGGTACCTTTTACCCGTTCACATTTGGTCTTAAGAGTTTCATATTTTCTTTCTAATTCCTCCAGCTTCTGTCGAAGTGCGACCACCGACGGAGAGAGTCGAGGGATCCTGGGGAGGTTGTTCCGATCAGACCTATGATTGGTGTTCATATCTAGAACGTGCATAGAGAGGGTTAAAAATTGGGGAATGATTAAGAGTAGGGTTGGAGAAAGTATTCAGTTAGTAATGGGTCTGATGATAGTCAAATGGGTAGAAGCTTAGGAGTTAGGGGTCTAATGTTGTGCGAGGTCTAATGTTGTATGAACGCGTGAGCGTCAATATGGGGAAATGGGATGCATAACGATGAGTTGTATGATGTCGTCCATCTCTCCATTTCTTATCAGTATAATCATATTAGCCGGTTGGTTTGGGGTTTTTCATCAATAATTATGAAGTTGATAATGGGGTATTGGTTTTTTACGATAACGGGTTTTAATTGTGGGAAAACATGTCTCCGTCTATTTGCCTTTGGAGGGTTGGCGTCATAATTATTGAAATGGGATCAGCTATTCTATATCTCATGGAAATCAGGTGGATCATGTATACTGGTAAGTCTACCCAGATCAGGTTCGGTTTCATTCTAGTGGATTTATAATTCGGGTGCGTCCTTCACTCGATCAGCAATCAATTTGGGAAGTTCATTCTATAGGAACAGCTTCTTTGGCAAGGAGAAATTAAATGCGATTCACCTATGACAGTATAGATATGGATCGTGACGTTTGCCAGAATGGACTCAGCGATTAGCCGAATGGTTCATGGAAAAATGCTACCGGTCTTTCCTGGGGACCATATGTCATGTGGTAGAAGTGAATAAAAATCGCTGACACTCTTAGTTATTTATTTTCAAATTTTATGTAATTATCCATTCGTTTTGCCTCTTTTGGCTACGCCTACCCCTTCTGCCCAGTCGGGTTTATTATTGTTATTCGAGTTTCAAAAATCACTTAAATCATCATGTGATCATTCCTAATTACCCTTATCTGAAAATCGCACTTCCCATGATTTTATATTCTACTCACCCCGGCCACTTTTCAGTAGCCGCTACGAGTTATACAACGATGCCCTGCGTGGAGGTCCTGTGCAATAGCCAGACCCTACTGCGGACTACCGAGGTATCAACAAGGCATAACCCACGAGCTCAACTAGGGAACCTAATCCACCAGCCGGCACGAGATCCGTCCCATTGATGACTATTACCCTACTTGTAATATATAAATTTAACGGACTCGAATATATAAATACATGTAATAATCATTAATTAAAGAAAGCATTAAACCAAAACATTATAAACATCGAAAGATTTAATTGCATATAACGATTACATTAACATTAGACGAAAAAATTAAATCAACAAAACTCCTTACTTCCAGAAAAATTTTCAAATGTCTTCAATAAGATTAAAATCGCAGTGTAGTGTTAACATTGAAAATAATGAAATTTGTCACTGTATATATACTGTTTTTGTGCCTGTGTGCGACCAATGAGCGATTTTTCGCGATTTTTAGGGCTTTTTAATTATTTTATTTATCTTAAATTATTTTTATTATTTTTTCTACATTTTTCTTGATTTTTTGATATATAATTACATTATGGTTGACTTTTATTTTTACTATCATTTTCTTATAATATTACTTTTTAGCACGAATATTCTATTTTCTGGTCGCCTCTTCTGCCTATGTTTTTTCTAAACCTTATTTTGCAAGGTTTTGGCAGTTTATTTTCTTTTTCGTATGTCTCTATCTGCTGCTGTATGCTTTTTATGATTTTATTTAATTATTTGTTTTTATTTAATTTTGATATATTTTTAATTTGTTTTAATTAATATATGTTTTTCATTAATTTTTAGTATCTTCTTGTGGTGCGTGCTTATGTTCAGTGACTTGTTTCATTATTTTTATTTTTGTTTTAATTTTCATTCTCATTTTTTGTTTAAATTGTGGCTCTGAGCCCAATACTTCAATCATCGACGTGCAGATCTCGAATAACTTTGATTGAATCTCTGGCTCGGACGTTCGCGAGCTTATGGGTGGAGATTATGGTAGTTTCCATTATTATCTTTACGGATTTCTGATTATCTATTTTAGTCCGGGAGCGGGATCGATTCCATCGGATCTTAGACTTTGGTTGCCAATTAGTGATGCTTTATGGGACGACACGAGAGGCTACTAATGTTGATTTTAGTGGCGGATTTATTCATGCGTGATTCTGCGACAAGGGTGGTCGCAACTCCACGAATTAATTAGGTCGAACTTGAATCCTGTAATGGTTAGCTAGATTTGTACTATTTATCTCCGTGGTAGACTTTAATCGAGAAGGAAATTGTCGGCGTTTTGCCCTTGCATCTGGGGTTTCGTTTGGTTCATACCGTCAGCCATTTGGTTCAAGTTGGGAGGTTGCGATTTATGCCGTCTAAGGATTATTTGAAAATTCCTTTACTGGATTGGTTGTCTGGAGGCTTAGAGTGGCGATTTTGTCACTGACTTGATATTTGGGTCTTCTCCGTAAGTGGAGTGTCAGATTTAATTTTCTTAAAAATTTTGGAAAAATTTTTAATACGTGGATTTCATTATTTTTATTCGCTGATTATGACAAAATCGATGGTGATCATTTCACAATTTTTCTCTTTGATGGGATTGAAACATTGGTATCAAGAAAATCCGGTTCATGGCTCGGCGTTATTATTCTAGGGCTTAGGTTGGTAAAATGTAACTAGTATAAATCGTCAAACTTACCATCTCGTGATATCTTCCTTTCTTCCATAATAATCTTATCAGCCTCGTCCCTCCGTGTGCCGTTGTTCAGATTTCTTATAAATTTCGAAGTTGGTGACATTTCAGCAGAAAATGAAATTTTCAAGTTGACAAGCTGATTATATGCGTGCAGGTGTGTAATACCACGACAGGCAGGAGGCGGTGTGCAAGACGAGTTTGCTATCCAGCTGGTATGCATGCTATGCACGGATAATTAACTTTTAGGTTTCGCATCTCCGACCGGCCTGGACGTGCTCCAATTGTACTCATCGTTCAATCCCTCTCATTTGGACGGTTCACCATATACATCATCAGTTGATCTCTCCTGCAGTAGACCCAGAGGGTTATGTTGCGGTGTTGGGATATTTATTACAATGTGATTCCTTGGAATATTACTCATTATGATATTCTTTCTATTTCTGGTTTTTCCTTTGTTACATATAAATCCATTTGATACATTTCACCTATTTATTTTATGTTAGCCATCTTGGAAGGGTTCCTCAGGTAAGTAATTTAAAATTAACCCTTGAAAACTTGTGTTTCTGCATCATACAATATTATGATTTAATGCAAATATTTGAAATTAACCTCAATTCTCAACATGTTTTAGATTTAGTGGTGATATTTATATGTTTTCGTTTTATCCTCCCAATAATGTAATTTAATAAATTTCGTAGATAATTATGAATGTCATGTCGATCATTTATCCTTTTACAAGAATTTTAACAGCGTTAAATCTCATCGCAAATTTACATGTTTATCTAACAATAGGAATTATGGCTGAGGGTTTACCTTTCTTTTTAGTCATTTGTCTGTTACATAGTAATAGCTGTAATTTCGAAATTTAGCTGTCAATTTACCGCTAAGGTTGTGGGTATTATAATACTGTGGATTTTATTGTTTTAGTATAGAAAACGTTAGAGATTGAAAACTGGGTTTTAATTAGATTTAATTTAAGTCACGTATATTTCCCCGTCCCCTTCCCTTGATTGACCTTAGTTTAAATTGTGTCGACATTAAGAGATTATGAGTCCCCACTGGACTAATCGATGTTTTGATTTTAAGCCGATTTGTACCATCATAGGTTAGGTCGAGTTTTCTAGAGATATTTGATGATGGAATAGCCAAAAGACTATTCCCTCTTCAACCCATTTTCCCCTATAAGAGATAATGTTGACGTTCCAGCTCCTGCGTTCTCACGCCGTAGCCTTTACGGCCACGAACTATTGGCGAACTTACACCGCACTTACACAGTTCAATTGGGGTGTGTAGATTTTAATAGCTTGCGGTATATATACCTATTGTACGACCCTAACCTTGCGTGTTAAATTTGATTTGGTAAAACAAAATTTGACCTTGTGGATTTCTTGTATATTCTAACTCTAATTTTATTATTTTCGTGATTTAATTTGACAATTTTATTTTTTGAATTTTAATTGAATTGTTTCCAATTCAAATTATTTAATTTTAGTTCCAACTTTTGTGAACTCTTGCTTTTTTGGTGAATTGTCAAATTTTCGTGTTCTTATGTTATTTCTGTGTTTATTTCGTGCGTATCTTGTTGCACTTTGTTATTATTTTAATTTATTTTTATGTTTTTCGATTT
Organism: Schmidtea mediterranea; assembly: GCA_022537955.1. Classification (NCBI taxonomy): domain Eukaryota; kingdom Metazoa; phylum Platyhelminthes; order Tricladida; family Dugesiidae; genus Schmidtea; species Schmidtea mediterranea. The sequence goes on along the minus strand of CM039680.1, from coordinate 203,151,944 downwards.
TATATTTTAATTATTTCTTTCTCGTATTTGAACATGGTTAATTGATGTTTTATGGGTCTGATTTTAAATCTGCGTGTTGTGTTTGCGTGCTATTACCAATTCATTCAAACAAAACTCTGTTCTGTCCCAACACCTCTCTATCATACGGAATGCTCAGTTAGCGGCAACGAATAGACCACCTAGATAAATGACTCGAGAATAACGACTAACTCAGCCTATCCGCGAATATAAAATGTAGATGGTTAGTCCACCGCCAAAGGGTTACATAATTAGCTGGAATGTCACCAAAAAAGAGTCGAGATTATAAATAGGTTTAGGTAGCTGGAGACTGGACTGGAAGAGAACCAGCATGTTGTGAATTAAATGAATAGGCGCTTATTTGTAATGATTCCATTTGCGACTATGTCAGTAATTTTAGGGACGATTAAGCAAATATACGCGCCCCTTATTAACATCGAGGTATCTAGATAACGGTTATTGGTGCATAATGAGTCGCGATGTAAATGAATTTATTATTAATATAAACAGGTACACCCGGCAGTAGGTGGGTCGACGTCGATCGTACAACTTTAACAGTCCAAATAGATTCGTTGGGAGATACCGCCAAGCATTATGGGATCGGGGTTATTCCATTTCGACTTACGGTACCTCCGAATGGCCGTGTCGGAATCCAGAGAGTCGAGACAAGGATACAGAACTCCCAAGTGTTTTAATCAAAAGGGAACCCGGTAAAAATCCAGCCAAGGAGATACGACAAAAGGCAGAAAGAACACTGCACCGTTTCGAGCATTGGAATACATTTCCAAAGTCATTTTGACCGATATCCAATGGCTATATCTCTTATGTGCACATCCAGTGGGAATCTCTTGAAAGTGACAGCGAAACGCTTATATTTTTTACCCATCAGGTGCTCAGCAGAGGACATGGAAAAGCAAACGAAAAACGAATGCGTGCTTTTTCCTACGCAGTTTTTTAATACACATATTTATATCTATAAAAATATATTTTTATTTTCATTTGCGTATTTATACGTTTGGCGCTTTTTCGCGACCCCTTCAGTTGGCTCCCGTGGCACATGCCTCTGGCTACATACGAAGAGAAAGTTCAATAATTTTAATTTAATATTTTTTACTATTTTCAATATATATTTACATTAAGTTATCATAGAGTAGTAACAGAAAATTAAAATTTCAGCAAATTATTTTTCTATATAACTGTTCTATATTTATATTTAAACGAAATCTTTGTTTAAATATTACAATTTATATTCAGAAAATTTAGCATGGGCCGAAGTAAAAATAAAAAAAAGCAATGGCGTAAGTGTGCTGAAGGAATTGATGAAGAAATTATTAAATCAAACCAATTAAAAGAAATGTATAGTTAATTATCATTTATATTATTTGAAATTTTTATTATAGTGACGAAGCATCATTTGATGTAACGAATAAAGTTAAGTCTACTCAGTTAAAATACAGCACATCGCCGTAAGTTCATAATAAATATATAAATTTAACTCAATGATAAATTAAGGAGAGTTATTACTAAGAAAATTCGAGGAAAGGTGTTAAATGAAACGATTGATTTATGGTCAGAAAATTGTATATTTATTTTCTATTCGCTACATAATTTACATTTCATTATTCAGTTAAAACTCCTGTTATTTCAAAAAGACGTCAATCAATTGTAAGTCTTCATATATATTTCATTTACATGAGATTCAATTTTTGTTTTCTAACTATTAATTTAAAATCGGTTGAATTCGAACTTTTTATGATTTATTTAGTTAATGTATCAAACATTCTAGATCAGAAACAAGTCGAAATATGTCAAGCCTGAAGAAATGATTCATCCTGGAACGTCTTGGTTCCCAGAGAAAAAGCAACACGAAGAGTTGTTGGATATTTTGGCAACTGATCAGGTTCAACGAACTTCTGAGAAGGAAAAGTACCAATTCAAGCCAATTGAAGAAAAAGAAGTAATCGAAAAGAACCAAGACAAAGCAGAAGAAGAGGAATCTGTTGAAATTGAATTATCAATGAATGATAATGTGAAGAAAAATAAAGTTTTAACTGCTAAACAGAAGAAACATAAAGTGATCAGAATGAACAGGGCGGAAAAGATTCGCCAAGAGCACATGAAAAAGAAAGGAGAACAACACGAGCTGAATAATATTCCTAAAATATCTTTGCATTTAAAACGTGTGAAAGCTGAGCAGAAACTAAAATCCGAAGCAGTGAAAGAGTTAAAGATCAAGAAAGATGCCGATAAAGTAGTGAAGGAACAAATCCATCGGATGCCGTTCCAGTTGCAATCGGAGCTGGCTCCGTGCATGCGCTTGCTGCAGCCAGAAGGCAATCTATTGCAGGACCTCTTTGACAAGGTGAATGGTCACAAATTCAGAGCGGATAAACCCAGGAAAATGAGAAAGACCAAGAAAATGATCAAGAAAAAAGGTCTTGTTTAATTGTTTCAATAAATTTCGCTCTTATTGATTTTGTAAATATTTTTCCTGTAATCGATTGTATTTGGAAACGAGCTGGTCGTTGAGTGAACTTGCATATGTATTCGTAAGCTGAGATGAATTCAGCCGTATTTAATAATTGGACAATAAATTTTTTTCGAGTCCTCTAGATAGCTGATTTCGTGCCGAAATGCTCTATTAACCTTATATTATATTTATTACGTATGGGTAATTAAAAGCCATCGTGTTTGGGCATTTTTGATACGTTGAGTTGATCCTGCTGACTGGGTGGTAATTGGAGAGGAACTTTCGAGTCGAGATCAATATCAACCTTGGATGTAACATTAAAAAACCAAATTTTTATGTAAAAATTTTCCCGCTCAATGCAAATAATCTCAAGCATTTTAACTTTATCCTCGTAACTATTTAAATAAATATGGCAATCTGAATAATCCAGTTTGAGGCACGTAACTCATCAACAGGCAGGTGTATTTGAAAAGGAATGGTTGAACATCGTCAGTGATGGAGTTAAGTCGATGCGGAGAGAGCCCAATTCACATATTTCCTAGGGTTGTCACAAGTTCAATTGATGTGTCATCGGTGGATTGAAAATGGTTCAGTACATTAGCAAGAGATATCATAAGTAAATCATAGTACCATTAGAGTCACTGAGTTCGGGAGTAATTGTTCTGATTTGATCTAAAGGTAAATGATTGTATTTCATCCCCCTATAGTTTGGCGAGACTCAACTAAAATTAACAAAAAAATAGTAACAATATTGATAAAAATAATAGTAGTAGAGATTAGTTAATAAACGTATGTTCATGGAAAATATGATAGCAGGAGACGACATGCTCAAAACAAGCCTTTCTAGAGAGCGGAAATTTTTGATTTAGTGAGACCAATTTTTTCAAGAAGGGATCTTGGCCTTTATCCCAAGTACCAAGCGAAACAACCACATGAACAGAAATAGTACAATCATGTTTGAAGGCATCACGAATTTTCAATGAAACGAATTTTAGCTGAGATACCAATGTATTTTTTTGTGAGTGGTCATTTGTATGAGGGTATCAGACATGAGATAGTCAAGATTGAAGACTCAATGGCAAATTTACTTTTTTGATTTATTCCAGAAACAGCAGTGGAAGGGGTGTTTTGTTGAGTGAATTTCAGAAAGAATTTTCTTTGATCAACAATGTCAATTTGTATGGTGTGCCCGAAGATGTCGATACAATTATAAATGTCAAGGCGTTTGAACTGGTTAGAATTACAACTATGAGAGCTTGAAAGCATTCAAATAAGAATTGAGGTTGAACACAGCGAAAAACATCAACAAAAACAAACCTGAATGATGGGTCAACCTCAAAAGGCAATGGAAAATGCAGAAGCAATCATATCAAATAACTGAACTCATCGTAAAGTGCTATTTATTTGTTTATTTTATTTATAATACTACACTTCATTAAATAAACTGATAATTTTTGTGTTGATTAATTTGATTAATTTGCATTAATTGACATATTCTTTCTTCGAATTTCACTTCAGTATAACGTATTTTTTCTCATATACGCATAGGGCTACAACAGATTTTACAAACTCCACAGCATAGTGCAGACTGTATCAAACATTTAAATATCGGTACGTTAAAAAGGTTTGATGTATTTTGCTCCCACTTGTGGGGCTTGTAAACTCTGGCTTATCCCACGGCGCATTTGTAGTAAAATGCGGTAATTAATAACTATTTTCTTCTTTATATTCCATTTATTTCCTCAAATATTTTTAATCAATTTAATAGTTATAATTATTGAATCAGTTAAGAGCAGATTCCATTCTAATTTACTGGCTCTTTCAACACATACATAATTTTAAATCTAAATGAAAATAATTGAAAATTTCAAGGAAAAAAGAAAAGATTTGAACAAAACGAATGTTATGTATAACACCACATTCTAGTGACGATGCTCATATTACCAATATCCGCAATGGAACAGCATCTATATGGCTGTCAGCGAGAGTAATTGCAGGCGATCCAGAGTATCAGAAAATTTACAAAAAAGCAATACTAACTTCAGACTCAATTTCCTTGAATTCAAAACAAAAGATTGTTGGATCCTTAAATCGACAATCAAGAACACAAAGAGCTGCAGTGAAGCTAAATTACTGCCATTGAATTCATTTTGATATTTCCTAACAAAAACACATATCTTATAGACAATGAGTATAAACTATTCATATCATCATTGTAGCAAGTTTGTATTTGAATCCGATGAGAGTATATGTTAAATAACATCAAATGGTTTAAGCTTGTTTAAGACTGTTACTCAGTGTGTCTCGCTCAGAATCTGGAGTCTGATTGTGAAATTGCTGAATTCGGTAACGTTTCTTAAATGATATCGATGAGACTCAAAAAAGCTCGAAGTTATTCCTTCATTATCATTCGCATTGAATATTCCAAAATGACTTAAGCGCATCATTGCAAATTAACAATGTTTTAAATACAGAACGGCTTCATCACATAAAGAAACCAGTGGACGTTGGGAATTTCACATTCTGAAACCCTCATAGAAAGAAAGCACACCGCACAATGACCTTGAAATATTATGTAATAAGACCTAAACCCTGAGGCGTTAGTGATGCAGACCTGACATAGTATACTACTAACTATCCTTCAGTTGATATGGACTCTTTTTAGTAATTTCAAAAATGAATCGCATTTCACAGCGCCATTTGTAGCGCGGAAAATATTAATAAATAATTATCTTAATTTGAGTGGATAAGGATTTATGAATGCGAACTAATTCTACCGAAATCAAAATGTGCGCACATCAGAATTGTTAGCAAATTATTCAACTAAATGACAATGCACAGTGAAACTCATATTTGGATTTTATTAGTAGAACTATTGTGGTTATTCCACGTTTGATTATGCTCCCTCCTGACCAAATTCTTCCGTGAACTCCTGGAGTTTCTTGAGATCATTGCTATTAACTGTTGGCTTGTTGCTACCGAGGGCTTTTATCATATCAGACTGAAGCCGTAAATTATCAGATGATTTACCCATATAATACTCACCATATTCACCACTGGTTCCAGTAATTGTTCTGCCTTAATATCCTTCCATGTCATTTCTACAGCAGCTTTATCTCCAGGAGAGCACGGCGTCCAATATTCAGTGATATTCTTATTATTTGGTCTTAGTTTGTTAGCATGTTCTTTTGATACCTTTTTGTTTCAGAATTTCAAGATTATTTTATATCATTGCAACTTCTTAACCTTTTTGAAATGTGTCGCTGACATAACTTTCTTTACTGGTTGCATTATTGCCTCGCGAACTAAATTCGCAATGTCAGATCCAGAATACCCTTCAGTCCGTTTTGATAAGCTATTGATATCGGCTTCTGAAATAGTATTTGGCGTATCGCCTAAAGAAAGTCTGAATAATAATGCTCTAGCACCGAGGTCAGGTAAAGGAATGTAGATTCGTTTTTCAAATCGTCTTCTAATCGCTGAGTCAAGAGCCCAAGGAATATTTGTGGCAGCAAGAACCAATACTTTATCATTTTGTGCTCCAACACCCTACATAAACTATTAATGAGTTTCCTATAATTGTCAAGCTATGCGATAGGTTTTTAAACGTATTTTACTATACAGCTGGAAATAATTTCAGATTCAATAACTTATCTGAATAATGAGAAATTTAATTTTCCTTTCATTTAACATTTTAACATCTTTATAATTTCGGATCTTTACACCCGAAAATTTTTTCTAAATTACATTTTTTATGTATTTGCAAAAATCAAGGACCATCGAATTACGGTCGAATAGATGCTAAAATAAAGCCAAATAATTTGGAAATTTTGTTTAGTTATTAGTGCACAGCATTATTATGAATATTTAATGTTATACTTACGGGGATCGCGTAAAATATTGAGATTTTAAAAATTCTCGTTGTGCAAAATATTCTTTGTTGACCACAACTCATTGTTATCTTCTCTAGAATTGGTTTAATCCAGGAAGAGATTTTCAGCTGGACAATATATTGCTTAATATTTTTAAGCTTGGAAAAGAAATTTTAACGAGTTTTATTTATTCTTTATGTTTGCAATTTTAATATTTAGAAATATAAATTCAAGTCGAATTAATTATTTAAAAGTGAAAAATATGAAATAAAGTGCAAAGGATGCTTATATGTAGTATTGTTGAAATTATAGATGTCATGTTATGAAGTACCACTTCTAATATCTATTTTAGAGAGAAATATTGACTTAGGAGTGTAACCTAATGAATACATATAGTATTTTTGAGAATTTCAACGCATGTTAAAGATTGCTAAATCGGAATATTGATTGTTTAGTGTATTATTTATTTCTGAATGCTAAGTATGCAGTCAAGTGTAAAACTGTATGAAAATATTTTTCATTATAAATATGCTCAAATATTTGTTGATTTATCTTTAATTTTTGATAATTTCCAAATGATTTCTCGACAAATTTAAACATCTGCTGGGTACCTTGTATGGAAGAAAATTATTAGCACTTCCACTTTCAACGGTATTCCAATCTGGTATACGCTCAAAAAACGATTGCCCTTCTTTATTTCTGAGTGATCAGGACCTAGTTGAGGTGGAAATAATTCATATTTCATTTTATGAATAAACATTGCGGAAATTGGCTAATATAGTTAAATTATATTTATATAAATGATTCCGCTATCGACATAAAGAAACAAATATTTAAAATAATTTTTTTAGATCTGTATAAAAAGTTTTATCTCTTCATTTTTAATATTGGTAAATTAAATTTAAAAAATTGATTATTTATTTATATATATATATATATATATATATATATATATATATATATATATATATATATATATAAGGCTGAGCCGAAAATTCGTGAATACCTTAAATAAATCTGATTCATAGTCAAATTTTGTAGAAAATATTATGTCACTTATAAAGATATTAGAGGTGAAACAGAAAAAAAGTCCTTATAATATCAATAACTAAGATAATAATAATAATGAATATTAAATCTTGTATTTTTTATTATTTATCGTGCCTGTGTGTGTATTTTGCATTGTCTATGTCATCGGCTCTGTGTGCTTATGAATTTAATTATAAATGTTTAGCGTCTAAGTTAGGGTTGCCATACGTCCCGGTACACCGGGACATGTCGAGGTTTCGAGGTCCGTGTCTCGGTCTAGGATCTATTTGTCCCGGTGGATTTAAAATTTACGAATGAATATATTTTTTTTAAACGTGAAAGTCAAAAATAACGAAATGTTCCCGAGAGAAGCTGGGTACGTGTCAGCTAGTATCTAGTATTGATAAGCGCAAGTAGTAGAAGCAACACCTCTGCCCTCTCCCATGCGCCTACACCAGTTATCAGAAAAAGAAAGGCCATTTTTTTACATGATTCATAATTAATCCCATTTTTTACATTATATTAATTTGATATAAATTTTTTAAACGCTCATGACGAATTTTGGGAGTACACTTGACGAGATAACCTCCATCAGATGTATCTCTGGTTGGTGAATAAGTGTATTTCGTGAAACCTTACAGTGTTTAGTGTGTAACCAAAGGCAATCTTTAAAGCTGTGTAAAGACGGATGGTTGGGTTTGGAATGGAGGTGCATGACACTTTTATGCTCGAAATACCAATCAGCCACGAATGTGCGCAAAGGTAGTTGTTTTGAAACGGTGGCACTTAAAGCATCGCGTTTTTGTATCACATATCACTAGAAAAGCATCCTATTTTGTTGATTGAAGCGCAGTTGAATCCCAAGACAAGCCATGAAAAAATGATTCAAATTATTTTTGCGACATTTAATTCACAAACTTGCAAATGTTTCCCACAACATGGTTATAAACTTTGCAAGAAATATAGATTATCAATGTTTTTAATTTCCCCAGCGCCAAAAATTATTTTCCAAATTATATTTATATTATCCTTGTCATACTATTCTCTACAAGGTGATGTGTAAAGTTAATTAAAAATATTGTTTTTCTACTTTACACTTGCTACACTTCAAGTCTGCATATTTTCATACGACACTGCTTCACTCGAATGGCCAAAGCTGCAAACATCCTTTGACTAGTAGTATTATCTGCCTCCTGCAGTTTTTAAAACATAAAACTAATATCGATGTCCATTGTAATAAGGTTGCGTCATGATGACACATAGATTGAACATGAGTCTTTATGAGTGCTATAGTATTAAAAATTTTAGAAATCGATTGGAATTCATTTTGAAATATATTTAGTTTTACATTAATTAGCGCTTTCTGAACAATGTTTTTTAATAACTATAAACATAACTTATCTAGTCTTACAATCCTTTATTAACAGGGTTTTTTTCCCTGAAATCTTCATTGATAGACTTTTTGTTGTGGTTAAATAAAGATCTTTCGCAATTTCTTTATCAGTGACCCAAACAAAAATTCATTTATTTCACACGTTCGCTGGTTGACGTCCTGATTTACCAATACATTTCAGTTCCAAATTTGAAAATATGTATGAATATTATTATTTTGAAAATAATTACTAAAACTTTAAAATTTCCGTAATTTTGGTTAAATTCAATGTACTTATTTTAAAAGTTAATAATTTTATACAAATTAAATTTTTTTTACTAATATGTGGATAAATGGTATGAAGCCCTGAATTGAAGCTAAAACCATTCTAAAACCAGTACACTGGTTTTGAAGCCCTTGATCAAATGTGAACAAAATCTCAAAGGATTTTTATTGATATTAATAATATTACCACATAAAATCACATAAAATATATGATGCTCAGATACATAGTCTGATGTAACTAAATACAGTTTCTAAAATAAATCTGGTGGAAGCAAACAAATGTATACACTGTCGAATGATGCACACATAATTTCTAGTTAAATGCATTGAAAATCACTGGGAACCCGGTTCCATCTACTTAAATCAAAATGATGAATGGGCACCAATTTTCGATTATTAGTGCGTTGGTGCATTTTTATAAGACCAAAAAATGTCATGTGAATATGACGCACAAATTGTTTGCTAACAGCAGATTCAATCTGGAAAAAGTGACGTTGATGGCAGGTGTCCCATTGAATAACGTGAAAATACAGTGAAAAATTTGAAAATTAAATTATTTGTTTACTTTAACGAAAATTAAATAAAAATCAAAAAATGAGATCGGGAAATGTAAATGTAGTAAATGACATATAAATTGAAGATATGTAAATACATTAATAATATATTTTTAATAATATAAATCATACGACAATTTAGTGTGTCGCGAAATTTTTTGAAATGTTATTGATATTTGATGTTGGATGTAAAGTTATTTGTTGATAAACAATATTAATAAATTTTATTAATCACTATGTCTAATTCTAATCAAAGAATATACGATACATTAAGTGATATCCAGTACAATTCCCAATAGTATACTAGCAAATGGCTCTCATCAGTACTATGCTGAGATTTCTCTGAGCGCCAGGTAAGTGTTAAAACAGTGTCAAGTTAACACCGTTATACACTTATCCTGATGCAGTGAACATCAAATAAGTGCATTAGTTTGGTTTTACAGCAAGAAAAAAGACGAATCTTTATCCTGAAACCTTCTTACATTACAAGAAAAAGAAGAATTGATTGATATTAGGTAGATAGTTTATGTAGTCTTGTAATTAATAAATTTTGGATATCAACAAGAATATCCAAAAAGGAAATAACGATTATTATGCCCTTATCAACATAATATCATAGCAAATCAGCCTTTTCAGTCATGAAAAACATTTTATATTATAAATAATAATAAACTAAAACTATTAAATCAAAAAGAAATATGTAATAATGAATGTAAAATATAACGTACTTCCATTTGTACAAGAAATTCTGTTTTAATTCTACGAGCTGACTCAGATTCACTTTCAGAACGTGATCCACACATGGAATCAATTTCATCAATAAAGATTATGGAAGGTCGATGCTCCCTGGCCAATTCGAATAGGTTCTTTACCAATTTTTCACTTTCTCCTAACCATTTACTTACAAGATCAGAACTTGATATGGCAAAGAACGTTGAGTTTTCTGCTTCTGTGGCAACTGCTTTAGCCAGATATGATTTCCCAGTACCAGGAGGCTGTAAATTATTGTTTCTTGAATTATTTTTTCAAGCTTCATACATTCTTTAACAATAGCAATATTAGAAGAGGTAATTTAAAAATCTAAATTCTCTTTTAGGTTCATGACCTTTGATGGTTCGCTAAATTATGTAGCTACCACGTTTGGAAATTCATACATTTTACTTAATATTATTACTTCGACACTGCAAGTACACCGATGTAGATATGTGGTAATGAGCAAAATTACTCTTTTTCAAATTGGGTGCCAGATTATGTGATTTGGAATGTAATAGTGAGAAAACCACTATGATATAAAGTTGAGATGCTTGAGATTAGATCAGATAATCTTGTCACGGTAATTTTTATTAGTCAAAATCTGTTTCATCGAAGAAGCAATCATTGAACACGTAATGTACAATATTTGGTAGTTTTCAAAAAATCCAAGGGATGCTAATGTTATTGATTTTCTTTCTAGACAGGCATATCCAATTAATAGAAATTTTCTAATCAGTTCATTTTACGATGCAACTTAAAACCCACATGATTATATTTTTCTCGATTTCACTCAGCCATGTCCTGATGAATTACGGGTTAGAACAGATATTTTTAACAAAGAAAGAGTCATGGTTTATTAGACAAAGCTGAAATCTGTTTATAAAAACCATGTTTCTAAAAGTGTGTGTTAAACCAAAGTTTATATGTCAATAACTGGATAGGCACCATATAAATTAAATTATGATTAAGTAAATTAAAATTAATTGTAGAGGATCTTACAGTTAAAATTCTCTAAAATTAAATAAAGAGCAGTGGTTTGACCCGTTTTCTAATAATAAAAGTTATCACAATGACAATTCAGATGTAGACTGTAGTAAGTGCCAAGGATGTGAAACTGGTTGCTGTGGCAATTAATGTTCCTGTCGTTCTTGGACATGTTGTTGTATATTAACGCTATTTTTGTGGACCTTAGCTTTCTACATATTTCTCTATTTAATTGTGTTAGGCGCGATGTATCTTTATTACAACAATTCGTCAAATGTAGTCAAAATGAGGATTAATCGTTATTCAGTGTTAATAAGTTTCGATGAATGTTTTAACAAGACGAACACATGTGATTTGATGAAATGTAATAAAATTTCCAAACCTGCATTAATTTAACATGCTAATAATTATTCTCTTTTTCTGAATTGACTAATTTGGATGAAAAATAGTTTACAGTTTATCATGATAACTTGATTTTAATAAAAGAAAAAGTTTTGTGATAATTTAAATTTACTTGGATTAATATGATTTGTTTAAACTATATTGGAAAATTTGGCTGCTTTAAAAAAATAGTTGTTATGAATGGTTTATTTTGAATTTAACTTTAAATGAGTGTCTGTGTAAAAGAAATTGAACTTAAAAGGCATTTGTTAGAATTGGTTGAATTATGTAAAAATGCTGATATAAAGCGTCAAAAAGTTGATGTTTTGGAATTTGTTAATTCTACGAATGAAAAGATTCGATCTTGACTAAGATTTCCGGCAAAAATTTTAAGTAAATTAAAATCCAATTCCACAAAATTACTATCAGATTCATCAACTCAGCTTGAGTTGTATCAATTGGTGCTGAATAAAATTCAAGTTACTCGTAAAGTAGAGGAAGATATAAATCATTACAAGGTATATCAACTATTCGCAGAAGAGTAATGATGTTCATGCTACAAGATAGCGTCAGATCTTTACCAGTATGGATTGGAAAACCAGGAAATAATAGAGATAAACGTATTCGTAAAACGTTTGAAATGAAATCGGATCTTATTATAAAGCCTATAACAGGAAATGGTATTAAATTTGGATATATTAAACAAGTTCAAGATGCAATTCAACGAAGTAAATTAAATGATGAATTATCAAAGAACGTGCATTTTCTTTGCTACAGAACAATTGGTAAAGCTGGAAAAAGATTGAGTTCAATTAAGAAATTCAACGGCTTTGATGAAGACGATGAAATTGGTATTGAGTACTGTTCAAATTTAGTTTGTGAAAACCTTGAACGTGGATTATTCTGTGCCGCGTTAAATAGTTCCAAAATTCTTTCCGTTCGAAATAATGTCATCACTTACAGGAACGGAATTGGAAATTATGTCGAAATTTCTGCTCATGCTCATTTCTAGTTTTTACTCTTCAAATGAAAATGTATTAACGAAAATATCATCAGTGCAAAATGTTTTTAAAATTATGCATTTGTCGACTTTGATGGAGTTTTGTGAACATAACTTAACCGAATTATGGTATTGTATCTTCCAGTGAAATGATGAGGTGTTCAGGAGCGCATTGGATATGGCTTCTCGAGCTTGTTTTAACATATCCTCTATTTCAGGGCAAGAATCAACGTCACTTAAGATGCTATCGGCAATGATAAAGAACTTAATAAATTAATGGATGCTGATTCGGACCAGACTGCTTCCTGATCAAACAATAACTAAACTGACTAAACTTAAAAGAATTATGAAAAAGGCAAAATCAATTCCTCCAAAAACGATTTGCACTCCACAAAATCTTTCCAGCCTCAAATCTCATTTCACATAATTTAAAACAAAAACATGTCAAATCGGTTAACTGTAAAAATTCATCGAAATTTTCCATTTTACAGCATTGCTAAAGGTACTAAGTGTTAAAAGAATGAATATTTTACAATCATTCCAAAATTTCGTTATGGATTATTTACTGGATATTCTAGTTAAAGTTCTTAAATGGAAAATTTAAATCAGTAAATCTAAAAAACTTGTGTTGAAACCACACAAAAAACCTCTGTTATCGCTCGTAAACAGTAAAAATCGAAAAATGATGAGAAAAATCACTTTTATAAACAACAAGGCGGATTTATTGGTTCGCTGATACCATTAAAATTACTCATCTAACCTTAGATTTTCTTAAAATAGATGGGTAATAACGATATTATTTCAATGTATAGCGTATTAAAACGGGTGGTGATTTACCATATTTTAAGAGACAACAGTACGGATCGGACTAATGAGAGGAAACGGACTATATTTAAAAAACGATTTGTAGTAAATCTGAATTTTGTATATTTGATCGACCATCACCTCAAGCTGTAATTGAATTTGGGGCTTTTGAAGAAGTATTTCCTATGAATTCTCTTACTGATAGTAGAAATGATGTTGAATTTTACAATAATGCTTCTCAAACTGAACATTTAGATTTGAACGATACTTTGTTAACAGTTCAGATCAAAGTTTTAGATAAAAATAAAAAGCTTTGGCTAAAGCTGCTGATGTAATACCGAATAGTTTCTTGTTTCATAAACTTTTTATGGACTCAATTCTTCTTTTAAATAATATCAAGATTGAAAGCGGAAACAATACATATATTCACAAAGCTTTAATAGAAACTATTTTAAATTATAATACCGATACAAAAAATACATGTCCTACTCCTATGGGTTATACAGTAACAGATAATGAACGAAAATTGTGGATTAAGTGTTTAAAGGTTTTCATCGTATGCTCATCATTACAACTCGACTTTATGGATCAGCCTAAATATTTACTTCCTTGTATTAATGTCGATATGCGTTTGAAAAGATCTGATTCTACACTATCACTAACTTCTGTAACGGGGAAACTAATATATTAATTAGTTGATGCAAAATTATTGATAAGACGAGTTTGCGTTGAGCCCAGTGTATTAGCCGGTCATAAACTTAATCTGAATTCTAAACATATGATTTCTCCATTCAACTAAGGAAATTGCTTCATTTGCTTTTGGCTAGGAGGCATCATCTTTCTATAAGAAACAAATGTTTGGATATCGAAGAATGCCAAATTTTATACTTGTAATATTTCAAACTGAAACTCAGCACAACGAATTATACACGGCTTCCAGTTCAGCTTTCAAACATTTTAATGCTACTTCTCTCATTGTCGAAAAATATAGATTATCGAGAAACATACACTCAGGATATCGATAATGATAATTACTGTGCTACATGTATGCAAAGTATAGTGAGAAATATGAGTTATTTGGATAAAAACTTGAATTGAAGTATCGCTATTGAAGAATTTAAAACCAAATACCCATTTTACATTGGTCTTAGCCCTTGATTTTGATTTGAATCAAAGTCAGTTACCTCAAAATGGAAATCTACGACTGGGGTTCAAATTTGCAACTGCCACAAAAGAACCAGTTCATGTAATTATATAAGGAGTATTTGAAAATTAAGTGCAAGTTATTGCAAATAAAACAGTGCTAGTTTGAATTATTATAACATTGATTCGATAATTAAAGTAAACAATTGAAGAAATTTGACATGGACTAAATTTCTATAAAACTAATGTTATTATTATTATAGTTCTGTTCAGATTATCGAATTGGTAAACAAATATGTGGGACAAAATCTTTTGTAGAGTGCCCTTTAGACAAAATTTCTTATTTCAAAAAAAAAACAATCAGCCCATGGTTGTCAACACTTATTCATCCACTCTTGGAG
Source organism: Schmidtea mediterranea (assembly GCA_022537955.1). Classification (NCBI taxonomy): domain Eukaryota; kingdom Metazoa; phylum Platyhelminthes; order Tricladida; family Dugesiidae; genus Schmidtea; species Schmidtea mediterranea. The sequence continues at coordinate 203,136,878 of CM039680.1, read as the reverse complement.
AACATTGGATTGTTATCTGTGTTAAACCTGATAAAAAATGTTTTTAATCTCATTGGATTCTATTATCCTGCTCTATTATTGATAACAACAAAATTCGGTTTCAACATCCATTAACTATTACTTGAAGTCAACATTGTTTTGCTTGGCTAATGTATAAACATTATAATTAAATTTACTTTTTCAAAATGACTTGTTATTTTATTAATATTTTCTGTCATAATAACAATATTAAGGAATTATGTATTATAAAAACTAATAATATTTTGGAACCATTATTATTTAGTGATATTTTTCCTACTTGTATTTTATAATCCATAGATGTGAAACAAATATTCTATGTACCCAATGATTATAGATGGAAGATCAGAATATTGAGATATGTTTTATATCTGTGATTTCTGAATTATTCAATGAAAAAGGATTTTCCGTCTAATATTTCTTGACCATATCATGAACATCAAGATTGCTCTTAGAAAATTTGCTTATTGAGTGTTGTAGACTATTTAAACGTTTAATACAAATAGCATCTGTTTTCTTTTTGTTAATATTAATAATAATAACAATAAACTTTTCAATCAGTATTTGTGACCCTACAGAGAGAACAATTTTTCATTTTAATATTGATTGTAAAGTGAAACTTTTGATAATCCAAGATAGATTTGTTGAATATCTTTGAATATAGTTTGTTGATATTGATCGGCAATTCGATTGATAAGCTGAACTGAAATAATAATAATAATTTACCGATTAAGAAATAATTGTAGAGAAAACTTGTAAAATTCAGAATCTATGGAGACAAATTCAGCAACTACAGATGTTATTAATTTGGAAATAATCAAAATATAAGTTACCGTACCATTGACTGGAGAGGCATTAGCGGAGAAGCATTGAGTGTAGAATCATTTAATTTGTTAACAGATTATTATTGTCGGGCCAGAACACAAACGGCCTTGAGAAATGTTTAAATGGATCGGTAACACACATACAAATATAACATGCAAATTTAAATAAACCTATTGAAACATCAATTAAACCCTATCAAATATGAGAAAAAAGAGAATTAAATATAAAATAATAAACATAAAAATAAATTAAAATAATAACAAAATGCAACAAGATTCGCACGATACAAACACAAATATAACACGAAAACCCAACAAATTCGACCGAGAATTAACAAATTAATAAGAGTTCATGAAAATGAAACTTAAATCAAAAAATTTGAATTAGAAATAATTCAATAAAAATTCTAAATAAAAAATTATTAAAATAAATTAAAAAATAATAAAAATAAAGAATAAAATACACTAGAAAATAACAAGGTCGAATTTTGTTTTACTACATCAAATTTAACACGCAAGGTTAGGGACAGAAAATAGGTATAAATACCGATTCATTTTCACATTAAAACACACCGTTTTTCAAACCGAAAAATTATTTTGAAACTGTTTTAAAAACTATAAAACTTTCGTTGTGAATTAATTTTAGGTGAGAAATAGTTTTATTTTGGAGCTTTCTCTCCACGTCACATCCTCGCAACCTCGGTAGAGCTCTACTTGGATGTCGGCGTGGGGAGGGATGCATTTTTATGCCTTTGTGAATTATGTTTGGTCAAGTAATTTTGTATTTTGATTCTTTAATATGCTAATAAATATTTATAATATTTAAAAATTGTTTTATATATTTAATAAACTAAATTAAACTGTCGAAATTTTTCCGGCCCACAGCCAACACACATCGCAAGTTAATAAAATCATTATATAGTGCAGAATTGTGTAAGTGCGTGGAATATCGCCGATAATCGGTACCCGTGAAGACCTAGCGTGCGGAACGCAGGGGTCGTAACGTCAATATTATCCCATATAGAAGAAAGGAGAAATAAGGAAGAAGTCTTTTGGCTACTCCCTCGTTTCTCATTTGTGTAAAATCGACCTAAATTATTTTACACACGGCTCAAAATCATCACACCGAGTAGTCCAGTGGGCACTCACTAAATGTAATATGAACACAATATGCGTCTAAGGTCAATTAAGGGAAGGTGACGGGAAATTAAATCAAAATGGAATCGTTGTTATCTGCTATAAACTCATGATATCAATCTACGCTATGCATCCTAAATTTGTATTGTAAATTCATAATATTAATCATGAATTCAGATTATCTATTGTAAATCTTCTTTTTTTATTAAATTCATAGTATTTATTCATATTATTAACGGTAAACCTTTTTATTAATGATAAATTCATATTATTAATTTTAGATTCCTATTATTAATTATAAATCCTTTTCGTAATGGTAAACTCATATTCGTAATTGTAAATCTTTTAACGGTACATTCATAATACTAAATGAAAAATTTGACTTAATTATAATATTTTCGCTTTAATTATTTCGGTGTAAACTATAGAAATTAACTTCAAATTCAAAACGCGGTACAACTACTCTACTTATAAATTTGTACATTAACGCGAAATTCAGAAGAGAACACGGGAAATTAATATTACCATGACAAACTTATTAAATACACGATAATAGGGTCAAATAAATTGGAACGCACCGCGAGTATGACCAGTGTGCTGGATAAGCTAAGTTTAGGAGACAACTCTATTGATAATTGAAATCATCACCAAAATAATCGGCAGAAAGCGAAACGATAAACCGAGAAGTAGATCCAAAAAATTTTCAAAAATCCATTGAGTAGATAAGATTCAGACCTTCAATATCGATAACCATAAAATATATCTAAAATCATGACGAAATTACATAACGAAAATAAATCTCTAACCTAATAGAAAGCTGGGTGAAACTTGATGAAATCCCAAAATATAGCCACGGAATCCGATCGAAAATACACCCTCCAAATAGAGTCCGGATTCGCCAGCCTTCCAAGCCATCACAGTCGCCTATGAATCCACAATATGTCCAAACTACGACTGAACCAACCTTAAAACCATTTGAATTAAATTGATGATAATATAATCAAACAAAATTAACCTACAAGAATTTATCATCGACATTCGAGCTACACATAAGTAAATCTGGAATAAACCGGATATTGCACTAAGAAAATAGAGATATTAAATATAAACAAAATCAAAGTTAAAATCAACCTGAACTATAAACCAACTTTGACCAACCGGAAATAGTGAATTCCAAAATGGGTTGATCTTCGAGATTCGATTTGCATAAATACGAGTGTGCTAGACTATCAACAATATAACGACAGTGCACCCATCATCATTTATTGAATTGTCAGTCTAGTTAATTATCGATTTCTCCTTTAAAACTTTGTGGATTATGAATCAAACCGTAGGAAAAATCTTATCGGAAAAATCAAACTCACCGACTCAAGGTAAATTTTGTAAAATTACTCTTGAATAAATAAGGTCGTAAAATCTTAACAAATCACTATGCTAACTGTCCTTCGTAAGTTGATCAAAATCCACTAATTAATAACGGTAATTTACTATGGCACTAATATTCAGGTATCCGATTTTCCAACACGCCAAAATACAAATTAGTTTGTCCCCATGAATTCCCCAGGTAGTTAAGCAGAGATATCCAGGAATATCGAAATCGTGGACGATATATGTCTCAAGAGCTGTCATCATTTCTTTTACTTTTGTCGATTAAGTATACCGAAATACTAGTCGAATGCGCTTTACTAACGTCAGTTCAAGAGAAAAATCGCTAAATTATAAAGGTGTATTAGGAACCTTAACTTTCATGAATCAACTAACTGTAATAAGGATGCATTGTATTATTCTGAAAACTATCATAACGACCATGAAAGAAATACGAGGAAACTATATTCTAGGAGCTCGAACTATTACATAGATACCTTTGCATGATACATTTCCTAAACAATCGTCGCATTTGCGTCGCTTAACCTACGCGATTTAACGGAATTTAATAGAATTTAAATTTGGGTAATTCAAATTGTAAAATTATATTCATTATGTAATCTATTAACCCAAATATTAATATCGAAGAAAATTTCAGGGCGCAAATTAGCATAGGGGAATTTAATGCTGCTGGATAAAGATGCTTGATTCGCGATGGTAAGGATTTCTTTTCTTCTTGAATAATTAACAACAACTATTCCCACTCCACGAATGCTATAAGTATCTCCTCTTAGCTGTCTTTACACTAAGAATTATTTCACTATAACGTCTCTAAAAACAACCAACGTTGCTCGTATAACGAAATAATAATCAACCCTTTATTTTTTCCGAAGTAACTGAACATCAAATCATGCAGACGGTTTGGATGAATTAACTTTTATTCCTTCATACCCAACTATTTATCCACAATGTCATTTCAGAAGAAATCATGCCACTCGATTGGACTTCCACCCAAGTAGCCGATGAACAGCATCTGAAGAAGATACCACAGATCACGGCAATGATCAAGGAGCTTCCACCAAAGTGGCCATCCCCCACCACCTGGCAGATATTGGGCCTGGCAAAGGACCCTTGTTGACCCAACGGACAGCGGTATCCTGCCGAAGAAACCCGCGAGCACGCGCGGAACCTCCTCACTCAATGGGAAAGGGTGCAGGAACAAGTGGACCTGAACGTGGTCAAGGCGAGGATGTACCTCGCGAACGTAGAAGAGGACATCCGCGTCGGGCGTATTGCGGAGGCTTATCCACCTCGACCGGCCCGCGATACCCGACGGCCATATCCGGCATCTACTCAGAGGAAAGGCCTAAAAAGACATTTCACCGAAGAGTCCTGATTCTCTAAGACACGGGACATGTTGTGTGTGATTAACAAGAAATTTCCTTTTAATTGTTGTTCGTCTTAATTCCTTTTCTCGAATAAATTTATTTTATAAACTATGTTTGCAATAATAATGATTTCGATTTAATAAAGTCCGTAAAGAAATTTAAAGATTTTGTTGTTACAGCAATGGCAACCACCCAATTTCTGCAAAACGAATTGGATCGCGCAAGAGAGGTGAATGCGAATCTACTCACCCAGATAATCCAAATGACTCGAGAAGTGCAACAAATCAAGGCCACCTGGGTAGATCCAGCAAAAATCAAACCCCTATATCAGAGGCTCACTGCTGCTCAGAAAGGATGGGCGGAAGAAAAGCAAATAAATCAGAGCTTACGTACGCAAATACGAGGACTGGAGGTTGCCCTGTCGGCCAGTCAAGAGGGAGCAGCTGTTACATATCCGCTCGTATTCGCACCGGCTCAGTTAGCCTATCGGGAGTCGGCAGCTGCTCCAACCTCGGTCTCGAACCCTGCGACAACCGTAAATACCCCCTCTCGTCCAGGGCGCAAGGAAAGAGCCAGGCGTCGTGCCGCTCAATTGCTAACCCAATCCAAAGCAAATTTACAAACATTGTAACTCAGGGATAATATATATTTCGTAGTTTGATTTTGTTAACTCATATGCGTGTAATTTATTTGACTCTAATACATGACGTAAAGGGACCAATTACTAGAAATCGAGCATGTGTCTTCTAACGACGGCTCGTTGGACCCGAGGGTTGTCCGAGCAATTATAGTATTAGCAATAGCACTCACTTTTTGCGGACAATCCACCCGCTCGAGCACATTTCCAACGTTGCCTAGCAACGGGTGTCGAGTGGTAGTCAGAGTAACATTTTGTATGGCGTTACTGGGGCAACCATAAGGATGAAACAAATGACGAAACCCTGTAACCCACCATTATTATGGAATCCGTATTTTTTAAATAGTACCCAAATGCCCAACTCTTACTATTACCAACCTAGACCCTCTTATCATCATTACTTTTAGAGCGATTTTGGTGTTTTTAAATGTATAAATTTGGTGGTTTGGAGTACAGAATCGTTTTTGATGCAGTGGAGGTATTTTCATACCGCGATAACAGTCAAGAGACGTTTGATGACATACAATGGTATATGACAGTTTCACACCTTTAGCTTTACTGACAAATTCATCTTTTTCGAAAAATATATTTATGTTTTGACTAACCTTTTATTAAAAAAATGATAATAAGATTCACAAATTATGATCAATTATTTTTAAAAAAAGAATGTTTAAATATTCAGCTTTTCTTTTTTAAAAATGTCTTAGAAAAAATTTACTTAAAATATTGTAGAATAAAATTAACTATTATAAAATAATATAAACAGTATTTTAAAATAAATATACTATAATTTCATTAAAAAATTAATATATAAAAAAATAAAACCACAATAATAATACATATAAAAAAAATATTTCAAAACTATATTAAAAAATAATTAATTTTTGATTATTTTTTTATAAAATAAATGGTTTAAATAAAATCATAACTAAAATATTTAAAACATTATTACTTTAATAAAAACATTACAAGTATTTAAAATTTTTTTTTAATAATCTTAACTTTAGTCTTTTTCTTTGATTTGCTGCCTGCTTTCTACAGTTCCATGGGCATATTGAGCAAAGCTGTTTTCATTTTTGAAGCTTTTGAATTCGAAATTTGCAAATTCGGGTTGTTGGAATTATCTGAATTTTTGTTGAAAAAAATAATAATTATAAATTACACAGCCATTTCAAAATCATCACCTTCGTCAATATTTACTGGGAACAGTTTTTCGTGTACATTCATTAAACTTATAATTTTTTATATGAATTATTAAAATAACTAATTTACTTTTTTCACCATTATTTATTAAAAAATAAATTAAATACTACTTTCTTGCGAATACTCGCCATCTTTTAACAGTTTTGTTTAATTGAAACACGGTTTCTATAAAAATGAAAATTAATGAAATGTTTAAACCTAATAACGACTTACTTTAGTCTTTATCCAATCAAATTCTTTGTAGATAAGAAATTTTAAGCATCAACCAATCAAATTCAAGAGTGGTTAGAAAAATAAATAAGCATGCATATAGTCATGATAAAACATCAAATAACAAAGAATGTTGCAATTCAAATGCATGACACATAGTTAACAAGGAAAATTCATCACATGAATAAGTGCAGTCAATATGCAAGTTTTTGATTTATTCATAAACAAAATAATAATTTATTAACAAAAATAACATATTTTTAAAAATAATTTTTGATTTTTAAATAATGTTTAGTGATAACGAAAAAGGTGATAATCTATTAATTACTTAAATATTAATTAATATTAAGATTATCTGATAAAATATTTATCAGAAAGTGGAAGAAATTACTGAGATAATGTTCATCACATCATAATCAATGAACAAAATGATGAATCTCAGCCCTTTATTGATATGGAAGTGAAAATGAAGAAATTAAAATTGAAAGTGAAGATGTTGTGTCGAAAACTATAACAATAGAAAAATGTGAAGATGAACAGTATGTGTTATAATTTATAAATATTATAATGGAAACGTATTTTAAAAATAAATCAATAAAGTTTGAAAAATTTACGATTTGGGAAAAAATGTAAAAATGCGTTTAAACACTATAAAATACTAGATTTTGAATAAAATTATTTACTTTTATAAAAAATGATAAATAGTGATTTTCAGGATTCATTGAAACATTTCTATTTTGTGAACTGTTAGTTTAAATATATCAGTAATACAGCACGAGAACCCAGCACCAAGATAACTTAAAATACAACATACAACATCAACTAAACACTCTAAAATTTGAGAGAATATAAATAAATATAAAATCAAAAACATAAAAGTAAAATAAAATAAATACAAAATGCATCAAGAACTGCACAAAATTTACATAAAAATAACATAATAACAAGAAAATTTGACTGTATAATGATATTTTATATAAATGTAAAAATTAATGAATTAAATGAATAAAAATAAAATATTTTTGATTGAATAAATCTATTTAAAAATTTAATAAATAAATTGCCAATTTAAATTATGAAAATAATAAAATTTTAATTATGAAAATAATAAAATTTTAATTTAGATAACACAAATAATTTCAAGGTCAAATTATAGGTATATATACTGATATGTTTTGACAGATTTTAATCTTAATTTTCAGTATTGATTTTCAGTCTTACTTTGAGACTCAATTTGAACAGTTTTATTTTGGGCTAGTGTGCGTCGCAGCTAACTTTAAACGCATGGATGAATATGAATATTGATAAAACGACGCTGCAAATTAAAATGTTTATTTATGAATAATGAATTTATTGATCAATTATGAAGAAATGTAAATGCTTTATGAATTGTTATGAAGATATATGAAGGAATGTTTTATGAACTTATTGACCAAGTGGTTAGAGGCCTTGTGATGAAACGATGAACAATGTTTATACAAATGAATTTTCCGATTACCATGAGAGATGTGTCATGCCAAATAAAACATTTATGAATCGAAACTTTTACCCAATTGATCTGGTAACATTTATTTATTTCTTTTTCGCCCCACAGCCAAAACACGATGGGAATGGACATAAGATAAATGATATGAGAGTAAAGGTTAACATTTGAAAGAGATAGGACCTAAAAATCAAAATCGAGCACAGGCCTTCTATCGGCAGCTCGTTGGACCCATGGATCGTTCAGTCAATTATAGCATTAGCAATAGCGCTCACTTTTTGCGGACGATCCACCCGCTCGAACACAGTTCCAACGTTGCTTAGCAACGGGTGCCGAGTGGTAAGCGAAAGATATTTGTATGGGGTTGTCTAAGTAACAACCATATAGCTTCAAAATATCAACACCCAGAAACACACCAGTAACAATGTTTTGTTTTTGAAAATAAATATAATTTGCTAAAATTGTGACGTGTCATTTTCTATTTATTCTAATTTAGAATAATAATGGACAAAAATGGTAAATTTTTTACAATTTAAAAATATATCAATATTCACAATCGGTAGAATCGATTTAATCGCTTTCCTCTTTTTAAGTTAAAAATACTTAAAACTCGCTATAAATAACTGGTTTAAGCTGCTTCGTAATTCTGGTAATCTTTTTTCAAAAATAGCTTCGGTTTATCTTTATCCTTTTCTACAATTATCTTTACACTTCCTTTTAGTTTTTTTCTCTTTAAATTTAAAATCTCCTTTAAAATGTTCTCGTCTCAATCCAATATGTGATATTTTTCTTTTTGTACCATTCCATCTAATGATACTTATAGATAATTATAATAACACTTGAAGATAATTAACTTTTAATTGCAGTACATACCATCCATAATCTCTGACAGCATCTAATGACAATTAAACTGAGCATCGAAAAAATGAAAAAAAATGTATGTATTGTGTAAAATTTAGAATTATAAATTGAATTTCTCTTACACCATATAGCAGAATTCCACGCCATGGTTTTCTTTTCCCAGTAAACAAATCTGGGAATTTCAAAGGTAAAATGACTGCCTCCTGTAGAGCTTCTTTTGCCCCATGTAAACCCGCAATATCATTCCAGTGGATATTCGGTTTCTCCATCACAATGGCACCAGCAAGTTTGGACTTAAATTTAACATCTTCTTTATCATCTAGCTCTTGATATGAAAAAAAATCATATTTAATATGCTCATATATTAGAAATAAACCAGAATCTTCGCCTTTTTTCTTAGTTGTTGTACCACCAGTGGAGCCAACTTCTGATTTACTTTTATCTGCTAAGAATTTTTTCAATTTTTCCGCTCTATCTAAATACTGAGTACATTTAGCTCTAATACTTTCCTTTGTTTTATCAGTAGGAGATTCATCTTTAAAAATAATGTAAATAAATATATATTACATCTACCAACATACACTTTAAGGCGTGAAGAAAGTATTCTAACGCGTGTTCGTAAAGTTTAAGAGCTTCTTCATAATTTTTATTTTTATCTTCAATTGCAGCTCTTGTTACTAATTCTACTCCTTTCTAATAACTATAATACATTAATTTTATGAGATTTATAATACCTCTAATGCCATCAATAAAAATACGAATAAAGTTTTGATCACATAATAAATATTATATATTATCGAACTAAGAAAGCCAAATTAAACATGCTATTTAAACAATGAACTCCAAATGTTTAATTAATAATTATTTTAAATAAATTTACATAAATAATGTATCACAAAATCTATTACATAATTTTTTATGAACATCTTAAAGTAAATTATTTAAATTTATTTATATCATTGAGCAGTAATTTTTAAAGTATAATTTAAAATTACAATTTTCTATATCTCATTACTTTTGTTTAACATAAATCAGTAAAATTTATTTATTTGAATTTGTAATTATATGGCATCAATATTGAATAAAACATCTACCTATGGTTGTGTTACTCGAGTAAATATTAACGGAATACCTAACTATTCAATTTTTGAAAAATTAAAGTTATGCCCCTTAAAAGGAAAATCTGTTTTGGATAGCTCGCAAAGTTTAATGAAAGGGAAATTGTTTAAAAGAAACTTAAATCTATGGCCAAGTTCAATTTCTGTTGGATTAAATGGTTATTTCATTTCAAAAATCACATGAATATTTAGTTAATAATATAGGTCCAATGCAAGTTCGCTTAGCTCACACTGACCTTTGTAAAGTTCCAGATTTCACTTATATACGTAGAAAACAAACTGCATCTAGCACTTCCAAATCGGAAGAATCAGAAATTGATAGAAAATTTTTTGCGTATACTTTAATGATTGGTAATTTGTCAAATTACTATCACAGAATATAGTTTATGAAACAGGTGGGTCCATTGCGGCTGTAACAACTGCCAAAGATTTGATCACTGGGGTCGTGTGTTTTTGGGCTCCTACTGCCAAAACATTGTCAGAGGCGTCTATTGAAATTGACCTATCCACTATTCCTGAGGGTAAAAGTGTGGTAATTAAATGGAGAAATAAGCCATTGTTTGTGAGACATCGTACACCTGAGGACATTTCACGAGAAGCAGCTGTCAATATATCGGATTTGCGTGATCCGCAAAATGATCTGGATCGCGTACAGAAACCGGAATGGTTAATTCTAATTGGTAAAATTCTTCCAAATCAGATGATAAAATTAATAAATAGAAAGACAATCTGTAGCTATTAAAATATTCCCACATGCACAATATCTACTCATTTTAGCCCCTTAATACCCAAGTTCCCTTTATGTTTGAGATTTTACAGGCTACAGAAATATATCGAATGTAATGCGCACACGTGTTTTAGCCGGGAAAGTACATTCAAATTCAAGGTTTTACGGTCAATAATAATTATATTTTTACAATACCTCAATAGAACGAAGAGATTTTTATAGCAGTCTGTAAGTTCTAATTTCAACCAAAAAAAAGGTCAATCACGAGCATTAAGCAAAGAATCAAAAGTGAATTTGGATCAGGACGTATTATTTTTTTTATATGAAATAAGGGTTCTCCATGAAATTCGGAACAGAGGCTGAACCTATTGTGCTTCTCAAACCGGAGTATGAAACCACCTCTTTTGCAAAGGCATTTATTTAGCAAACATTAGACAAAACCTCCTGCTCCAATCTGGCTTGTGGCTCTTCGTCTTTGCTCAATTCTCGTGATTGATCTTCCTTAGTAGTAGTATAAGAGCATCATATTCAACCGGTTTGCATATAGTTAAGTGATGGGAAACACACACAATCGGTGAAACATTGATGCCTGTAACAAAAGATTCAGCTACACTGGGGGGAAGGGGGAATCGGCTAAAGAAATTGGCAAAGTATTATTGTCTAATAATACTCCCAATTGGCAAATAGATGAGATGGCATCACAGCCTGAAGGTATTTTAATCCAGAGATTAAAAAGAAGCCAATTTTATTCCGTCCAATTGGATATAATTTCCTATATTTCCAATTTGGCTCCACCACTTGTATATATTCGGTTTGATTTCCGCAATGAAATGCAAGAAGAAATATTATACTACAATCCATTAATTGTAAGAACAAATCACACCATAAGGCTTGCCCAAATGACTTGGAGTTTGTATCGATTGTGCTCGTGCAGGCCTGCTAACCAAAATTAAATATGTGGCACCAAAATGCAAGTCTATACACTTCATCGTTCACCATAAAGCTTTGGCCACAAAATATATACCAATGGATTTAATGTTGGTTTAAGATGAGTCGGAAAATTTAGTTAATTTTATCAAATCTCGAGCGCTTCATTCGCGTTAATTTTCGATGAAATTGGATGTGACCATGCCCAACGTTCCCTTTAAGCTGCGTAATTACAAACGTTAATTTATTCTATTGCGTACAGAAATTTTCCAAAATTATAAACTTGTCAAAAATCGATTTTTACCACATCTTTTTTTGCACAGTATTTTTATTCTGCGCATCCAAAAAATTAGCTGAAACTTTTGCCATGTTACACTTTTATTTCACGACGAAATACCTTATAATTATTATTATATCATATTTTAAAATTCAATTTCCGTAAATCCTCATTGATAAATCGCACCCATAGTTTTCGGTTTTAAAATTTTATATTTATACTTAATTGATTTTATAGGAACTTCTTTTGGTTTTTGATTTACATTTTGATTAACATTTTTTTTTACTATGAATCATTAAAAATATCGATGTTTTATTGATATATTCACGGATTTTCTGCACAGCCTTTTTCAAGTGATTTTGATCATTTTCTATTGACTTTATAAAATGATAAAAAATTGTCTGGTTTGAATTTGAAAGTTTTTTTGTGTTCCTGGAATTTATGTTAGTTGTTTGTGTTTTTTGATGACAAAATGATTCCGCTGTTAACTTTTGCAATGCATTTTTGAGTCGTGTTTGGAATTGGCTGTGTGTTTCACCATTGTATGTTTTTTGAAAAGCAAAACTATTTTTTGGAAGAGCGCTAAAAACAATCTCGTTGAAAAGGTCTGATGTGTGAGAGATTTTTGTAAAAAACTATGGAGTTGTAATTTCAAAGGTGCTGATGTTGTAAAGATTTGGTGAATATGGACTGGTAAATCTGTATTGCGAATGAAAGATCTGATTATATTGCATGCCTTTTTGTTTAAGAAATGATTTTGAGTTTAAATTTTTAGATTCTTCAAAATTTAATTTCTTTCTTTTAATAAAAATATTTTAAAATGAATTTAAAAATTGGAACAAGAAATTATAAAGGATTATTTTAAAATCGAAATATTTGTCATTAATTCAATACATACTTTGCAGCAAAGGCTTATCTTATTATTTATTTGTTTAATGATAATTATTAATAATATCAATAATTAATAATATTGATAAATACTAATAATTATAAATGACTATGATGATATGAATAATCAGGAATTTGTACACATCTCGGCTGCGTACCAATTGCTAATGCTGGTGAATTCAATGGATATTATTGCCCTTGCCATGGCAGCCATTATGATGGATCGGGACGTATTCGAAAAGGGCCAGCCCCTTTAAATTTGGAGATTCCTCCTTATAAGTTTCTTACGGACACAACAGTTTTCGTTGGTTGAGTATCATAGATGATGTACTATCGGTTTATAATAAATAAATTAGTTGCTTCTGTCTTCATTTCAGATATTGTATATTAATTTTTTGACATTTATTCTTTTTATCCTTGGTTTTTATTTTGTTTCCTAACTAGTATTGTAGATTCTGGAGAATCAATTGGAAATAATAATTCTTTTCACATTTAAATAAAATATAATTTAAAAAAATTTATGTGCCAATCGGCTTCTCTTTCAATGTGTTTTATGGTTGTGTATAAAAATTAAAAAAATATTGATTATATATTTTTGGCATATTTTGTGTTTCCAGTTTTCTGCATGTAAAATAAATTTATTTCAATGTGAAGATGACAACATGATTGAAATGGTAGAATTCAGACGAGGGGGTACGTCACCGCTGCTCCTTCTTGATAAGCTGACACGGCCACCTCCAGACCTCTTATTTGAGTTTTCAGGCTCTGATTGACCTGTTTCTCCTCCGACCAGCCCTTTTGTGCCGCTGTTATCTTCTGGTAGAGCGTTTTCACCTTCTTCGGCTCTACCCAAGTGGCTTTGATTTGTTGTATATCCTTTGTCAGCTGCACAATTTGTTCGTAAAAATTTTGTTGATTCTGCACGCGTGATCTAACTCTTGTTGTAGTACTCTCAGTGGCTCCATATCTATAAAAGGGTGTGATTAAATTGGATTAATTCGTTTCGATTTATCTAAGTAACTATAATAATTAATTACGGGGTCCTACAGGCGTTATTGTTAATAATTTATGTTGGTCGTAGGGGAGTGTTGGATGCCAGACCCTCGAGTAAGGTTAACCCTGTACTGCCACTTACTATCGCTAGGGGGTAACTCCTCCTTACGCCACATAATTTTAATCACTATTATGCACCCGCGATCGGCATCACGCTGGAACTGTGCACAATAGCCGAATGCCATTCGAGCAGGTGAGCGCCATTACTGACACTACTCCCCGAAGGACCTTCGTCTTTCCCGGTTTGCAGCTGCCGATAGAAGGACTTACGCTTCTATTTCAAAAATAAAACCCTTTGACCCTCGTCATCATGTTGAACTCTAGAGCGGAAATCACGGAGAAACATTACTCCCGTATCTACGCGCGTTTACAATTCCCCTCACCTCCAATACTCCCATTTTCGAATGATAGAATAACAAAAGTGAATTTAGCAACATTTATTAGAAAATTCAAACTAAAACAGTTTCTAATAGAAAATAAAATACTAAGAGACAAAGGGAAAATGAAATAAACAGCTCGAATGCTAGTCAATGTTAAAGCAACCAACAGGATGAGCAAATTGCAAATTTTCGGTGGTTTAGTTCTCTTCCGCATCCATGTCGGTTGGGAGGCATCTCCTCTTAGGTGGTCTATATGGTGGAGGGTCGCCTCGAGAATCCTCGTCCCTCCGCGAAGATGGCCCGGCAATTTCGCCTCGGGGGCCGATATTGGGAACCTCCCCCGTGAGGATAGCGATCTCCTCAAGATCCAACTCAAGGTCGCTTAGGGACCGAATCAGTGGATGTGATTTGTTCTCCTCATCCACCAAGTTGATGTGGATGGATGCTGGGGGAGAGGAGAATAAGATCCGTGGAGCGTAGCAAATATCTGGGTCAAATCCTGAGCTTTCGAACTCTTGGTAAGGGGGTGGTAAGTCGTCCAATTGACCCACCCCTCCTATTGGCTGAGCTTCCCGGAGACGGGCTTCTTCTTGTCGGCGACGATCCCGACGCCGCTTATTTCGATTTGGCCGGTGACGGGCCGTAGGGGCAGAAAAATTAGCCCGAGCTTCCACGGTTCCGGGGGGTGGTAACTGCGTGAGACTCACGCTCGAAATAGGAGTACTTGTTGTAGGATTGGATTGATCTTCAGTACTGGGGAGGTGGTGAGCAGGGACGATATCAAGCTGCTCTGCCCGAACATTCCCAGGGACCCGGATTCGGAGCTCGGTATCCGAGTAGGCCTGATGCAGCGCCACCGACTGCTCGCGGATCAGCAGCCGCTGGGCGCGTGACTCGACGATTAGTTTGTCACGCGCCTGGGTAAAACGTGAGATCTTTTGCCTGAGCTCCCTGACGACCTCTGATGGAGGCCAGGTCCCTTTGATCCTTTCGTGCTTCACCTGGAGATCTCTGTGCTGAGTCTTGAGGTCTTCATACTTGTGGCGGATTGCCACGATTGAAGGGGGCAGGCGAGGGATCCTCATCGATGTGCTCGTATTGTCGTTATTTGTCATGCTGTTAGAAAAAGGAAAAATATTTAACCAAAACAACTAATGAGAGAAAATAAAAGAAAAATTGAAAGGGAGTTTGCGTGATACTGAAAATTGGAGTATCGGCGGAGATTTGGGTCAGCTTTCGCTTAACTAGGACCTCGATTCCCTGCGTATGTATGAGATCGGGATGGTGAATCTCGTCCGACCCGAGTGGGATTGGGCGGAGGTATATAGGGTATCTTATGCACGTGCCGGTACCATTACGCTATTCGTCTGTCGAAGTTTGGGGTGAATCCCGACCGTTTAATTAGGCAATAGGTAAGAAAACCACGATACTGTTAGTAATTTACTTTCAAGATACGATTTATTAGACAACCTAGTCATCGTTATTCCCTACGATATCGTTATAAATTATTTACGCAGAAAATTATATATTTAATATCCTGATTACATTATTTATATAGCTAAAATTCAAAATTCTACTTAATCCTGGATTTAGTAGTTCGACTTAAAGGGACGGGGGTACGTTTAATTTCAACCCGAGTTGTCAAATATGGGGTCAGTTTTTAACGATTTTCATCCCTCTATTGATAATTAACGTTATTTGAGTCGATTTGAGTTAGGGTGTATCGTAGTTTTTAACAATTTTATAATTATCTATCACTGACCCAGGATATTATTGGCTTCCAAGGTAATGTCGGGGTTTGAGAGTATCTGAAAATTCGAATATCGTGATAACTTGTAGTTCTCGCGGTTAATCTGGGTGTGGGATGATTAATTCGTGGTTTTCTACCCAAATACCAAGATAACTTAGATTTCTCGGAATTTACGTCGACATAGAGTAATAACTCTCTGTTTCCTGAAATTTACTGTAAGTACTGTAGTTACGGCTCCTAGGTTTAACATAACGACGCTTAGTAATATAAGGCTTATTAGAAATTTCCTCAACCTAAAGTTATTTTCAATATTACCTTGTATAAAATGATTATAGATAATAATTCGTAGATTTCAAAAACCGCATTTAATTTTCGGATTAATTTAATCAGAATAGTGTCGAATGTTAATTAGGAACTCGAATTTGTATTCAAAATCATTTTTCCATGAAATGATGTCGACGGTTAATTTACGGGGTTCGAAATTTAGATTTACACTTAAAGTTAACCTATGTGCAATGGGTACTAATAATAAGTGAGCTTACGTTTTCCTTTTTTTTGGTATGTCATGACGTCGAAGATGAATAAATTCCAAATAGAAAAAAAATAAACTCCGTTTAAATTGATTAAATTTTATCGATTGATTAAATGAAATTTGTCCAGCCTACAGTAGCTATATGCCGGTTGGTGCGATTATTAAACAATTTTGTATGACTACTGCTTATCAGCCCGTGAACGAATTATTGTGTATCTGTACACTTGGATCTCTTTTTTTATTTCATGATCTCCAGTTGCTTACTCTACTGGACGCGGATTCTTCTAAATTATTCACATCGGCATCTACCTATATTCGTGATGGATGTATTAATTCTACGACGCGGATGAAATTTTGCCAAACGACGTTTCGATTTCGTGGATTTTCCTTAACCTAATCTCAGATAAAAGGAAATGAATTCAGTATGGTCGTTCGTGCCGCCCTCCTGTGGAGCATTTATCGCAGTGGTTCTTAACCTTTTTAGCTACCGGCACCCCTAAAATTTTCAAACAATATTCTCGCACCCCTTACTAGAAATTATTGAGTTATATAAATTAAAAAACAAACATTATGCAAAACATATTTTTTATTTATTTTATGTGCGTAACAAATTTTTTATAAATTTTAATTGTTAGCTGAAATAATCAATTATAAATTACAATTTCGCACCCCAAAATATTCAAGCTCGCACCCCTAAGGGGTGCGTGCACCACCGGTTAAGAACTACTGATTTATCGACAAGGTAAATTTTTTGAAAATTGTCATTTACACTATATTGTCCGGTTGTCATGCATTTTTTCAATTTAATCGCTATACAAAAAAAACGTTTTCTATCATTTTCGGCTTAAGTTCTATCCGTGCTACCCAGTTTTATTTTTTACCTTTCTGTTCGGAATATTAAAAATGTTTCCGATCAATGTATGATCCGCCTTATCCTTCCCTTGACTGAAGTTTTCCGCTCTTCCCGTGATTTTAAACGATTCGCTCCGGCCACATTTTCAGCAGCCGCTTCGAATATACAATGGCGCCCTGCGTAGCGGTCCCGTGTATAAAGCCGGAACCGACTGCGAACTGCCAAGGGGTTCACGAGGCATGACCCACGAGCTCAACTAAGGGTTTTCACCTACTAGCCGGCACACGGTCGGTCCCATGAACCATCTATTTCCATACGTAATATATAAATTTAGAGGGTCCGAACATATAAATATATATATATATATATATATATATAGTTAAATGAAATGAAACTTAACATCACGAAAAGGTTTAATTTAAATAAAAATGTCGCATAAAAGTGAAAAATCAATTACAATACATAATAACGGAAAATTCCTTACTTAGATTGTCGAGATTTCGGAATAGTAATTGAATTTTTCAATAAAGCATAAGATTAGATTTAATGAAATTCATCACTGTATTTATAGTATTTTCGTGCATGTGTGCGACCAATAGGTGATTTTCTGCCATTTTTAGGGCTTTTTAATTATTTTGTTATTTTAAAATTATTTTTATTATTTTTTGTATATTTTTCTTTATTTTTCGATATATAATTTATATTATATTTGAATTTTATTTTTATCATTATTTTCTTGTACATTATTTTTAGCCCTTTTTATTTATTTCTGGCCGCAACTTCTGCCTGTGTTTTTTCTAAACCTTATTTTGCAAGGTTTTGGCAGTTTATTTTATTTCTTTATGTTTTCTTTTTGCGTCTGTAGGCATTTTCGAATTTTAATTAATTATTTGTTTTATTTAATTTTTGTTATGTTTTTATTTTGTTTTAATTATTATGTTATTTATTGATTTTTAATATCTTGGTGCGGTGCATGCTTATGTACAGTGATTCCTTCCATTACTTCCGCTCTTTAACTTTAATTTTTATTCTTATTTTGTTTAAATTGTGGCTCTGATTGTTAATAGTTTAAAACAAACGAGTACTCGAATTCAACTAAGACATTTTATTTCAGACTCGTCTAACTAAGGCACTCGTAATCAGTTAGAACGTTCCATTGTCAGCAATTAGTCATAATGAGTATTTCGGCGATGCTTATAGACATCCCTTTCCGGGGCCGGCCGAGTGTAAGGATGTTCGCGATGTTCTTCGGCTGGCTTCTCAGTTCTTCTCATATGTCTGGGGAGGATCCTCTGCGGGAGCACCACGTTGATGGCCGTGGATCGGGAGTTTAATCTCTCGTCGTCGAGATTGAACGACGTGTTGTACGGCGGGGCGTACCCGTCCGTACTGGTGATCCTGCTTGCGTCAATGTCATCGTTCACGTTGGCGAGATAGCGCCTGGCACGATCCACTTGCATATTGGTCTGTCGCTGATGTTCCTCAAGACGAGCGAGGAGGAACTCAGCTTGGCCGCGGATCTCTCTGGCCGGATTGCGACCCGGCTCCCGCTTTATGGCAACAAACGGGAGCTCGACTTCCTCCGTTTGTCGTAGGCTGCCGGCTCTATATTCTCTGACTTAGGATACGGTGAATCCCACATCCCTCATTGCTTGACGGCAACGGTTTGCCGCATGCGCGTGAAAACGCACGGTGATCCGGGATTCATCAATCCACGAATCGTCTTAACGAAAATTATTTCAATAGGTTCATTCGATATACTTAGTCATCTATTCTCTGGATATCTGCTCGGATGCGTGTCGGTAAATGATGTATTGCACCACATTGGGCATTATCCTGGGTTATCGATTCGACCTTCTTCAACAGCTCAGTGCTTAGTCGGACTTATATGGCGTGATATCGTCTTTTAATGGTACCTTTGGGGGTTTTGTCTCTATTATCATTCTAGGAACGTTGTTCGATAGGAGGTCATGTTCTGTTAGGAGGGTCGGCGTAAGCGTTTCATAAAGAGACTTGCGTTCCTACCAGACCTAGCCGCAATGAAGAGGAGATCTGAGATCCTTAGAGTTATTTTCTAAGCAACAAGTTTGGCGGTATTATTCTTACCGAAAAATCAATCTTTACTTTTGTTGGGCCAGAACACAGACGGCCTTGTATATGTTTAAATGAATCGGTAACACACATGCAAATATAACATGCAGATTACAATTCAAACCTATTAAAACACCAATTAACCCTACCAAAATGCGAGAAAGAGAACAATTAAATATAAAATTATAAACACAAAAATAAATTAAAATAATAACAAAGTGCAACAAGATCCGCACGAAATAAAAATAAACATAACACGAAAACCCAACAATTTGACCGAAATTTGACAAGTTATCAAAAAATGCAAAATTTCATGAAAATGAAATAAAAATCAAATAATTTGAATTAGAAATAATTCAATTAAAAATTCAAAAGAAAAACTGTCAAATAAAAATTCAAAATAATAAAAATTAAGAATAGAATATACTAGAAAATCACAAGGTCAAATTTTGTTTTACTAAATCAAAAAGAACACGCAGGGTTAGGGTCGTACAATAGGTTTATATACCGATTCATTTTTACACAATTTTAAGTGGTAATTAACCAGAAGCAGTTTTTCAACACTTGGAACCAGTTTTAACCATTGCAAAAATTACAATGTGAGTGACAGTACTGTTCGAAACTCTCTCCAAGTCGCATCCTCGCAACCTCGATTGAGCTCTGCTTGAGTGTCGGCGTGGGGAGAGTGGTGTGTTATTATTATGATGAATGTAATTATTGGGTAACTTATATTTCAATAAATTATTTAAATAGAATCACAAAATTTTTGTTTTGTCGAAATTTTTCCGGCCCACAGCCGAAACATACTGCAAGATAGTAAAATCAAACACACAATTCGTAATCGTGTAAGTGCGTGTATTATCGCCAATAATTCGTGCCCGTGAAGGCTCTGGCGTGAGAACGCAGGAGCTGGAAAATCAATATCATTCCGTATAGGGGAAAAGGTGGAAGGGGAAATAGTCTTTTGGCTGTTTCGTCGTCTCCCAATTCCCATAAAAACGACCTAAATTATATTCACATACGGCTCAAAATTATATCACGAGTAGTCCAGTGGGCACTCATTAATTATAATATGAACATAAGGCGCCTAAGGTCAATTCAAAGGGAAGGTCACGGGGAACTAATAAAATGAAATCATTGTTATAAACTTCCAGTATAATGTCTAAAGTCAATATAATCACTTAAAGTAAAGAATAAAATAATGTAGTTATTGTTAACTTCGGATAAAATGTTTTAAAGGCAATAAAATATCTTAAATTAAATATGGTAATTGTTGTAACTTCCAATATAATGTTTGAAATTTAATAGAGATGCAAGGGAAAAAGGTAGAAGGAAATTAATAGCTACGCACCCTCGATTTATAGTTTGAAAAAAAATTAATCGAATAGCTTAAAGTCAATAAAATTAGTTGATTTAATTCCGCTAGACGCCAAAAATGATGATAAAAGTCCATAATAGTAATAAATAAATAATGTGAACATTATAGTTTGCCGATGCGGTACCTGTAGTCAATAAAACTTGTGGAAAGTAAAGAATGAATAACGATAGGAGTCCCACTAAATCACCTCGGGTTAGAATTTAATTCCTGGAATAAAAATCGGAAAGTCAACAAGGGAGGAAGGACTTACATTTATTCTTGTTTAGGAATTAAAATTCCAGATAAATACTATAATTGTAAAGATTATTTTTGTGGTATTAAGCAACCAATAAACTTGAACCGTATCCGTATCAACCGCGATAGAAAATTTCTTAGAACCTAAACTCCAATAATTAATGAATGACCATAGAGTGAGGTTAGTAAAAATCGGGAAAACGTAGCGATAGGTCAATAGATAAGGACCAATAGAAATCTATACCTAAGGAAAGGTGGCACGCCAAACATCGAGTATGCCATTGGTTGAGTAATAAGGTTCATCGACACAGAGAGACACTAACAGATAGACCAGGGGCTCTATGAATACTCATCACTACAACTAACTTCCACCTCAAGCGAGTATCCGGATTAACCAATCATTTAACCCCAGTTTACTCCCTTTCTAAACCCAACAACAAACAATATTTCGGAGAAATTTTTATTAAATAAAATAAATTGGAATCACAATTGTAATCTTGCTACAGAGGATCCCATTTTGAAATAATCGCCCAGAAAATAACGCCCTAAAAGCCAAAAATCAATAATTCAATAGAGAAAAATCATACCAAATACCTGTTATGAAAATAATTACGATCCACGAGTATCAATCAACCTAAGAATAGCCGGAAAAATCAAGAAGGTGAATGACACCAACCAAATAGTATTCTGTATATAAACAGTTAATTTGATATTTACGTCTCGGCAGATCGATATTGGTGCTTTTCTTTTTGCATACACCAACGACAATCCAGGATGCGATAAGTGCACCAATTTACAAGTGTTCCACATGCAATTTCAGCACAGTGACCCACATAACGACAGTCGATGTGACCCATACAACACACCCACTCACTGTGTCCACCGATTCCATTTAGCAACGCTGGTAGTCACACGCATTTTCGCTTCTTCGATTGACACCCCGAGCTATATAAGAAATATCGATGGGTCTGGGCTAACAGTTAAATTTCGGAAAATTAAAATGTTTCGCCAATCGAACCCAACAAACGACGACACGACGGTCATGATTCCGGACGATGACATAGTTCTAAACCCAAGAGCTCGACCTTCAGGTAAATTTTATTCCTACGAATTTCATTGTTAATCTGTACGAGCCCTAGATAGAGATCTCGCAGTACCAGCTCCAATGCTAATTTTTGAACTAGAAATGCCAATAACAAAAAACGATCTAAAAATTATAAAATATGATACTGGAAAGACCGGTGTTTTATCTTGATTATTTTTGTTATTCCAAACCCCCAACCAGTAGAGATTATGCATACTAGAACCAGTTCAAGAGAATAAATGATGCCATATCCGTTTCCGACTACCATAGCCCATATTCCACAAATTACACGGGGACGTCTAGATTTCACGTGATCCTTTTACCAAGGAGAGACTATCCGAATGTTAAGACGATTTTAAACAAATATTTTTCCCATGGATATAATTAAATGGAATGCCGAAACCCAATCAATTTCAAATGATGAAGTATTGCGTTGTTTTTGATGTTTTTCCCCAAATTTCAGGTTATCGCTAAATTTAATAACTAAAATACATTAAATAACATTAAATAAATTTTGATTTTATTTTTTATTTAATAAGTTCTATGTTAATGACAGATGGCCATAACGTACCTTAGACCCTATCCGGTAAATAATGTCACATAAGTCTTGATAAATCGGATATCCTTATCAAATACATATAGGTATATTTTTAACTTTATTTATGTAGGTAATATTAAGGAATAGGGTTGTAGATAATTGTAAATAAAATAATTTAATAAATAAAATACCTGTGCCAAGTCAACGTAAGTAGCCAAATTCTTATTACGTAATACTAAAGAATAAGTATATAGATAATTTTTAAATGGAATGTCATCATCAAGTTGAAATAAGTCTTCTAATATTAACAGGAGAAGTTCCGTTCCCGTACACGATAAAAATACATTCTAAATGAAATATAACTAGGAAGTGATACGATAATTAAATGAATAAAATATACTTAATATTACTTACGATTAGTAATGTCCATAAAGATTAATTACCAAGTAACTAATGATAGGGTTGAATTTTTTCTCAGCTGTTGTGACAGTAACTTCGTTACTTCGGATATGGAAAACTAACTAACTAGTTAATTTAAACAAAACTAAAGAGGTTTAATGCAAAGAATCTTACATTTATTAGCCCAGAGAAAAAAAAACATACTAAACATCATCCCACGATTACCATTTAGTCCTAGTTTTGTTTTAATTAAGTTAATTCATAATTACATTGTTAATTTAGTTATTTATTTTAAATTAGTTACACTTAGAGGTGTCCTAAAATGAAATTAATTACAAATATCGTACTACAAATTAATGCCAGGGAAATAATCACATATTTGAAAAACCTACAAAGTTTTGGTTCTTTTAGGTCAACGTATAAACCTTTTCGATGAAATTGTAGCGAATAGGAAATAACGTCCTCTCCATCGAGTGTACGTATAGTGTATTATAACCTTTAAAATTAATTTCTTTTAGACGATTCGTGGATTGATGAATCCCGGATAACAGTACGTTTTCCTGCACATGCGGTCAACCGTTGCCGTCAGGCAATGTGGGATGCGGGATTCACCGTATCCCAAGTCAGAGAGGCCAGAGCCGGTAGCCTACAACAAGCGAAAGATGTCGAGCTCCCGTTCGTCGCGATAAAAAGCGGGAGCCGGGTCGAAATCCAGCCAGGGAGATCCGCGGCCAAGCTGAGTTCCTCCTCGCTCGTCTTGAGGAACATCAGCGACAGACAAATGAGCAAGTGAATAGTGCAAGACGCTACCTCGCCAATGTAAACGACGACATTGCCGCGGGCCGAATCGCCAGTACGGACGGGTACGCCCCACCGTACAATACGTCGTACAATCTCGACAACGAAAGGTTAAACATCCGATCTTCGGCCATCAACGTGGTCGTTCCTCAGAAGATCCTTCCCCGACATATGAGGAGTACTGAGGAGCCAGCCGGAGAACATCGCGAACATCCTTACGCTCGGCCGGCCTTGGAAAGGGATGTCCATAAGCATCGCCGAAATCATCATTACTACTAGTGGTTGTCAATGGAACATATTAACTGATTATGAATGCTTAGTTAGGCGAGTTTGAAATAAATTTTTAGTTGAATTCGAATACTTGTTTGTTCTAAAATTCTTTTTATTTGACAACAATGCCTGTAGGACCCTTTAACTGATTATTATGATTACTTAGCTAAATTAAAAGAATTAATCCGATTTAATCACACCCTTTTATAGATATGGAACCACTGAAAGTCCTACAACAAGAGTTAGATCACGCACGCAGAATTAACAAAAGTTTCTACGAACAAATCGTGCAGCTAACAAAGGAGATACAGCAAATCAAAGTCACTTGGGTAGAGCCGAAGAAGGTGAAGACGCTCTACCAGAAGATAACAGCGGCACAAAAGGGCTGGTCAGAGGAGAAGCAGGTCAACCAGAGCCTGAAAACTTAAATAAGAGGTCTGGAGGTGGCGTGTCAGCCTGCCAAGAAGGAGCGGCAGTGACGTATCCCCTCGTCTTCGCTCCTGCTCAACTGGCGTACAGAAATATAACAACGGGTCCGAAGACTACGCCGAAGCCCAGCGGTCATCGACCCGGAAGGAAGGAGTGAGCCAAGCGCCGCGCTGATCAAGCCTAACCCAGCATGTAGTTGTCGCCCTTTAAAATATATAGTTGTATCGTTTGATTATTTTTCTGTATTTTGATAGTCACTCAAATAGTACCATAATAAAAATTAACCACAGCTCAGTAGTTAATCTATAATAAGTTGACCAAACTAACAAAGATGTGACCAGAGCAAATAAAGCACACATAGGCCTTCTAACAGTGGTGTGTTGAACCAAGCTTGAGGTCAGGCCAGAGTAGTTCCTCCGTGGCGCTCACCTTTGGCGACCTCAAAACCCATGGTTACATTTCCAACGTTGCCTAGCAACGGGTAACCACGGGGAGTAAGAAAGTTAATTTTCATCTGGGGTCAATGTTGTGAAAGACCATAAGAACCCCACAAATGTAAAACCAAAATGTTTTCATCAACAAGGGTCCTCTTGATGTAATCGAGTCAATGTCCATGATTATTCTCAGCTGATTTGGAACTGAGGACCGAATAGCAATACAAATGACTAACCGAAGAGGTACATGAGATTACTCTCCCTTCCATCAAATCGCTGATTCTTTCAAGTTCCAGCACAAGTATGCAGTTTTGTTACTACTGCCTATCTCTCTCCTGAGCCCATAACTTAGATCGCATTTATTATCCTCCATAGTTCCGAAGTTTTCTACCAAGTCATGGCGTAAATCCGAACTCTCATGTTTGCAGAACTAAGGTTACAGGATATCAATAAAGGTTTATATCAGTGTTGTCGTCTCCGATTGAATTTTTAGCTCACTCCTTGTCATGATTGGTGAAGATACTTCGTAAGTAGTGCGTTTTTCCATGATAAGTATGATGTTTCGGAAGTTCGAGCGGACGATTCAGAGGTTACTGACTATAGTAGTATGGACTTACTAATGAATGACCAATATTTTTTTCTCTTAATGAGATTGTATTCGATGGATTTCGATTAGCTCAAGGATTCAGGAAATTTGATTTGATTTTTAATTTTTAAATCCTGTCAATTTTAGGTTGGATTTTCACTCCTATTTACTGTAGTGTTACTCAACTATGCCGCTACTCTAGATTGGGTCTGTTTGAGTTTTAGAGTATTGGGATACCGGCCATCTAGCTCAGAGGCCATCTAGCTCACATTCCCCACACCCCACCCCCCGGCAAAAATTTTTCTTTCTAAGTTTAAAAGTACAAATTTTTGTTGAACAAAGACAATGACTCACTAAATTTTTTCAAGGTCATTTAAACAAAGATCATGACTCATCTAAATCGTCTCAAGGTCATTGGATGAGTCATCATACTTTCAAGGTCATTTAAACAAAGACCATGACTCATCGAAATTTTCTCATTGTCATTGGATGAGTCATCATATTTTTTCAAGGTCATTCAAATGTAGGTCAAGGTCATTGGATGACTCGTCAAAGTTTTCTAGTTCATTTAAACAAAGACCATGACTCATTCAAGGTCATCGGATGACTCATCGTATTTTTTCAAGGTCTTTAAAAGTATGTCAGGGTCAATCAAAAGTAGGTCAAGGTCATTCAAAAATAGGTCAAGGTCATTCAAAAGTAGGCCAAGGTATTGGATGACTCATCAATTTTTTCAAGGTCATAGTATTTTTAAACATTTTTAAATTTATTTTTACTACTTATTTTTATAAGTAGTATATATTTGTAAATTTATTTTATTTTTATTTTTATTAATATTTTTTAATTATTATTATTATTATTTTATAAATATTATTATTTTTATTATTATTTTTATTATTATTATTAATTTTATTATTATTATTATTATTATTTTTATTATTATTATTTTTATTATTATTATTATTAGTATTATTTTTATGCTTATTATTTTAATTGTTATTGTTATTATTAATTAATTTTGTTTTTATTATTATTATTATTATTATTATTATAAATATTCAATTTTATTATTATTATTATCATTATTATTATTATTATTATTATTATTATTAATATTATTTTTTTTATGATTATTATTTGTATTATTATTATTATTATTATTATTTTTATTACTATTATTGTCAAGGTCATTGGATGAGTCTTCATATTTTTTCAAGGTTATTTTTAAGTAGGTCAAGGTCATATTCACCCAAGGTTTTATTCACCCAATTTTAGTCATTATATTAACCTGTTAATTGTATTTATGAAAATTTATTCATTTTAACCTTTTTATTTACTAGATTCTATTCATTTCAGTTGTTCGGATTTTTCTTTTTCAAGTGGCTGTAATAACTCAGTTGCAACCATTTCCACCTTCTATTTCCATCTACTCTTTCTTCTAACTTAACCTTGGGAACTTAATTTTATGTGAATATTACTTTTACAATGTATCCTTTGAGCTTCTGATTGTCTACATTTTAAGCTGAGAAGATGGTTTGAATTTTACTCGATTTTTCGAGAACATAAAGATTAAGTTAGAGATCATAAGACCTCTTTTTTAAATTCCTCCTGTGTTGCTATATTCAGTATGTATATCAGGTCAACGGTTTCCCCAACATAGCCTTAATGGTCACAAGTTCGTAACAGAAAGACTGTTAGTACACGACCTATTGTTCCTCATATAATATGTTACTTGCTAGTGGTGATGTATTTGCTGTGTGTCGAAAAAGATTTTGATGCAATAAGAAAAATAATAACAAGAAACAAAACATATATTATAAATGTCATGTGCATAATCATATCATAACATATGAAAAAACACTACAGCAATTGAAGTGCATAACAAGTATCCGACACCAGTGAAATCTAAGATCGAGGAAATGACAGAAATTCCAAGCATTGAACAAGAAAAAAGAATAGAAAACCTAAAAGTAGCAACTGAGCAGCAAATACAAGAAACTTACAGGATCACAAACCAATGGTTTCAATCGAGAAACTAAATAAAGTCACCTAAAGAAGAATGTCGAATGTGAACAGTGCAACTAGAAGAAGCTTAGGAAGAAAATAAATGGCTAAGATAGCAAATAGAAATAAATCGAAGATAGGAACAAAAGGTAGATGAGTTAAAAAGCGAAATAGCCACGAAATGAATGAAAGATATGCTGGAATATCATTGAAAAACAGAAACAAAAAGAATTCAATGGAAGTACAGAAAGATAAAAAAATTGAATCAAGCCTACATAGGATTCGAAAGACTATTGATAAAACAACACAAGAATATACAAGAATTAAAGGAGCAAATTCGAGTTGTTAAAGAAAATAGTGAGGAATTAAAAGTGGTAATAGAGGATAAAGATCAGCACATCATGACGATACCCGAAATCAGAAGTCGATTAATAAAAGCCGAATTAAGGCTAATGAACCGGTTGACCTCGAACGAACAAAACTACATAAACTCAGAGTAAAAAGAGCGAAAACTCAAACTGTAAATAAAATTGTGCAAAAAATTTAAAGTGTAAAAACTAAACGTCTCTCTAAAATAAGATGAAGCGGTTGTTCAAATTTAACCTTAACCTAATTCTCATTCACATCACCTATTCCAATCCACAAAATGAGAAGATTCAAGAAGTACTCAAAAATATCCAATCAATTAAACAAGAACTCAACCAGAAACAAAAAAACACCCCCAGAAATGCAAGAATATCAACTCCAACCTGACTCAAAATTTAATCCAGCTCACTTATCTCGAAGAAGCCCTGTCTATGACGAAAATACCTTCATCTCACTCAATCGTAGAAAATCTAACTGCAAGCAACCTCGAAATCAAGTAATCAAAATCTAAAGATTCGGAAAGATTCGTCAAAAATTAAATAGAAGATACTTTAGAAGAAGAGAGAAACCCAATCGAACATAAAAATTCGTAAAACCAAACAAACTAAGTACTCAATACCAAAATAATCAAGCAATGAAACCCTTCAATCAAAGTCTAACAATCGAGAACCAGCCAAGACAACCCAACAAAGACGACGTCCCAGATTCCAGTTATAGAGATTAACTTTGAACCGTAAATGACATGCATATCTGTATATCTAATGACAAACTCGAATATCATTGTGTAAGTATGAACATCGACATTAACTCTGAATTGTTAATATATATATGACTGAACACCTTATGTGGTCTCTACTTGAATCCTGTAAATTTTCCTTTGTCTGTTTTATAAATGTATAAAAGTATTATTTATTTTAATAAAATTAATCTTAATAAAAATATCTTAATAAAAACTAATGATCGTTTTTTCAAATATTTTTATTTTTCAATTACATCAAATTTTAATTCAACATAACAATATTTATATTTAATTTTCCTTTCGTTTTTATTATCATCTATTTTATTGCTCATTAATGTTATTCATAATTTTATTATTTAAATCTTCTATTAAAATTTGATCACATTATGATTTTCCAAGTATTATTCATGTAAATATCAGGTGAATGTGTCGGCTAGATCAATTTTGAAATTGCGGGGCGCAATTTAAACAGCTCTGGTGTGGTTTGTTGGGCTATAAGCCACTATTAAAACAAAAAATTATAATTTAGTAAATTAAAACCATTTTGGTGACATTATTAATATGACTACCGTAAACATTATTCTACCAATGCTCCTAATATCGACACAATATGCTTGTAAAGACAATTAAAAGGAAAAGGAAAGGGAAAGGGAAAAGGTTTGAAATCCCTGCAACGATTCATCTAAAGTCGTCCTAACTTATAAAATAATAAGTAAAAGATTCAGTAATAATAACAAATATTTGCTCTATAGTAGACTAATTGTTCAAGTATAACGTATTAAATTTAACTGCCCATTGATTAACAACTCGAATAAAATATTTCGTAAATTAATATAATTATGATTACATAAGACCCTCTTCAAAGGTAGAAAATTAAACCAGGTCTATAAATTAAGTCACATGCTTTAATTTGAATCTGTAGATTGGAATACGTATACCCGATGTTCCACACATATATCTACTAAATTTCCCATAGAAGTTTAGTAATAAATAGATGTGATAACGTTCATCAGGTAGAGATAACCATTTATTTAAAAAATATATAGATTCTAAAAAGTAGTGGAATACCGGCCATCTAGTTCAGAGGCCATCTAGCTCACATTCCCCCACCCCACCCCCCGGCAAAATTTTTTCTTTCTAAGTTTAAAAGTACAAATTTTTGTAGAACAAAGACAATGACTCATTAATTTTTTTCAAGGTCATTTAAACAAAGACCATGACTCATCAAAACTTTCTCAAAGTCATTGGATGAGTCATCGTACTTTTTCAAGGTAATTTAAAAGCATGCCAAGGTCATTCAAAAGTAGGTCAAGGTCATTCAAAAGTAGGTCAAGGTCATTCAAAAGTAGGTCAAGGTCGTACAAAAGTAGGTCAAGGTCATTGGATGACTCATCAAATTTTTCAAAGTCATATTATTTTTAAACATTTTTTAATTTATTTTTTCTACTTATTTTTATAAGTAGTATATATTTGTAAATTTATTTTATTTTTATTTTTATTAATATTTTTAAATTATTATTATTATTATTATTTTATAAATATTATTATTTTTATAATTATTTTTATGATTATTATTATTAGTATTATTTTTATGATTATTATTTTAATTGTTATTTTTATTATTAATTAATTTTGTTTTTATTATTATTAATAATATTATTATTTTTATTATTATTATTTTTTTATTATTATTAATATTATTACTATTATTATAATAATTATTATTATTATTATTTTAATTATTATTAGTTTTATTATTATTATTTTTATTATTATTATTATTATTATTATTATTAAATTTTATTATTATCATTATTTTTATTATTATTATTATTATTTTTATAATAAATTTTATTTTTACTATTATTATTATTAATAATATTATTATTTTTATTATTATTATTTGTATTATTATTATTATTATTTTGACTTATATTATTACAAGTTAATATAATTTACTACTTATTTTTATAAGTAATGTTTTAATATTTTTTAATTTTAATTTTATTATTATTATTATTTTCAAGGTCATTGGGTGAGTCATAATATTTTTCAAGGTCATTTAAAAGTAGTTTAAGGTCAAAGTATTTTTAAACTTTTTTAATATTTATATACTACTTATTTTTTATAAGTAGTGTTTTATTGTTTTTTAATTTTTATTCTATTATTATTATTATTATTATTTTATTATTATTATTATTATCACTAATTATGATTACAAGTTTTTATTATTATTATTTTCATTATTATTTTATATAAATTTTCAACAAAGTATATACAATTAATATTGAATAGAAAAAGTTGGTTCAATTGTGTTTCATAGTAGACAGGGATAGAACAATTGTAAATGTTTGTAAAAAGTTAAAGAAAATTCTATATTTTTAAGAAAATATGTGCTTATGGAAAAACTTTAATGAAAATATGTGTTATTTTTCAAGAATTTATGAAATATTTATTTTATGGCTAATAATGTGTATGTGTTAAATCATAAAAATAGTTCAATATTTATGTAAAGTTTGAGATTGTTAAGAAAATGTATATAATTTATGATACACACGTGTTTTTGATTGAAATATGTGTGTTTGTTTTACCGATATAAGAAAAACTATGGACAAGTTTTAAGAAAATACACGTAATTTATGATTATCATGGGATTAGAATTTGATTCAAGTTGTGAAAAAGTTTTTAAATTTGAAATAAAACTGATTAATTTGTAAATAATGTTATTACATTGAAGAAATTCTAAAATAAGACCTTCAGCAAAATGGTGAGAAAATAGTAGTTATTGAGTAATACTTATTAAAATTACCAAAGTTTTATAATTTTTGACAAGTCTTGATAGATCTTTAATAAAATTTGTTAGTACTTTGAATAAGAATTTAAAAAAAAAAGTTTCAACACAGTAGGAAATTGTAAAGAAAATAGTACTTATCAGTTAATTAAATTAACTAAGTTGTAAAATAATTGAAAAAATTTGTTAGATTTTTTAAAATTTTAACATTGTTAGGTAATTGTTCTAGGTACTTGTTGAATGAAAATTAATGTGTTGGATGATGAGGGTCGTTCTGACTATAACAGAAACAATTCTTATAAAAGAAATCTTTATTCTAATAGAGACAGTCGTTCTGACTATAACAGAAATAGTTTTAGAGATAATCGTTATAATAAAAGTAGTGGAGACAATTATTTCGGGAATAATAGAGATAATCGTTCCGAATACCGCCAGTATGATAATAGAAATAATAGAAATAGCTCAAGAGGCAGACAATCGAGTCCATATAGACAAAATCAATATCGAGAGAGTCGAGCAAGCCCATATAATAATGATGGAAGAGATAAAGTGAATTTCAATGGACAAATCAAATGTTACAACTGCCAGAGATATGGTCATTTGGCAAAGGTATGTACTAATCAGCGAAGTGAGTCACCAAATAGAGTAAAATTTAAAAGTGAATCAGAAGTGAAACAAATAAATGTAGTAGAATTTGCTAATACGAATAAGGAAATAAATACTTTGAGAGAGGAACTAAAAGAGTTTAAAATTCAATATAGCCGACTAATGGAGAGAAAGTCGGAGGTATCACTTAATGAGTATGAGTCTTTTATAAACGAAGTTGATATTGATAATGAGGAAACTGAGAGACAAATAAAAATGAAAGAGGAATTAAAAGCAGTTTTGAAAAAACAACCTTATGATGACAATGAAACATTGAGAGTAATAAATAAAGTTCAAATAAGCAGAATTAATCCGGAATATTTGACCAGTTTAATTCCATTAATGGTAATGAGACAAAGAGAAACACGAGTATTCGAGTTAGAGATAGAGTTAAAAGAGATGATTAAAAGTTATGGAGAATTTGTGAGAAAAAGTCCGAAATTTTATGAACCTTTAAAAATAACATTAGATACTAAAGACGAATATTTTCTTTAAATGATATTATCGAAAACAGAAGTCCATGTATGTACAATGGTAAACAAAATACGACAATTGGCAAGAGATAAATGGCCTCAAAAAATAGGACCAAACGATGAAATAAAATTATATTTTAACGATATAGAGTTGAAAGATGGCGAATATCTAATTGACTATGGAGTAAATACAATCGATGAGAATACTATATCGGCAGTAATAAATAGAGAAACTAGCTCAAGATTAGCAACACCTTCTGTTGAACTGAATGAGGAAAATGATTATGATATGTTGTTTAAAATGTGGGATCAACCATCCGAAAGGAGTGCAAAGTCACCACTCGGAAAAGAGATAATTTTTCAACCATTGGATAATAAATATGGTAATTTGCAAGAGACAATAGAAAAGATCTCCAAGCAGGCAATAATGCAAGATGCTGAAACAATGAAGCGAGGTAGAGGACGACCTCGAAAGTCAGAAATAGCAGAGAAATCAGATGATCGAAAAACTGCAGAGCGTTTGAGAGAAATAGCAAATAAAAAGAGACATGAAAATCCAAAAGTAGCAGACGATAATAACGATTTAATCATGATAATCGAACTTCTAAAAGCAATGAACTCAAAACTATATCCGGAAACAAAACCATCAGCGTTAATCGAAAATATGATACAAAAAATCAGATTAATGGAAAAAGAGGCCAGAAAGTTGAGTGCAGAGGATGTAAATGAGGAGGTGGTTTTTCGGATACTCTTCACAACGGGTATAAATAGAGATAAAGTAATTACGGCAATGGCATATCTTATTGCGAGATATAAAAAGCTCTTAAGATCAAATCCAAAGGAGCAAATAAAGGAGGTAGCAAAAACAATATACCAGAGATTGAAAGCGGAGGTGATGCCGTAGATAAAACTGAAAGGGGGTTGGAAAATAATGTATGATGAAACATTAAAAACGAGTGAAAACGAAACGATAGAAAATGATGATACCGAGGAAATTGTAAAAATTCTTGTGAAAAAAACGACGATAAAACCAAACAAAAGTGAAGGAAAATCAAGTATCTCAATAATAATAGTAATAATAACACTATTATTAGATTTAATCAGAGGAAGTAATGCGATTATAGCATATGATTGTCGAAACCCAAAATGGGGGCAAAAGTATTCATTATTGGATGTGGAAAATTGTCCAGAAGCGAATCCAACCAAATTAATCATAACTGAACCCAAGATTTTTCATGTGTATCAAGAATCTGACTTTATACACACAGAGGCAAAGGAGTGTATAATCAAGTTTTCAGAGGAAAGTTTTGTATGTAATCAAGTGGCAAGGACCATGTTAGTACCGACATGGGCGCCAGAGGCATTAATAATAACACCAAGCGAGTGTGAAGAGGCATTTAAAACGAAAAAGATTAAAACAACGGATGGAATCGAATTGAAAGCTCAAGTAGGAGCAAGAGTAAAACAATCAGTAAATGTGGTCGGATGGACATCAGCCGGTGGATACTGTATGGGAGGAAAGTATAAAATATGGGGTCAGATCGCAGATAACATTGTGGTTCGGAGACAATATTATGTTGAATTGAGAAATTTTAAAGCATCATTTGATAGTTCATCAAAGAAAATGATGACACACAAGTTCTGTACGCTTGATGAATCTAGTTGTGACACTGGTGAGTCAATGATCGTGTATAAAATAGATAAATATGAATGCCAATTAACAAAATTGAAGTCACTAAAATTCCGAAAAATCAGAGGAAAACAGTTTACTGATGCAGAATCAAAAAGAATAAAAGATCAAAAAAGAAAAACAGTGATTGTACAAGAAAAGGATACCCCAACAATATATATGGCAGACTCAGAAACAGAGGCCATGAGATTTATAGAAAAAGGAGAAGCTATCAAATGAGGAAAAGCAGTTGTAAAGACTAATTACGAAGGTATCTATATCAGTAGTAATGAAATTAAAGACGCAAAATTGAAAATCGATAAATTTGATGTCAAACTATTTTCGTATTTTAATAATAAAATTGATTACTTTTATCATCATCAATTAGTTCAATTGGACAAAGTATATCAAGCAACAATTACTAACGACTGCAAACTCAATAGAGAGATACTGAGAACAAAGATGGCTGTAGCGGTTACAAACCCAGATTTAATGGCACCAATATTGTTTGCAGAAAAAGGAACTTTTGCGAAAGTAGTAGAAGTGTTACAGACTTTTCAATGTAAACCGGTCAGTGTATCACTAGCAACGAATAACCAATGTACCAACGAGTTACCAGTTATTTATAAAGGAGAAACAGTATATTTACAGCCTATAACCAGAATACTAACAGATAAAACTTATATTCCAAGGAAAATCGATAAGTGTACCAATTTGCTTGATCCATTTTACCAGCTAAATGATGAAATGTGGATTACAATGTCTGATAGAAAAGAGGCAACTAAACCGTTTAAACTAGAATTAACAGAGCTTGAAAAAAAGTTAGAATTTCAAGAGATAAATGATATTAATAACAACGGTATGTATACGCGAGATGCCATAGAAAGTGCAAGAAAGCACATGTGGTTTCCTAACGAGAAAGAGAAAATATTATCAATAATGGTGAGTAAAGTCATCGAGGGTAGCCACGGTGATGATTATAATTTCGATGTGTTGTTATCAAAGGAACATTTCAAAAAGGTAGTATACAAAGTGTTGTATAGCATATGGGGATATTTTGCAGTTTTGGGGAATATGTTCTCAACTATACTGGGAATATATTATACAGTGGCACTGCTCAAAATGATCTGTTCGTCATTAGTATCATTACGACAACTTCGACAAGTATTTGGCAACTCATATAAGATGCTGGCATGTCTATGCCCTTTGTCGCAAAATATCTGATAACAACGAAACATGATAAAAACCGGCGAATAGAAGAAGAACAATTGATGGAAAACGATAAAAATGATGACAATCCAAGTGGATCGGAGAATGTGGAACAGCCACAAGGAGGATTGTATGACAGTCAAAATCAGCAACTGAGAGAATTGAGTAATAATCTAGATAACAAAATAACAAGTTGTCATTGCGTAACAAGAAAGACCTATGGATGTTATGGAATAGAAACACTACGAGAACTCAATGAAGCCAGACCAAGCATTCAGATATTGATCGATAACAAAATCATAAAAGCGCTAGTAGATACCGGAGCAGCCGCCTCCATGATAAGGGAGGATCAGTTATCAGAAAATCAAAAAAGAAATATAAAAAGCACAAATGATACAATAATATCTATGTCATCGCATTCTATGCAAGTGAGAGGAGATATTGAGCTAACTGTTCATTTTCCGAGTAGAATAGTTAATCACGTGTTTAAAGTAATGACTGAATGCAGAAGTGAATGCATCCTTGGGATAGATATCCTTAGCAAGTTAGATAACTGTGTGATCGACGTAACTGACGGTGCAATCAAAAGGAAAGCAAACTATCAGGAATCAAGATTTGCGGAAGTAGTAGCATTGGAAGCCTTCGAATTAGAATATCACTGTGATCATATAATTCCAGTAAAAGTCAACGTCAAAAGTGAGGACACTTTTATTTTTGTGCCGGATAAGTCACTTACAAAAAGCCATAATATAATGCTAACCGACGAGTGTGTTATACCAAAAAACGGAATAATTCCAATAAGAATTGCTAATTATGAAAGAAGCAATGTAAACATTCACAAAGGAACAAGGTTGGGAAAGTTATTCAAAGGTGAATTAGAGCAAACATTTGAAATGTGTGAAACGATGGTGATGAGAGATAACAGTGAGCAAATGGTCGAACTAAGTAAGAAAAATAACGTTAAATTCTATGATCAAGTAAAAATTAATAATAACTATTTAAATGAAAGCCAACAATTTCAACTACAAACTTTACTTGATGAATATAGTGACGTATTTGCAAAACATGAGTTTGATTTGGGAGATACTGACATCATTAAACATGTAATCGATACTGGGAACGCCAGACCAATAAGACAACGACCTTATGGGGTACCTTATAAATTAAGGGAAGAGATAAAGCGACAAATAAAAGAGTTAAAAGAGGCAGGCGTAATAAAACAAAGTTTTTCACAATGGGCATCACCCATTGTACCAGTTAGGAAAAAAGATGGTGAAATTAGAATGTGCATTGACTACCGTAAATTAAATGATGTAACAATTAAAGATTCATACCCATTCCCGAAAGCACAAGAGCAATATGATAAACTCAGAGATACTAAGTATTTTACAGTTATAGACGCAAATAAGGGATATATGCAAATTCAAATGGAAGAGGGGATGCGGAAAAAACTGCTTTTTTCATCGAAGACGGATTGTATGAATACACGAGATTACCTTTTTGGTTAACTAATGCACCCGCAACATTTCAGCGCCTAATGAATACAATACTAGTAGATGTACAACATTGCGCAGTGTATATGGATGATATATTAATTGCATCAAAAACTTTTGAGGAACATTTAAAAGATATAGCAAATGTGTTACAAAGACTAAAAAAGGCTAGGATTAAAATCAAACCGACAAAATGTAAATGGGCAGAGCCATCAGCGCTATTTTTAGGCTACATAGTCACGGTAGAGGGCATAACACCTAACCCAGATAAAATTGAAGTTGTTAAAAATTTTCCAGTCCCAACAACGTTACAACAAGTACAAGGATTTTGGGGATTAACCGGGTATTACCGTAAATTTATACAAGATTACGCAAAAGTAGCAGCACCCATGATAGAACTAACAAAAGGAGTCAAAACAAAAGGTGAGAGTAAAGGAGTATTGATAGTACAGACAATAAATGATAAAATCAATAAACCACAAAAGAAATGGACACTCGAACATCAAAAGGCATTTGATCAGTTAAAAGAGAAATTAATAACAGCACCAATATTACGATACCCAGACTTTAAGAAACAATTTATCGTCATGACGGACGCCAGCGGGAAAGCCGTAGGGGCAGTCTTAGGACAAGAAGAAGAAAAGGGTAAGGATTACGTAATAGCATATGCGAGTAAAACATTAAAAGGAGCACAACTTAGGTACTCAACCATAGAAAAAGAATGTTATGCCATAGTATTTGCATTAAAACAATTCAAACCATACATATACGGAACGGCAGTGGTAATAAAAACGGATCATAAACCACTAGAAGGCCTTTGGAAACATAAAGATACATCAACTAGACTTTTAAAATGGGCAATGAAAATACAAGACATGCATATCAAGATTATTTATAAACCAGGCAGGATAAACAAAAATGCAGATGCACTATAACGCATTCCTGAGCTAGGAGCATTAGAAGTTTTTGCTTTAGTAACAGAAAAGCCCATAGACATACAAGAGGAACAAAGTAAAGATCTAGAAATTTCTAAGATTAGAGAGGAAATTAGAAAAGGGACAAATCAAAAATATAAAATTTCAAAAAAATTAGTTGTTATTGAGGATTTTAGTGGAAAACAGTTAATAGTAGTACCACAAAAATTAAGGCAAATTCTTTTGTTACAATATCATGATGGTGCTCTAGGGGGTCATTTATCGAGCAGAAAAACAGCAAGCAGATTATTGCAAAAATATTATTGGGATAATTTAAAAAAAGATGTTAAAAGATGGTGTAATGCATGTACAATATGCGCAACTAGAAAAAATACGGGGACAAAGACTAAAGCGCCCTTACACCCAATCCCAGCTACAACATCGTCAATGGAATTATGTACTATGGATTTTTTATGCAAACTACCTACCACTATTAATTGGAATAAACATATATTAGTTTTTAGCGACTATTTTACTAAATGGGCAGAGGCATTCCCAACCAAAGATGAAACAGCAGAAACAGTAGCCAAACTAATTGTTGAGAAAATTATTTTTAAAATCGGTACACCTAGAAAACTATTTACGGATAAAGGAAAAAATTTTATGAGTGAAACAATCAAAAGGGTAGCTAATATGTTTAATATGCACAAAATTAATACAACAGCTTATCACCCTCAAACTGGTGGATTAGTAGAAAGATTTAATAGCACACTTCTCAGTAGATTAGCGGTTTTAGTGGGAAAAAATCAAAATGATTGGGATGAATACGTAAGTCAATGCACATACATCCATAATATCACACCCAACGAGACAACAGGGTATTCACCATATTTTTTAATGTTTTTAAGAGAACCTGCAACACCCATCGATACAGTTTTTGAACCACGTGTGTCACAATATTTAGACGCACCAGATTATGTAACATTAATGCAAGAGCGAATGCAAGAGGTATATAAGGTATCTAACTTAAAAGTCAAATTTAGACAAGAGCAATATAAGGATGACTACGACAAAACAAGCAAACCCCATACTTTTAAAGTGGGAGATAAGGTTAGACTTATGTCTCCACAAGTAGGGAAAGGTAAAACGACAAAACTAGCAAGACCATTTAAAGGCCCATATGAAGTAGTTAAAGTAATCAACGAAAACTTACATATACAAAAACATAAAATGAGGATCCCATAGTAGTGCATGTAAATAGATGCAAATTAGCGGAATCAGAAATAGTAGAGGGACCAGCACATAGATATAATTTACGATCCCAGAAAGGATTAATGATGTCAGCAATCTTCTTAACAATCATAGGAATAATTAATACAACTAATGTTAAAGAAAAGTACAAAACCGAATTTATGGGAGATAGAGACATTTTAATAAATATTTCACCTCACGAAATTAACGTATTCAATCTAAATAAAAAGCCGATAAGAGACTTATACTTAAAATCAACAAATATCAAACCAAATTTATGGAAAAAAGAGAGAAAAAACCACTAATGAGTTCGAAAAGGGAGACAACGCTAAATTTATTAACTTAGAACCTAACACTCAATACGTTCTATGCGCCCAATGGAATACAGACTACGATACATCAAAATACAATGTAAAAGGGTAAAAACCATACAGACAAAAAACGCAAAATGACAAAGAAAGTAATCATAAATACAACACCGATAATAATACAACAAATTAATTCAAGCCCAAACATGAATATAACAACCCCGAAAGCAATAACTCACACCATAATAGATGAAGTAATAACAAAAACCTATAGAATACCAATCCAACTTAAAGAAAAGCTAATTAAATTACCTACAGGAAAACCCATTGTAATAAAAAGTTGGAATGAACTACAAGCATTTCAAAAACAAACATTAAAACCACTATGGCCTTTTTATGTAATAACAGCCAGTATTTTAGCAATAGCAGTATTAGCAATAGTTAGTAGTGTACAAATTTACAAAAAGTACAAGTGGAAAAGGCAGCGGTATCGTCACCGACTGGTCAGAAGTGTACCAGGGCATTTTCACTTGGATAAATATGTACCAGGTCAATATACAATGTCTACTCTCGTCTAGTAAAATCAATAATTATCAATGTAAAATAATATGGTCAGTAATATTAATAAAATTCATATATTTATATAAAAAAGCGTATAAGGAAAAACCTCAAATGCGCACCAAATATGTATATTTATATTTTATTTTTAGCAAGAGAACCAATCCAACATACAATCCAAACTCAACCAATATCACCAAGCAAAGCAATTCAAACAAAACAATCAATCCAATCAATCCCAGTTGACAATGCAATCCAGGTCCCAAAAAGTGCAATACTATTGCCTGCTAAACAAACATTATGGCAGCTTTTATAAGAATCTGCAAAATAAGATATGTTCAGATGGAACCCCTATTACAGTCCGCAGCTTCCCAAATCAAGTATGTATCCCCAACGAAATGAAGGTGGAATTAGAAGAAAGGGAATTACACCTAATAAAGTTTAATGAGGCTCGAAGAGTTAAACTATATGAGCTCATTGGTGCATACGACAGATTCCCGAATGCAGATGAAGCAGCAAAACGAGGAAAAAAGTTTCACATCGGATATTGTTCCATATGACGAAAACAGAAGTTTCGATATGTCAGCAAAAGATACCCCTCATTACGACAAGTATGTGCACAGCGGTTATCAAAACAATAAAAACCGACAGAAGCGTCCCAAATGATTTCAATGAATTAACAGTACAGATGAACAATCTACCTTGTGTCATCGCAATAGAAGTACTATACGTTCCAACAATCCCAAATCCATTTCGATTATTACCAACAATACCTTCGAAATTTAAATGCACGGTGAATTTATCAGAGGGAAAAAATCGTTCACTCACAAGGAATTATCGACCACCGAGAAACGAGATCTGATTATGTTTGTGGACGTAAAGCTCGTGTGCGACTCAAATGATAACATGAGGCCAATAGATGTCAACATCAGAAACTCTAAAGGGATAGCCATATACAATAAAAAAAATCACACCCAGAACAAAGATCATGCATTATTATCCCGAAAAAACAATGGCTAACAGAGAAAATATCGTTGGAAATGAAGACGAATATCAGGCCCTAATTGACATTCAAAAATTATTATGTGGAAAGATAATAATTGGATTCGATATTATGAGCAAGTTGAAAGCACTTACCCTAGATCTATACAACATAATGGGGGTGCGAGAAATGTCAGAAGACAACTTTATGTGCTCATTTGTAAAGAATGTCGCCCTACAAAAAATCAAACTATCAAACCTGGCGTACCACATTATAAGCCATCACAAGAAGTGGTACAAAGATAAAATAATCAATGATCTTCTTAAAAAACCCGAACCTTTCTCCACAGCATCGACAACAATAATACTAAAAGCCATATACGGAATTGTAGAAAAACAATGGGAAGAAGTCATCAAATGGAACTCGGATAACGGCGACAAGGAACAAACATTATCACAAGCCCAAGATGACAATGAGGAAGATATGTATATCGAACCTTCCCAAATTGAATTAAAATTCAATAGAAATGGCACACGGAGAACATTTGAGGACGAATTACGGAACAGCGATGATGAAGTCATTTTTATAAAAGAGGACAAGAAACAAAAACTTACGGAGACAGTCAAACTGGAACCGCAAGAGCCGACAACATCCCAACAAATGGAATGCGATATAGATTCAGACAATGAGTATTTGTCATGTGAGGAAGAAACAAACAAGACAGATACTATGGACACAGAAGATTCAGAAG
This sequence comes from Schmidtea mediterranea, assembly GCA_022537955.1. Taxonomy (NCBI): domain Eukaryota; kingdom Metazoa; phylum Platyhelminthes; order Tricladida; family Dugesiidae; genus Schmidtea; species Schmidtea mediterranea. The sequence continues at coordinate 203,094,853 of CM039680.1, read as the reverse complement.
CGGAATTAGGCTCAGAACCCGATATCGAAATAGAAGAGCCATACTTCCTCATAGACAGAGAAAAAGAAAAAGTTACAGAAAGAGATTTGTGCCACCACTTCGGAAGGAGAATTAATGAAGGAGACGTTCTGAACCTGGCATTGGGAAAAGGGTTCAAGAGAACGAAAATGATGATTCAAGACGTAGAAGTGGAGATGGTACGGACAGAGAAAGATAATACGGACATTATCTTAACGGCCCAGGGAGGAATGTTGGATGATGAGGGTAGACCCATCGCCACATTTATCCTGAACAAGTACTACAAGGCGGGGCCTGGCAAGTTCAGAGTAAACATATATGCTGAGGAACGGCATAAAACAAATAAATCCTCAAGATACAGAATCCCAAATCAATGCCAATCCCCAATATACAGAATCCCAGCAGAGCAAATCAATATTCGAACAACCAAATCTATTCCATGCAAATCCATTCCTGTGTATCGAACAATTATTATTTTTTAAACAATATCGTAAACAATTGTTATTATTTAATTGATGAACAACAATCATTTTATTGGTGTTGATATTTATTTTATATTTGTAAACAATTTTTATAACAGTATCATTTTAGTAACAATTTGATGTGGAATTTTAAGTTGATATTTATTTTAAATTTGTAATAAATTTTTGAACAGTAACAATTTAATGTAGATATCTAATTTTTATTAATTAATGTCGGTAACTAATATATTTATTTTTCTTGATATTTTTTAAATCAATGAACAAATTAAAAAGAAATCAATGTTTAAATAAATAAGACCAAATTTTTAACCATTAAATAAATAAAAATTATTTCCTTCTGGTATTAAATAAATAAGACCGAATTTCTAACTTAAAAAAAGAAATCAATGTTTAAATAAATAAAACCAAATTTTTAAATAAATAAAAATTATTCCCTTCTAGTATTAAATAAATAAGACCAAAATTTTTTAACCATTAAATAAATAAAATAAATTATTAAATAAATGAAAAACTTTTTTGCTGATAAGATATTTCAATATAAATACTGGAGTATTTTTCAGTTCAATTGCCCTTAAACTTTTAACCGAAAAAAGAAGTGGTCTCAAAAAGGAAATCTTTTTAAGACTTTAAACTCGAACAGAAAAAGTTCTACATAAATCTTTTTGCATACATTTACACAACACGCACCTACATACATTCTAACATTATATAGCACGCATCAATTTTTATCTGTTAATTATTTAAATAAATTTGTCGAAATTAATTGAAAAAGAAGTTGATCATATTTGGTAAATCTTATTAATAAAACTTTTATTTATATCTGACTTTGTCTTTTGATTTATATAAGAAACCAGTGCAAGTTGAGACTCACTAAAATCGAGACCTCAACAAATGTATTTTATCAACAGCTCATAGTTTTTAATCGTACTATTTCTCTTCATTCCTGGAAATAATCGTAAATATTTAAATTATTCAGAAAATTGTCAATAACAACATAAGTAATGGGTAACACAAATTTTTTAAATACTAATCAATTTTAGTTTTTAATTAAATTACAAATATAATAATAAAATCAAATAAATACTTGAATCGAACAATTTCTTAGAACTGAACACGTATCGTATATTTTATTCAGATTCCAATAATATCATTAAAATTAACCAAAATCTTATTGTTATATTTTGATAACCCTTAAGTCAATGAAAATGTATCGATTTCACTAAGTATCCATCTTTTGACATTGATATCCAACCGAATAAATCCTCTTAAAATAAATTCCCCCTTTTGACCTATCGGTTCCCCCTAAAAAATATAAAATTTACTCTCAACCAATCATTTCTCTTTAAATGACAATAATCCCGGCTATATTCATTATTTTCATAAAAATCACCGATTTATATCGATTTTCAACCGAATAAATTTCTTGAAATCGCCTTACAATAGAATTCATCTCTTAACCAATCTTTTCCCCATCAAATAACAATTGTTCCAGCCATATTCATTATTTTTTATAAAAATCACCTATTAAATAACAATACTTAACCAGCTCAACTCCTTAAAAATATCAACAAATCCGTTCTTAATCGATTATTTCCCATTAATAGATCATAAATTCTCTTCTTAGCCAATTGTTTTCCCCTAAAATAAAATTTACTCTCAACCAATCATTTCCCCTTAATAGATCATAAATTCTCTTTTTAGCCAATTGTTTTCCCTTAAAATAAAATTTACTCTCAACCAATCATTTCTCTTTTAACGACAATATTCCAAACTATATTCAATATTTTTCATAAAATCACCGACATATCGATATTCAACCGAATAAATTTCTTGAAATCCTCTTAAAATAAAATTCTTTTCTTGACCAATCAAATTATCTTAAGATTATCATAAATTCTCCTCTTAACCAATCATTTCTCTTTAAACGACAATATTCCCGGCTATATTCATTATTTTTCATAAAATCACCGATTTATATCGATTTTCAACCGAATAAATTTCTTGAAATCGCCTTACAATAGAATTTATCTCTCAACCAATCATTTCACCTTAAAAGATCATAAATTCTCTTCTGCCGTTTTTTGTTCTGGCCCTACAGTATTTTGGTTCAACATTCGTGTTTTATTTAGTTTTTTTAGTCATTTTATGTGTTCTACTCATAGTGTTTGGTTATATAGATCACGATTCCGAATCGTTTTTTCACATTCAAAAATTGAATTCTGTCACGACAATAAAATAATTCATGAAAATCTTTTGTTTTCACTCAACATTATAATAAGATTTTTTTTATCACTTAATAAATGTTTTATAAAATTTTATGAAATTTGTGTAGTATCACATTTCCTAATTCTTAGAGTGAATAATAATCTAATTTAAATAATTTTAATTTTAAGTGTAATTATTAAAATTTTATAAATTAAATTACAAGGTTGTTTAAATAATATTTCTGATACACATATGCTTGAATGGTAAGATTTCAAATATTTTTAATACTTTAATTTTCCCTGTTATTTAGACAGACAAAGTAGATAATAATCTTACACAATCAAATAAATCCACACTTTGGTCACTTGATAAAGTAGGTGGAAGTTATTCGCCAAAACCAAGTTCTTGCTCATGTAATCTAAATGAATGCTCTCCATTGTCTAATTTCCTCAAAATTAAATTAAAAAATTATCTTTCTCACAACGATCTACCTATTATTATACAGAAAAAGTTGGTTAAGGTTGATAATTAAATTAGAACTGAACAAAATTTTTCCGTTGGAGTTATGGGTATATATATATAGTTTTATTAATATATTGATTAAGATGTTATTACAATTGAAAAATTTCTGGGATATTCAGAATTCTTTATTACTCTAAAGATAGATTTGCACTTCAAAAATCCATGATAACGAAAGACAATACAAACTTTGTAAAGTCAAAGAATTAGGTTCTCTAATGGGGATGTGTCATTTTTAACTACTCATGTCGGTAGAACATTTATGAATCCAGATCCATTGATTGAAGTGAATGACACTGTCAAAGTTGATCTAAATTCTGATAAAATTATAGATTATATTAAAGTTCAAATCGGAAATTTGTGTATGGTTATTTTTGGCCCGAATCACGGAGTTGTTGGAAATATAATAAATAAGAAAAAAAAATATGTTTGCAGTTTCCAAACAACTCAAAGTATTCATCAAATTATATTTAAAAAAATTTTTTTGTCTGTTATTTGTAATAATGTAATAATGCTTGAATATGCCAAATATATCAACGCAACCGCTAATATGTGTGATGAATCTAGCTTGGTTATTTTGATTGGAGATTACGTAATTATTTCAATTTTCCGTTTTTTTATGGTTATCATCATCATATGATTCACACTGTATGCCTACACAAACATAATAAAGAAATCACGTGCATAATTTGATGTATGTGTTTTCTTTCTATCCTCTACCTACCTTCTTCTCTTTATAAGCATTCTCTGTCAGAATTATTTCAAAAATGGAGAATTATAATAACCTAATAGAATTATTGTCCGAAGGTAAATTTTATTTTATTATTATTATTAAGGTAATATAACTGAAAATGAAGATACTCAGCTGGAAGTTATCAACGATATAGAAAATGATGATGATGGTAAATTTTTATTATTATTTTAGTAGATGATGAAGATTTCTCTTTAAATGACAATGATGTTCACATTAACGATGATAATATCAATGACTATGATGACTTAAACACTATACCGAAGAAAAATATGTACGAATTACCGATGATTAGTGACATTCGAAACGGTTTATTTTTTTATTTCAATTTTTATATTTTATTTAGACATATATACCCCTATGGTAATTGACAGTATTATTTACTATTACCCTCAAATGAAGGAAATTTTGAAGGACAAGCCAGCAATAATGATTCCCGAGCTCATATATAATGAGACGAGAATACAGATCAATCAGGCACTATGGGACGAGAAAATAAATAGATTGGAGAAGGAAATTGAAACAGAATACCCCTGTATTCTCGGTTGCAGCTGCTGTGATTTTCGGTACCAACGATATGTCGAATGGTGCCTAGTGAAATCAGTAAGGAATTTTTGTAAGATTCAATTTTTAAGAAAATAAATGTTTGTGTTTAGATGATTTGTCTTGATTTTTTTTATGTAGTTGTTTTAGTATTAATAATATTTTATATAATATTAATGATAATAATAAAAATAATAATAATGAAAATAAGTTCTGAATTATAATTTATAGCCTTTTATTGATATATAAATCATTTAATCTAATTTTAGATAAAAATCTAGTAGATTTATTTGATGCTTCATAATTATATTTTTAAATTGCTATAAAAGTTGGATAGATTTTATAATAATTTGTAAATTATGGGAAAATTACTATCGTAAATCATTTAATATGAGACACTGACGAAACGCCAACACAACAACGGCAGGCCTTATTTCATGGACCAGGAAGTGGAATATGAAATTGTTGAAAAGATCGATCAAAATTTGGATTTAAAAGCCCATTAGATTTTTGCAATTTAAAATTTTTTATTATTTCTATTTGTGAAAATTCTGATTGGTTTTCAATTTTCAATATAAACCACATTTTGCAGTGTTTCTGTTATTATATTTGCCGCTAACTTGTTGTTAGCTAGTCTTGTTGCTATAAAACTCATTACTAAATGTCAAAAACAGAACATGTATTTCAATGCTGTTTACAAGTGAAATTTCAGTAGTTTCCACTTTGATCGAATGAAAAATATTTGTAATATAAAATTAATAATTTGTTTAAAATCAAATTAACGATAAAGAAAATATAATTAAAATGGTACGTAGTTTTTAAAGTTGAAGATATTCTGAAGCGCTCAAAACTAAGTGAATACCAAATATTTATTACTAAAATAAACTTCTGTACAAACTATATTTCTGTAACATCTTTTACACATGCTTTAATTAGAAGCTCGATTTAAAAATTAAACTGCATATATGTCCATAACTCGATTTTTAATTTTAGAAAACTGATTTAAGCCATTCCCAATAGTCAATTTCAAACCTCAACGCATTTGTACATAAGGAGAAAGGATTTTTTTTTCAAATTTTAATAATAATAATTTGCTAAAATTTAATTACAAGCAAAGAAATAGAACGAAATCAGTAAAGTAATATCGTGGAGAATTACTAAAGAAAATTCATATATTCCAGATCAAAGTATTTAATGCCCATGAGACAAATTTATTTTAGAAAATTCCAACAAAGAAGTTCTTGGCAAAATCTGAGAAATCTACCAAAGAATTTAAAGTGGCAAAGTATCGGACCACTTAACGCTTTTGAATAAACGCATCAGGAGTTCGCATTTTAGTACCATTATTTTTTTTTAATAGGTCTCAAATAAGACATGCAATTAATGGAAATAACATTCAAAAACTCAATAGGAATTCAATAATGTCGAGAGATCATTTCTACATTTAAAGTTTACTATGCCAGAAGAACCTTTATTTTAGAAGTTAATAGAATGAAAACCTTGACATGCTCTACCTAAAGTGTGAAAAAGTTTCACTAATAAACTTCTTTAAATGCATGCTTAAAGTAGACGAAAATAATAGTCAACCAAAATAGATACACCAATGTAAATCTAGTAAATTTTATTTGAGAAGGATTCAATGACCTAGACATTTTAGAATAAAGACATTTTAAATCTAGTTGATTTGTTAAATCAGGTGCTCAATTAGGAAATCATTTCCGGAAATAACAGAGAAAAATTTATTTTTAAATATATTTGATGAAGACTTTGAGTTGTTTGAAAACTGCAAACATATTTTTTTGAACAGCTTACATTAAACCGAAAAACCCTTGATTTTTTATCGAACAATAAAATGTCCATAGATAATATAAAGAAATTCACAAAAGTATACAAACGGGTTTAATTTTTAATTAAATAATAATTAAAAAATTTATGAAAATATATATTAATATCCATATTGCTTGGGTAAATCTACCCACGGTGTCTTTACAAATAATAAACGCGCTATTCGAATTTGAACAATTATTTGATCTTGACGGTTTTTGATTTTATATAATACACTTCCATCAAATTATTTTTTCTTATTTTTTAAATTGCAAAAATCTAATGGGCTTTTAAATCCAAATTTTGATCGATCTTTTCAACAATTTCATATTCCACTTCCTGGTCCACGAAATAAGGCCTGCCGTTGTTGTGTTGGCGTTTCGTCAGTGTCTCATATTAAATGATTTACGATAGTAATTTTCCCATAATTTACAAATTATTATAAAATCTATCCAACTTTTATAGCAATTTAAAAATATAATTATGAAGCATCAAATAAATCTACTAGATTTTTATCTAAAATTAGATTAAATGATTTATATATCAATAAAAGGCTATAAATTATAATTCAGAACTTATTTTCATTATTATTATTTTTATTATTATCATTAATATTATATAAAATATTATTAATACTAAAACAACTACATAAAAAAAATCAAGACAAATCATCTAAACACAAACATTTATTTTCTTAAAAATTGAATCTTACAAAAATTCCTTACTGATTTCACTAGGCACCATTCGACATATCGTTGGTACCGAAAATCACAGCAGCTGCAACCGAGAATACAGGGGTATTCTGTTTCAATTTCCTTCTCCAATCTATTTATTTTCTCGTCCCATAGTGCCTGATTGATCTGTATTCTCGTCTCATTATATATGAGCTCGGGAATCATTATTGCTGGCTTGTCCTTCAAAATTTCCTTCATTTGAGGGTAATAGTAAATAATACTGTCAATTACCATAGGGGTATATATGTCTAAATAAAATATAAAAATTGAAATAAAAAAATAAACCGTTTCGAATGTCACTAATCATCGGTAATTCGTACATATTTTTCTTCGGTATAGTGTTTAAGTCATCATAGTCATTGATATTATCATCGTTAATGTGAACATCATTGTCATTTAAAGAGAAATCTTCATCATCTACTAAAATAATAATAAAAATTTACCATCATCATCATTTTCTATATCGTTGATAACTTCCAGCTGAGTATCTTCATTTTCAGTTATATTACCTTAATAATAATAATAAAATAAAATTTACCTTCGGACAATAATTCTATTAGGTTATTATAATTCTCCATTTTTGAAATAATTCTGACAGAGAATGCTTATAAAGAGAAGAAGGTAGGTAGAGGATAGAAAGAAAACACATACATCAAATTATGCACGTGATTTCTTTATTATGTTTGTGTAGGCATACAGTGTGAATCATATGATGATGATAACCATAAAAAAACGGAAAATTGAAATAATTACGTAATCTCCAATCAAAATAACCAAGCTAGATTCATCACACATATTAGCGGTTGCGTTGATATATTTGGCATATTCAAGCATTATTACATTATTACAAATAACAGACAAAAAAATTTTTTTAAATATAATTTGATGAATACTTTGAGTTGTTTGGAAACTGCAAACATATTTTTTTTTCTTATTTATTATATTTCCAACAACTCCGTGATTCGGGCCAAAAATAACCATACACAAATTTCCGATTTGAACTTTAATATAATCTATAATTTTATCAGAATTTAGATCAACTTTGACAGTGTCATTCACTTCAATCAATGGATCTGGATTCATAAATGTTCTACCGACATGAGTAGTTAAAAATGACACATCCCCATTAGAGAACCTAATTCTTTGACTTTACAAAGTTTGTATTGTCTTTCGTTATCATGGATTTTTGAAGTGCAAATCTATCTTTAGAGTAATAAAGAATTCTGAATATCCCAGAAATTTTTCAATTGTAATAACATCTTAATCAATATATTAATAAAACTATATATATATACCCATAACTCCAACGGAAAAATTTTGTTCAGTTCTAATTTAATTATCAACCTTAACCAACTTTTTCTGTATAATAATAGGTAGATCGTTGTGAGAAAGATAATTTTTTAATTTAATTTTGAGGAAATTAGACAATGGAGAGCATTCATTTAGATTACATGAGCAAGAACTTGGTTTTGGCGAATAACTTCCACCTACTTTATCAAGTGACCAAAGTGTGGATTTATTTGATTGTGTAAGATTATTATCTACTTTGTCTGTCTAAATAACAGGGAAAATTAAAGTATTAAAAATATTTGAAATCTTACCATTCAAGCATATGTGTATCAGAAATATTATTTAAACAACCTTGTAATTTAATTTATAAAATTTTAATAATTACACTTAAAATTAAAATTATTTAAATTAGATTATTATTCACTCTAAGAATTAGGAAATGTGATACTACACAAATTTCATAAAATTTTATAAAACATTTATTAAGTGATAAAAAAAAATCTTATTATAATGTTGAGTGAAAACAAAAGATTTTCATGAATTATTTTATTGTCGTGACAGAATTCAATTTTTGAATGTGAAAAAACGATTCGGAATCGTGATCTATATAACCAAACACTATGAGTAGAACACATAAAATGACTAAAAAAACTAAATAAAACACGAATGTTGAACCAAAATACTGTAGGGCCAGAACAAAAAACGGCAGAAGAGAATTTATGATCTTTTAAGGTGAAATGATTGGTTGAGAGATAAATTCTATTGTAAGGCGATTTCAAGAAATTTATTCGGTTGAAAATCGATATAAATCGGTGATTTTTATGAAAATAATGAATATAGCCGGGATTATTGTCATTTAAAGAGAAATGATTGGTTAAGAGGAGAATTTATGATAATCTTAAGATAATTTGATTGGTCAAGAAAAGAATTTTATTTTAAGAGGATTTCAAGAAATTTATTCGGTTGAATATCGATATGTCGGTGATTTTATGAAAAATATTGAATATAGTTTGGAATATTGTCGTTAAAAGAGAAATGATTGGTTGAGAGTAAATTTTATTTTAAGGGAAAACAATTGGCTAAAAAGAGAATTTATGATCTATTAAGGGGAAATGATTGGTTGAGAGTAAATTTTATTTTAGGGGAAAACAATTGGCTAAGAAGAGAATTTATGATCTATTAATGGGAAATAATCGATTAAGAACGGATTTGTTGATATTTTTAAGGAGTTGAGCTGGTTAAGTATTGTTATTTAATAGGTGATTTTTATAAAAAATAATGAATATGGCTGGAACAATTGTTATTTGATGGGGAAAAGATTGGTTAAGAGATGAATTCTATTGTAAGGCGATTTCAAGAAATTTATTCGGTTGAAAATCGATATAAATCGGTGATTTTTATGAAAATAATGAATATAGCCGGGATTATTGTCATTTAAAGAGAAATGATTGGTTGAGAGTAAATTTTATATTTTTTAGGGGGAACCGATAGGTCAAAAGGGGGAATTTATTTTAAGAGGATTTATTCGGTTGGATATCAATGTCAAAAGATGGATACTTAGTGAAATCGATACATTTTCATTGACTTAAGGGTTATCAAAATATAACAATAAGATTTTGGTTAATTTTAATGATATTATTGGAATCTGAATAAAATATACGATACGTGTTCAGTTCTAAGAAATTGTTCGATTCAAGTATTTATTTGATTTTATTATTATATTTGTAATTTAATTAAAAACTAAAATTGATTAGTATTTAAAAAATTTGTGTTACCCATTACTTATGTTGTTATTGACAATTTTCTGAATAATTTAAATATTTACGATTATTTCCAGGAATGAAGAGAAATAGTACGATTAAAAACTATGAGCTGTTGATAAAATACATTTGTTGAGGTCTCGATTTTAGTGAGTCTCAACTTGCACTGGTTTCTTATATAAATCAAAAGACAAAGTCAGATATAAATAAAAGTTTTATTAATAAGATTTACCAAATATGATCAACTTCTTTTTCAATTAATTTCGACAAATTTATTTAAATAATTAACAGATAAAAATTGATGCGTGCTATATAATGTTAGAATGTATGTAGGTGCGTGTTGTGTAAATGTATGCAAAAAGATTTATGTAGAACTTTTTCTGTTCGAGTTTAAAGTCTTAAAAAGATTTCCTTTTTGAGACCACTTCTTTTTTCGGTTAAAAGTTTAAGGGCAATTGAACTGAAAAATACTCCAGTATTTATATTGAAATATCTTATCAGCAAAAAAGTTTTTCATTTATTTAATAATTTATTTTATTTATTTAATGGTTAAAAAATTTTGGTCTTATTTATTTAATACTAGAAGGGAATAATTTTTATTTATTTAAAAATTTGGTTTTATTTATTTAAACATTGATTTCTTTTTTTAAGTTAGAAATTCGGTCTTATTTATTTAATACCAGAAGGAAATAATTTTTATTTATTTAATGGTTAAAAATTTGGTCTTATTTATTTAAACATTGATTTCTTTTTAATTTGTTCATTGATTTAAAAAATATCAAGAAAAATAAATATATTAGTTACCGACATTAATTAATAAAAATTAGATATCTACATTAAATTGTTACTGTTCAAAAATTTATTACAAATTTAAAATAAATATCAACTTAAAATTCCACATCAAATTGTTACTAAAATGATACTGTTATAAAAATTGTTTACAAATATAAAATAAATATCAACACCAATAAAATGATTGTTGTTCATCAATTAAATAATAACAATTGTTTACGATATTGTTTAAAAAATAATAATTGTTCGATACACAGGAATGGATTTGCATGGAATAGATTTGGTTGTTCGAATATTGATTTGCTCTGCTGGGATTCTGTATATTGGGGATTGGCATTGATTTGGGATTCTGTATCTTGAGGATTTATTTGTTTTATGCCGTTCCTCAGCATATATGTTTACTCTGAACTTGCCAGGCCCCGCCTTGTAGTACTTGTTCAGGATAAATGTGGCGATGGGTCTACCCTCATCATCCAACATTCCTCCCTGGGCCGTTAAGATAATGTCCGTATTATCTTTCTCTGTCCGTACCATCTCCACTTCTACGTCTTGAATCATCATTTTCGTTCTCTTGAACCCTTTTCCCAATGCCAGGTTCAGAACGTCTCCTTCATTAATTCTCCTTCCGAAGTGGTGGCACAAATCTCTTTCTGTAACTTTTTCTTTTTCTCTGTCTATGAGGAAGTATGGCTCTTCTATTTCGATATCGGGTTCTGAGCCTAATTCCGCTTCTGAATCTTCTGTGTCCATAGTATCTGTCTTGTTTGTTTCTTCCTCACATGACAAATACTCATTGTCTGAATCTATATCGCATTCCATTTGTTGGGATGTTGTCGGCTCTTGCGGTTCCAGTTTGACTGTCTCCGTAAGTTTTTGTTTCTTGTCCTCTTTTATAAAAATGACTTCATCATCGCTGTTCCGTAATTCGTCCTCAAATGTTCTCCGTGTGCCATTTCTATTGAATTTTAATTCAATTTGGGAAGGTTCGATATACATATCTTCCTCATTGTCATCTTGGGCTTGTGATAATATTTGTTCCTTGTCGCCGTTATCCGAGTTCCATTTGATGACTTCTTCCCATTGTTTTTCTACAATTCCGTATATGGCTTTTAGTATTATTGTTGTCGATGCTGTGGAGAAAGGTTCGGGTTTTTTAAGAAGATCATTGATTATTTTATCTTTGTACCACTTCTTGTGATGGCTTATAATGTGGTACGCCAGGTTTGATAGTTTGATTTTTTGTAGGGCGACATTCTTTACAAATGAGCACATAAAGTTGTCTTCTGACATTTCTCGCACCCCCATTATGTTGTATAGATCTAGGGTAAGTGCTTTCAACTTGCTCATAATATCGAATCCAATTATTATCTTTCCACATAATAATTTTTGAATGTCAATTAGGGCCTGATATTCGTCTTCATTTCCAACGATATTTTCTCTGTTAGCCATTGTTTTTTCGGGATAATAATGCATGATCTTTGTTCTGGGTGTGATTTTTTTTATTGTATATGGCTATCCCTTTAGAGTTTCTGATGTTGACATCTATTGGCCTCATGTTATCATTTGAGTCGCACACGAGCTTTACGTCCACAAACATAATCAGATCTCGTTTCTCGGTGGTCGATAATTCCTTGTGAGTGAACGATTTTTTCCCTCTGATAAATTCACCGTGCATTTAAATTTCGAAGGTATTGTTGGTAATAATCGAAATGGATTTGGGATTGTTGGAACGTATAGTACTTCTATTGCGATGACACAAGGTAGATTGTTCATCTGTACTGTTAATTCATTGAAATCATTTGGGACGCTTCTGTCGGTTTTTATTGTTTTGATAACCGCTGTGCACATACTTGTCGTAATGAGGGGTATCTTTTGCTGACATATCGAAACTTCTGTTTTCGTCATATGGAACAATATCCGATGTGAAACTTTTTTTCCTCGTTTTGCTGCTTCATCTGCATTCGGGAATCTGTCGTATGCACCAATGAGCTCATATAGTTTAACTCTTCGAGCCTCATTAAACTTTATTAGGTGTAATTCCCTTTCTTCTAATTCCACCTTCATTTCGTTGGGGATACATACTTGATTTGGGAAGCTGCGGACTGTAATAGGGGTTCCATCTGAACATATCTTATTTTGCAGATTCTTATAAAAGCTGCCATAATGTTTGTTTAGCAGGCAATAGTATTGCACTTTTTGGGACCTGGATTGCATTGTCAACTGGGATTGATTGGATTGATTGTTTTGTTTGAATTGCTTTGCTTGGTGATATTGGTTGAGTTTGGATTGTATGTTTGGATTGGTTCTCTTGCTAAAAATAAAATATAAATATACATATTTGGTGCGCATTTGAGGTTTTTCCTTATACGCTTTTTTATATAAATATATGAATTTTATTAATATTACTGACCATATTATTTTACATTGATAATTATTGATTTTACTAGACGAGAGTAGACATTGTATATTGACCTGGTACATATTTATCCAAGTGAAAATGCCCTGGTACACTTCTGACCAGTCGGTGACGATACCGCTGCCTTTTCCACTTGTACTTTTTGTAAATTTGTACACTACTAACTATTGCTAATACTGCTATTGCTAAAATACTGGCTGTTATTACATAAAAAGGCCATAGTGGTTTTAATGTTTGTTTTTGAAATGCTTGTAGTTCATTCCAACTTTTTATTACAATGGGTTTTCCTGTAGGTAATTTAATTAGCTTTTCTTTAAGTTGGATTGGTATTCTATAGGTTTTTGTTATTACTTCATCTATTATGGTGTGAGTTATTGCTTTCGGGGTTGTTATATTCATGTTTGGGCTTGAATTAATTTGTTGTATTATTATCGGTGTTGTATTTATGATTACTTTCTTTGTCATTTTGCGTTTTTTTGTCTGTATGGTTTTTACCCTTTTACATTGTATTTTTGATGTATCGTAGTCTGTATTCCATTGGGCGCATAGAACGTATTGAGTGTTAGGTTCTAAGTTAATAAATTTAGCGTTGTCTCCCTTTTCGAACTCATTAGTGGTTTTTTTCTCTCTTTTTTCCATAAATTTTGGTTTGATATTTGTTGATTTTAAGTATAAGTCTCTTATCGGCTTTTTATTTAGATTGAATACGTTAATTTCGTGAGGTGAAATATTTATTAAAATGTCTCTATCTCCCATAAATTCGGTTTTGTACTTTTCTTTAACATTAGTTGTATTAATTATTCCTATGATTGTTAAGAAGATTGCTGACATCATTAATCCTTTCTGGGATCGTAAATTATATCTATGTGCTGGTCCCTCTACTATTTCTGATTCCGCTAATTTGCATCTATTTACATGCACTACTATGGGATCCTCATTTTATGTTTTTGTATATGTAAGTTTTCGTTGATTACTTTAACTACTTCATATGGGCCTTTAAATGGTCTTGCTAGTTTTGTCGTTTTACCTTTCCCTACTTGTGGAGACATAAGTCTAACCTTATCTCCCACTTTAAAAGTATGGGGTTTGCTTGTTTTGTCGTAGTCATCCTTATATTGCTCTTGTCTAAATTTGACTTTTAAGTTAGATACCTTATATACCTCTTGCATTCGCTCTTGCATTAATGTTACATAATCTGGTGCGTCTAAATATTGTGACACACGTGGTTCAAAAACTGTATCGATGGGTGTTGCAGGTTCTCTTAAAAACATTAAAAAATATGGTGAATACCCTGTTGTCTCGTTGGGTGTGATATTATGGATGTATGTGCATTGACTTACGTATTCATCCCAATCATTTTGATTTTTTCCCACTAAAACCGCTAATCTACTGAGAAGTGTGCTATTAAATCTTTCTACTAATCCACCAGTTTGAGGGTGATAAGCTGTTGTATTAATTTTGTGCATATTAAACATATTAGCTACCCTTTTGATTGTTTCACTCATAAAATTTTTTCCTTTATCCGTAAATAGTTTTCTAGGTGTACCGATTTTAAAAATAATTTTCTCAACAATTAGTTTGGCTACTGTTTCTGCTGTTTCATCTTTGGTTGGGAATGCCTCTGCCCATTTAGTAAAATAGTCGCTAAAAACTAATATATGTTTATTCCAATTAATAGTGGTAGGTAGTTTGCATAAAAAATCCATAGCACATAACTCCATTGGCGATGTTGTAGCTGGGATTGGGTGTAAGGGCGCTTTAGTCTTTGTCCCGTATTTTTCTAGTTGCGCATATTGTACATGCATTACACCATCTTTTAACATCTTTTTTTAAATTATCCCAATAATATTTTTGCAATAATCTGCTTGCTGTTTTTCTGCTCGATAAATGACCCCTAGAGCACCATCATGATATTGTAACAAAAGAATTTGCCTTAATTTTTGTGGTACTACTATTAACTGTTTTCCACTAAAATCCTCAATAACAACTAATTTTTTGAAATTTTATATTTTGATTTGTCCCTTTTCTAATTTCCTCTCTAATCTTAGAAATTTCTAGATCTTTACTTTGTTCCTCTTGTATGTCTATGGGCTTTTCTGTTACTAAAGCAAAAACTTCTAATGCTCCTAGCTCAGGAATGCGTTATAGTGCATCTGCATTTTTGTTTATCCTGCCTGGTTTATAAATAATCTTGATATGCATGTCTTGTATTTTCATTGCCCATTTTAAAAGTCTAGTTGATGTATCTTTATGTTTCCAAAGGCCTTCTAGTGGTTTATGATCCGTTTTTATTACCACTGCCGTTCCGTATATGTATGGTTTGAATTGTTTTAATGCAAATACTATGGCATAACATTCTTTTTCTATGGTTGAGTACCTAAGTTGTGCTCCTTTTAATGTTTTACTCGCATATGCTATTACGTAATCCTTACCCTTTTCTTCTTCTTGTCCTAAGACTGCCCCTACGGCTTTCCCGCTGGCGTCCGTCATGACGATAAATTGTTTCTTAAAGTCTGGGTATCGTAATATTGGTGCTGTTATTAATTTCTCTTTTAACTGATCAAATGCCTTTTGATGTTCGAGTGTCCATTTCTTTTGTGGTTTATTGATTTTATCATTTATTGTCTGTACTATCAATACTCCTTTACTCTCACCTTTTGTTTTGACTCCTTTTGTTAGTTCTATCATGGGTGCTGCTACTTTTGCGTAATCTTGTATAAATTTACGGTAATACCCGGTTAATCCCCAAAATCCTTGTACTTGTTGTAACGTTGTTGGGACTGGAAAATTTTTAACAACTTCAATTTTATCTGGGTTAGGTGTTATGCCCTCTACCGTGACTATGTGGCCTAAAAATAGCGCTGATGCTCTGCCCATTTACATTTTGTCGGTTTGATTTTAATCCTAGCCTTTTTTAGTCTTTGTAACACATTTGCTATATCTTTTAAATGTTCCTCAAAAGTTTTTGATGCAATTAATATATCATCCATATACACTGCGCAATGTTGTACATCTACTAGTATTGTATTCATTAGGCGCTGAAATGTTGCGGGTGCATTAGTTAACCAAAAAGGTAATCTCGTGTATTCATACAATCCGTCTTCGATGAAAAAAGCAGTTTTTTCCGCATCCCCTCTTCCATTTGAATTTGCATATATCCCTTATTTGCGTCTATAACTGTAAAATACTTAGTATCTCTGAGTTTATCATATTGCTCTTGTGCTTTCGGGAATGGGTATGAATCTTTAATTGTTACATCATTTAATTTACGGTAGTCAATGCACATTCTAATTTCACCATCTTTTTTCCTAACTGGTACAATGGGTGATGCCCATTGTGAAAAACTTTGTTTTATTACGCCTGCCTCTTTTAACTCTTTTATTTGTCGCTTTATCTCTTCCCTTAATTTATAAGGTACCCCATAAGGTCGTTGTCTTATTGGTCTGGCGTTCCCAGTATCGATTACATGTTTAATGATGTCAGTATCTCCCAAATCAAACTCATGTTTTGCAAATACGTCACTATATTCATCAAGTAAAGTTTGTAGTTGAAATTGTTGGCTTTCATTTAAATAGTTATTATTAATTTTTACTTGATCATAGAATTTAACGTTATTTTTCTTACTTAGTTCGACCATTTGCTCACTGTTATCTCTCATCACCATCGTTTCACACATTTCAAATGTTTGCTCTAATTCGCCTTTGAATAACTTTCCCAACCTTGTTCCTTTGTGAATTTTTACATTGCTTCTTTCATAATTAGCAATTCTTATTGGAATTATTCCGTTTTTTGGTATAACACACTCGTCGGTTAGCATTATATTATGGCTTTTTGTAAGTGACTTATCCGGCACAAAAATAAAAGTGTCCTCACTTTTGACGTTGACTTTTACTGGAATTATATGATCACAGTGATATTCTAATTCGAAGGCTTCCAATGCTACTACTTCCGCAAATCTTGATTCCTGATAGTTTGCTTTCCTTTTGATTGCACCGTCAGTTACGTCGATCACACAGTTATCTAACTTGCTAAGGATATCTATCCCAAGGATGCATTCACTTCTGCATTCAGTCATTACTTTAAACACGTGATTAACTATTCTACTCGGAAAATGAACAGTTAGCTCAATATCTCCTCTCACTTGCATAGAATGCGATGACATAGATATTATTGTATCATTTGTGCTTTTTATATTTCTTTTTTGATTTTCTGATAACTGATCCTCCCTTATCATGGAGGCGGCTGCTCCGGTATCTACTAGCGCTTTTATGATTTTGTTATCGATCAATATCTGAATGCTTGGTCTGGCTTCATTGAGTTCTCGTAGTGTTTCTATTCCATAACATCCATAGGTCTTTCTTGTTACGCAATGACAACTTGTTATTTTGTTATCTAGATTATTACTCAATTCTCTCAGTTGCTGATTTTGACTGTCATACAATCCTCCTTGTGGCTGTTCCACATTCTCCGATCCACTTGGATTGTCATCATTTTTATCGTTTTCCATCAATTGTTCTTCTTTCATTCGCCGGTTTTTATCATGTTTCGTTGTTATCAGATATTTTGCGACAAAGGGGCATAGACATGCCAGCATCTTATATGAGTTGCCAAATACTTGTCGAAGTTGTCGTAATGATACTAATGACGAACAGATCATTTTGAGCAGTGCCACTGTATAATATATTCCCAGTATAGTTGAGAACATATTCCCCAAAACTGCAAAATATCCCCATATGCTATACAACACTTTGTATACTACCTTTTTGAAATGTTCCTTTGATAACAACACATCGAAATTATAATCATCACCGTGGCTACCCTCGATGACTTTACTCACCATTATTGATAATATTTTCTCTTTCTCGTTAGGAAACCACATGTGCTTTCTTGCACTTTCTATGGCATCTCGCGTATACATACCGTTGTTATTAATATCATTTATCTCTTGAAATTCTAACTTTTTTTCAAGCTCTGTTAATTCTAGTTTAAACGGTTTAGTTGCCTCTTTTCTATCAGACATTGTAATCCACATTTCATCATTTAGCTGGTAAAATGGATCAAGCAAATTGGTACACTTATCGATTTTCCTTGGAATATAAGTTTTATCTGTTAGTATTCTGGTTATAGGCTGTAAATATACTGTTTCTCCTTTATAAATAACTGGTAACTCGTTGGTACATTGGTTATTCGTTGCTAGTGATACACTGACCGGTTTACATTGAAAAGTCTGTAACACTTCTACTACTTTCGCAAAAGTTCCTTTTTCTGCAAACAATATTGGTGCCATTAAATCTGGGTTTGTAACCGCTACAGCCATCTTTGTTCTCAGTATCTCTCTATTGAGTTTGCAGTCGTTAGTAATTGTTGCTTGATATACTTTGTCCAATTGAACTAATTGATGATGATAAAGTAATCAATTTTATTATTAAAATACGAAAATAGTTTGACATCAAATTTATCGATTTTCAATTTTGCGTCTTTAATTTCATTACTACTGATATAGATACCTTCGTAATTAGTCTTTACAACTGCTTTTCCTCATTTGATAGCTTCTCCTTTTTCTATAAATCTCATGGCCTCTGTTTCTGAGTCTGCCATATATATTGTTGGGGTATCCTTTTCTTGTACAATCACTGTTTTTCTTTTTTGATCTTTTATTCTTTTTGATTCTGCATCAGTAAACTGTTTTCCTCTGATTTTTCGGAATTTTAGTGACTTCAATTTTGTTAATTGGCATTCATATTTATCTATTTTATACACGATCATTGACTCACCAGTGTCACAACTAGATTCATCAAGCGTACAGAACTTGTGTGTCATCATTTTCTTTGATGAACTATCAAATGATGCTTTAAAATTTCTCAATTCAACATAATATTGTCTCCGAACCACAATGTTATCTGCGATCTGACCCCATATTTTATACTTTCCTCCCATACAGTATCCACCGGCTGATGTCCATCCGACCACATTTACTGATTGTTTTACTCTTGCTCCTACTTGAGCTTTCAATTCGATTCCATCCGTTGTTTTAATCTTTTTCGTTTTAAATGCCTCTTCACACTCGCTTGGTGTTATTATTAATGCCTCTGGCGCCCATGTCGGTACTAACATGGTCCTTGCCACTTGATTACATACAAAACTTTCCTCTGAAAATTTGATTATACACTCTTTTGCCTCTGTGTGTATAAAGTCAGATTCTTGATACACATGAAAAATCTTGGGTTCAGTTATGATTAATTTGGTTGGATTCGCTTCGGGACAATTTTCCACATCCAATAATGAATACTTTTGCCCCCATTTTGGGTTTCGACAATCATATGCTATAATCGCATTACTTCCTCTGATTAAATCTAATAATAGTGTTATTATTACTATTATTATTGAGATACTTGATTTTCCTTCACTTTTGTTTGGTTTTATCGTCGTTTTTTTCACAAGAATTTTTACAATTTCCTCGGTATCATCATTTTCTATCGTTTCGTTTTCACTCGTTTTTAATGTTTCATCATACATTATTTTCCAACCCCCTTTCAGTTTTATCTACGGCATCACCTCCGCTTTCAATCTCTGGTATATTGTTTTTGCTACCTCCTTTATTTGCTCCTTTGGATTTGATCTTAAGAGCTTTTTATATCTCGCAATAAGATATGCCATTGCCGTAATTACTTTATCTCTATTTATACCCGTTGTGAAGAGTATCCGAAAAACCACCTCCTCATTTACATCCTCTGCACTCAACTTTCTGGCCTCTTTTTCCATTAATCTGATTTTTTGTATCATATTTTCGATTAACGCTGATGGTTTTGTTTCCGGATATAGTTTTGAGTTCATTGCTTTTAGAAGTTCGATTATCATGATTAAATCGTTATTATCGTCTGCTACTTTTGGATTTTCATGTCTCTTTTTATTTGCTATTTCTCTCAAACGCTCTGCAGTTTTTCGATCATCTGATTTCTCTGCTATTTCTGACTTTCGAGGTCGTCCTCTACCTCGCTTCATTGTTTCAGCATCTTGCATTATTGCCTGCTTGGAGATCTTTTCTATTGTCTCTTGCAAATTACCATATTTATTATCCAATGGTTGAAAAATTATCTCTTTTCCGAGTGGTGACTTTGCACTCCTTTCGGATGGTTGATCCCACATTTTAAACAACATATCATAATCATTTTCCTCATTCAGTTCAACAGAAGGTGTTGCTAATCTTGAGCTAGTTTCTCTATTTATTACTGCCGATATAGTATTCTCATCGATTGTATTTACTCCATAGTCAATTAGATATTCGCCATCTTTCAACTCTATATCGTTAAAATATAATTTTATTTCATCGTTTGGTCCTATTTTTTGAGGCCATTTATCTCTTGCCAATTGTCGTATTTTGTTTACCATTGTACATACATGGACTTCTGTTTTCGATAATATCATTTAAAGAAAATATTCGTCTTTAGTATCTAATGTTATTTTTAAAGGTTCATAAAATTTCGGACTTTTTCTCACAAATTCTCCATAACTTTTAATCATCTCTTTTAACTCTATCTCTAACTCGAATACTCGTGTTTCTCTTTGTCTCATTACCATTAATGGAATTAAACTGGTCAAATATTCCGGATTAATTCTGCTTATTTGAACTTTATTTATTACTCTCAATGTTTCATTGTCATCATAAGGTTGTTTTTTCAAAACTGCTTTTAATTCCTCTTTCATTTTTATTTGTCTCTCAGTTTCCTCATTATCAATATCAACTTCGTTTATAAAAGACTCATACTCATTAAGTGATACCTCCGACTTTCTCTCCATTAGTCGGCTATATTGAATTTTAAACTCTTTTAGTTCCTCTCTCAAAGTATTTATTTCCTTATTCGTATTAGCAAATTCTACTACATTTATTTGTTTCACTTCTGATTCACTTTTAAATTTTACTCTATTTGGTGACTCACTTCGCTGATTAGTACATACCTTTGCCAAATGACCATATCTCTGGCAGTTGTAACATTTGATTTGTCCATTGAAATTCACTTTATCTCTTCCATCATTATTATATGGGCTTGCTCGACTCTCTCGATATTGATTTTGTCTATATGGACTCGATTGTCTGCCTCTTGAGCTATTTCTATTATTTCTATTATCATACTGGCGGTATTCGGAACGATTATCTCTATTATTCCCGAAATAATTGTCTCCACTACTTTTATTATAACGATTATCTCTAAAACTATTTCTGTTATAGTCAGAACGACTGTCTCTATTAGAATAAAGATTTCTTTTATAAGAATTGTTTCTGTTATAGTCAGAACGACCCTCATCATCCAACACATTAATTTTCATTCAACAAGTACCTAGAACAATTACCTAACAATGTTAAAATTTTAAAAAATCTAACAAATTTTTTCAATTATTTTACAACTTAGTTAATTTAATTAACTGATAAGTACTATTTTCTTTACAATTTCCTACTGTGTTGAAACTTTTTTTTTTAAATTCTTATTCAAAGTACTAACAAATTTTATTAAAGATCTATCAAGACTTGTCAAAAATTATAAAACTTTGGTAATTTTAATAAGTATTACTCAATAACTACTATTTTCTCACCATTTTGCTGAAGGTCTTATTTTAGAATTTCTTCAATGTAATAACATTATTTACAAATTAATCAGTTTTATTTCAAATTTAAAAACTTTTTCACAACTTGAATCAAATTCTAATCCCATGATAATCATAAATTACGTGTATTTTCTTAAAACTTGTCCATAGTTTTTCTTATATCGGTAAAACAAACACACATATTTCAATCAAAACACGTGTGTATCATAAATTATATACATTTTCTTAACAATCTCAAACTTTACATAAATATTGAACTATTTTTATGATTTAACACATACACATTATTAGCCATAAAATAAATATTTCATAAATTCTTGAAAAATAACACATATTTTCATTAAAGTTTTTCCATAAGCACATATTTTCTTAAAAATATAGAATTTTCTTTAACTTTTTACAAACATTTACAATTGTTCTATCCCTGTCTACTATGAAACACAATTGAACCAACTTTTTCTATTCAATATTAATTGTATATACTTTGTTGAAAATTTATATAAAATAATAATGAAAATAATAATAATAAAAACTTGTAATCATAAGTTTAGTGATAATAATAATAATAATAAAAATAATAATAATAATAATAATAGAATAAAAATTAAAAAACAATAAAACACTACTTATAAAAAATAAGTAGTATATAAATATTAAAAAAGTTTAAAAATACTTTGACCTTAAACTACTTTTAAATGACCTTGAAAAATATTATGACTCACCCAATGACCTTGAAAATAATAATAATAATAAAATTAAAATTAAAAAATATTAAAACATTACTTATAAAAATAAGTAGTAAATTATATTAACTTGTAATAATATAAGTCAAAATAATAATAATAATAATACAAATAATAATAATAAAAATAATAATATTATTAATAATAATAATAGTAAAAATAAAATTTATTATAAAAATAATAATAATAATAATAAAAATAATGATAATAATAAAATTTAATAATAATAATAATAATAATAATAATAAAAATAATAATAATAAAACTAATAATAATTAAAATAATAATAATAATAATTATTATAATAATAGTAATAATATTAATAATAATAAAAAAATAATAATAATAAAAATAATAATATTATTAATAATAATAAAAACAAAATTAATTAATAATAAAAATAACAATTAAAATAATAATCATAAAAATAATACTAATAATAATAATCATAAAAATAATTATAAAAATAATAATATTTATAAAATAATAATAATAATAATAATTTAAAAATATTAATAAAAATAAAAATAAAATAAATTTACAAATATATACTACTTATAAAAATAAGTAGTAAAATAAATTAAAAAATGTTTAAAAATAATATGACTTTGAAAAATTTGATGAGTCATCCAATGACCTTGACCTACTTTTGTACGACCTTGACCTACTTTTGAATGACCTTGACCTACTTTTGAATGACCTTGACCTACTTTTGAATGACCTTGGCATGCTTTTAAATTACCTTGAAAAAGTACGATGACTCATCCAATGACTTTGAGAAAGTTTTGATGAGTCATGGTCTTTGTTTAAATGACCTTGAAAAAAATTAATGAGTCATTGTCTTTGTTCTACAAAAATTTGTACTTTTAAACTTAGAAAGAAAAAATTTTGCCGGGGGTGGGGTGGGGGAATGTGAGCTAGATGGCCTCTGAACTAGATGGCCGGTATTCCACTACTTTTTAGAATCTATATATTTTTTAAATAAATGGTTATCTCTACCTGATGAACGTTATCACATCTATTTATTACTAAACTTCTATGGGAAATTTAGTAGATATATGTGTGGAACATCGGGTATACGTATTCCAATCTACAGATTCAAATTAAAGCATGTGACTTAATTTATAGACCTGGTTTAATTTTCTACCTTTGAAGAGGGTCTTATGTAATCATAATTATATTAATTTACGAAATATTTTATTCGAGTTGTTAATCAATGGGCAGTTAAATTTAATACGTTATACTTGAACAATTAGTCTACTATAGAGCAAATATTTGTTATTATTACTGAATCTTTTACTTATTATTTTATAAGTTAGGACGACTTTAGATGAATCGTTGCAGGGATTTCAAACCTTTTCCCTTTCCCTTTCCTTTTCCTTTTAATTGTCTTTACAAGCATATTGTGTCGATATTAGGAGCATTGGTAGAATAATGTTTACGGTAGTCATATTAATAATGTCACCAAAATGGTTTTAATTTACTAAATTATAATTTTTTGTTTTAATAGTGGCTTATAGCCCAACAAACCACACCAGAGCTGTTTAAATTGCGCCCCGCAATTTCAAAATTGATCTAGCCGACACATTCACCTGATATTTACATGAATAATACTTGGAAAATCATAATGTGATCAAATTTTAATAGAAGATTTAAATAATAAAATTATGAATAACATTAATGAGCAATAAAATAGATGATAATAAAAACGAAAGGAAAATTAAATATAAATATTGTTATGTTGAATTAAAATTTGATGTAATTGAAAAATAAAAATATTTGAAAAAACGATCATTAGTTTTTATTAAGATAATTTTATTAAGATTAATTTTATTAAAATAAATAATACTTTTATACATTTATAAAACAGACAAAGGAAAATTTACAGGATTCAAGTAGAGACCACATAAGGTGTTCAGTCATATATATATTAACAATTCAGAGTTAATGTCGATGTTCATACTGTTGGGCCAGAACGTAAACGGCCTTGAAAAATGTTTAAATGGATCAGAAACACACACGCAAAAATAACACGCAATTTAAATAAACCCACTGAAACATCAATTAAACCATATAAAACCTGAGAAATAAAAGAATTAAATATAAAATAATAAACATAAAAATAAATTAAAATATTAACAAAATGCACCAAGATCCGCACGATACCTACACAAATACAACAAGAAAACACAACAAATTCGACGAAATTGAAAAAAATCAATTAAAGTTCATTAAAGTGAAATTTAAATCGAAAAATTTGAATTAGCAATAATTCAATAAAAATTCTAAATAAAAAATTATAAAAATAAATCAAAAATAATAAAAATAAATAATAGAATTTGCTAGAAAATAACAAGGTCGAATTTTGTTTTACTGCACCAAATTCCACACACTAGAAAATTAGGTATAAATACTGATCCATTTTCACATTTAACTTAACCATAAAACCATTTTTGAAAATTGTGAACCATTTTTCAAACCATTTGAACTCGTTGTGAAGCTATTTTAAAACTGTTTTAGAACTTTAAATCTATTTACAGATTATCTCGGAGAATCTTAATTTTTAGGTGAGAGATATTTTGGTTGGAACCCTCTTTCCACGTCACGTCCATAGCATCTCTGTAGAGCTCTGCTTGGCGGCGACGTGGGGGGAGAGCATTTATGTTATTTTATGTTATTTTATGCTATGATGTTTTTCAATTTATGGAATGGTTAAAAATGGGTAATTATGTTGTTTGATTAATAAATATTACTAATATATATAACTTATTTTATATGTTTTTATAAATTAACATGTCGAAATTTTTCCGGCCCACAGCCGACACATCACGCAAGATAGTAAAATCTACATAGTACAGATGCATGTAAGTGCGTGGAAAACCGCCAATGATATGTACCCGTGAAGACTCAGCGTGCGCAACGCAGCGGTCGTAACGTCAATACTCATCCCTATAGCTGAATTGAGGAATAAGGAAGAAGTCTCTGGCTGCTTCCTCGTTTCTCAGTTCTGAAAAATCGACCTAAAATCATATTACATACGGCTTAAAATCACCACACCGAGTAGTCCAGTGGGCACTCAATAAATATAATATGAACATAAAATGCGCCTAAGGCCTATTAAAGGGAAAGGGTACGGGAATAAAATAAATTGAATCGTTGATATAACTAACTAAAATCGATAATGTGTAATAAGCGAATCATTAATATTATAGATAAATAACTCATTTACTCAGCTAAATTAGATTTTTAATTGTTGACTAAATATATATAACTAGTTGATCAAATTGAATTTGTTTCATTTTCATTAAACTTAAAAAATTTTACATAAAAATACCTACTTCATTTGTTAAATATTACTCAATCCAGACGACTAGACCTAATTTATGGATTAAAAATAAGGTTTTATTGAAATAACTTGTTGATTAACTAATATAAAGTTACTTGAACTAAAGAACGATGTTGATTACACTAAGGTATTCAGCGATTATAACTAGAATAATTAGAACGAAGATAAAATAGTTTCATTAGTAGAAATTAGATAAATCGTGAATAAGAATAAAGTAGAATTAGATTCATAGATTTAATAACATGAAGTTAATATTACGGTAATTTTATAGAGTCAAAATAAAGGGTCAATTAAAATAATTGAAGAGAACATATGAGAAAACAGATTAGTGTAAATTAACCACCAAAAATATTACTAAAATCCAAACTAGTATAACTTATAGGCTTAAACAAATTCTCTTTAAGAATGTAACAAATTCAGAGATTAAATTAAAACGACAGTTAAAATCAAATTAATAAAACGTTTGGAACAAGAAAAAATTTTATTTTAATATTACAAAATAGAGAGCTCACGAGAAAATGTTGAATACATAAATTCCATAAACCGAAAACGTTGCGACGGCATAAAAATTCCATCTACTTGAGAGCTCCAATTAAGATACCTAGTTTTCCCTAAAGAATTGATGATAAAACATGTTCATATCAATCTGCATAATAGCTTACCCAAATAAGTTCAGACTAATCCGTGAATCAATAAACCTAAAAATGAAATGTTATAAATCAGCGGATGTCACGAAATAGTCTCACTTCCTGTCAACCGTTTAAGCCACCAGATCCGCCGGAAGTTACGTGAAAACGCCAAACATACGTCGACGCTTCAGTGAATCGGCATCCGCTCTCGCCTTCCAACGATCATAGCATTTGCCAACTGAAATTAACGTCAATATTGGATTTAGAAAATCCGTAAACTTGTATTATAAGACATGATGATAAGAGTTGTTCGGTTTAACGACAAATTTTATATTGGAAAGCCTAAAAATGGAAAATTAAATAAACGAACAAAATAAGATATAATACCGGTACAAAATCCTTAAAATCCCCACTTGCATTCGACGCTACCTCCATCAAAATAGCCGCTACCCTTAAAATCAACTCGGCAATTTCTTAACATCATCCTGCCTAACTAAATAAAATAAGATGATCAATAGGCTTACCACCTGTGTAAATGTAATTTCACCAACATAGTTCGCCCGTTTCGAAAGCAGTCCAACCAGCTAGAAAGCCACTAAAACTCAATAAGATTAAATCAAATGACACACTCAACAATGACATAGGCCCTATTTGTTTAACAATTTAACATGGTAAAGTTAATGGAGATAATAATAAAACGTTTTAGACATGTCACACGAACGAAGCATCAGTCGAAGTGTAGGAAAGCAGAGTCAGTCAATAGTTCAATCGACCACGAGGTCATCCGATCCGACACATCAACAATGGCCGTATCCGACTGCCTGGAAGATATTAGGCGTAGAGAAGGAGCCCTGCGATATCTCAGAACGGCAATACCCAGCGGCAGAAACCTATACAAACGCACAGAACCTCCTCACCCAGTGGGAAAGGGTGCAGGAGCAAGTAGATTTGCAGGTGGTCAAGGCGAGGATGTACCTTGCAAACGTGGTGGAAGACATCCTCGCCGGGCGGATTGCCGTCGCCTACCCACCTCGCCCAGTCCGAGATACCCGAAGACCCTACACAGTGGAGGCTCTCAAACGAAGCCTGAAGCGATATTGTCCCGAAGAATGACTTAATAATGATAGTTTATGTAGTGGTTGATTCAAAATATTAGCAATTTGTGTGTTATTTTCTTCTTATAGTTAGGGTTATGCATGATTTAGTTTAATGGGATGAGTGACTATCTAACTTAATTAAGGATAAAATAAAATAATCTGTTTAATTACAGCGATGTCGTCCCTACGAATCTTGCAAACGGAATTGGACCACGCGAGACAAGCAAACACGGAATTACTCGCCCAGATTATCCAATTAACGCGAGAAATGCAACATATGAAAGCGACATGGACGGATCCCGCAAAGACAAAAACGATCTACCACCGACTCACAGCGGCCCAGAAAGGCTGGGGAGAAGAGCGGCAGCTCAACCAGAGCCTGCGCACGCAGATTCGGGGACTCAAAGTCGCCCTGGCGGTATGCTGGGAAGGTGAAGCGGTAACTTACCCGCTCATCTTCGCCCCAACCCAAATGCCGCAGACAACCACCAAGCCAGCAGAACAACCCATCACTCCAACCAACAATCGTCGACCGGGACGTAAGGAACGTGCCCGACGTCACGCAACACAACCCCAAAACGTCAAATAGTAAATGATATACATGTGTTTAGATCGAATAGAATAGTTTTAACCTTAGTTGAATTGTTATTTTAACATAATCGTATGCCAACATTGTCCTGAACATTTTCACTACTCCGCCAAGTCGTTCCACAGTCTAATAAGAACCTAATCCTGAATAGTTACGAGGGACAGAACAAAGCGAGTATAGGTCTTCTATCGACAGCTCGTGAACCCGAGGGTTGTCCGAGCAACTATAGTACTAGCCAATGGTACTCAATTTTTGCGGGCAATCCACCACTTGAACACATTACCAACGTTGCCTAGCAACGGGTGCCAAGTGGCGATCAGCAATCATTTTGTATGGCGTTACGGGGGCAACCACCGGTTAGTTCAAACAAACAATGAAACCCTGTAACCCACCAATACTTACACAATGATATTCGAGTTTGTCATTAGATATACAGATATACATGTCATTTACGGTTCAAAGTTAATCTCTATAACTGGAATCTGGGACGTCGTCTTTGTTGGGTTGTCTTGGCTGGTTCTCGATTGTTAGACTTTGATTGAAGGGTTTCATTGCTTGATTATTTTGGTATTGAGTACTTAGTTTGTTTGGTTTTACGAATTTTTATGTTCGATTGGGTTTCTCTCTTCTTCTAAAGTATCTTCTATTTTATTTTTGACGAATCTTTCCGAATCTGTAGATTTTGATTGCTTGATTTCGAGGTTGCTTGCAGTTAGATTTTCTACGATTGAGTGAGATGAAGGTATTTTCGTCATAGATTTAATTTTGAGTCAGGTTGGAGTTGATATTCTTGCATTTCTGGGGGTGTTTTTTTGTTTCTGGTTGAGTTCTTGTTTAATTGATTGGATATTTTTGAGTACTTCTTGAATCTTCTCATTTCGTGGATTGGAATAGGTGATGTGAATGAGAATTAGGTTAAGGTTAAATTTGAACAACCGCTTCATCTTATTTTAGAGAGACGTTTAGTTTTTACACTTTAAATTTTTTGCACAATTTTATTTACAGTTTGAGTTTTCGCTCTTTTTACTCTGAGTTTATGTAGTTTTGTTCGTTCGAGGTCAACCGGTTCATTAGCCTTAATTCGGCTTTTATTAATCGACTTCTGATTTCGGGTATCGTCATGATGTGCTGATCTTTATCCTCTATTACCACTTTTAATTCCTCACTATTTTCTTTAACAACTCGAATTTGCTCCTTTAATTCTTGTATATTCTTGTGTTGTTTTATCAATAGTCTTTCGAATCCTATGTAGGCTTGATTCAATTTTTTTATCTTTCTGTACTTCCATTGAATTCTTTTTGTTTCTGTTTTTCAATGATATTCCAGCATATCTTTCATTCATTTCGTGGCTATTTCGCTTTTTAACTCATCTACCTTTTGTTCCTATCTTCGATTTATTTCTATTTGCTATCTTAGCCATTTATTTTCTTCCTAAGCTTCTTCTAGTTGCACTGTTCACATTCGACATTCTTCTTTAGGTGACTTTATTTAGTTTCTCGATTGAAACCATTGGTTTGTGATCCTGTAAGTTTCTTGTATTTGCTGCTCAGTTGCTACTTTTAGGTTTTCTATTCTTTTTTCTTGTTCAATGCTTGGAATTTCTGTCATTTCCTCGATCTTAGATTTCACTGGTGTCGGATACTTGTTATGCACTTCAATTGCTGTAGTGTTTTTTCATATGTTATGATATGATTATGCACATGACATTTATAATATATGTTTTGTTTCTTGTTATTATTTTTCTTATTGCATCAAAATCTTTTTCGACACACAGCAAATACATCACCACTAGCAAGTAACATATTATATGAGGAACAATAGGTCGTGTACTAACAGTCTTTCTGTTACGAACTTGTGACCATTAAGGCTATGTTGGGGAAACCGTTGACCTGATATACATACTGAATATAGCAACACAGGAGGAATTTAAAAAAGAGGTCTTATGATCTCTAACTTAATCTTTATGTTCTCGAAAAATCGAGTAAAATTCAAACCATCTTCTCAGCTTAAAATGTAGATAATCAGAAGCTCAAAGGGTACCTTGTAAAAGTAATATTCACATAAAATTAAGTTCCCAAGGTTAAGTTAGAAGAAAGAGTAGATGGAAATAGAAGGTGGAAATGGTTGCAACTGAGTTATTACAGCCACTTGAAAAAGAAAAATCCGAACAACTGAAATGAATAGAATCTAGTAAATAAAAAAGTTAAAATGAATAAATTTTCATAAATACAATTAACAAGTTAATATAATGACTAAAATTGGGTGAATAAAACCTTAGGTGAATATGACCTTGACCTACTTTAAAATAACCTTGAAAAAATATGAAGACTCATCCAATGACCTTGACAATAATAGTAATAATAATAATAATAATAATAATAATAATAATAATAATAATAATAATAATAATAATAATAATAATAATAATAATAAAAATAATAATAATAATAAAAATAATAATAAAATAAAATAATAATAATAATAATAATAATAATAATTATAATAATAGTAATAATATTAATATTAATAATAATAATAATAATAATTATTATAAAAATAATAAACATAATAAGTAATAATAATAATAATAATAATAATAAAAATTATTATAATAATAATAATAATAATACAAATAATAATAATAAAAATAAAATTTAATATTAATAATTATAATAATAATAATAATAATAATAATAATAAAAACAAAATTAATTAATAATAACAATAACAATTAAAATAATAATCATAAAAATAATACTAATAATAATAATAATAATCACAAAAATAATAGAATTAATAATAATAATAATAAAAATAATAATAATAATAATAAAATTATAATATTAATAATAATAATAAAAATAAAAATAAAAATAATAATATCTATAAAATAATAATAATAATAATTAAAAAATATTTATAAAAATAAAAATTAAATAAATTTACAAATATATACTACTTATAAAAATAAGTAGTAAAAATAAATTTAAAAATGTTTAAAAATAATATGACCTTGAAAATTTTGATGAGTTATCCAATGACCTTGACCTACTTTTGAATGACCTTGACCTATTTTTGAATGACCTTGACCTACTTTTGGTTGACCCTGACATACTTTTAAAGACCTTGAAAAAATACGATGAGTCATCCGATGACCTTGAATGAATCATGGTCTTTGTTTAAATTACCTTAAAAAAATTTAGTGAGTCGTTGTCTTTGTTCAACAAAAATTTGTACTTTTAAACTTAGATAGAAAAAATTTTGCCCGGGGGTGGGGGGAATGTGGGCTAGATGGCCTCTGAGCTAGATGGCCGGTATCCCAATACTAAAACTCAAACAGACCCAATCTAGAATAGCGGCATAGTTGAGTAACACTACAGTAAATAGGAGTGAAAATCCAACCTAAAATTGATAGGATATAAAAATTAAAAATAAAATCAAATTTCCTGAATCCTTGAGCTAATCGAAATCCATCGAATACAATCTCATTAAGAGAAAAAAAATATTGGCCATTCATTAGTAAGTCCATATTACTATAGTCAGTAACCTCTGAATCGTCCGCTCGAACTTCCGAAACATCATACTTATCATGGAAAAACGCACTACTTACGAAGTATCTTCACCAATCATGACAAGGAGTGAGCTAAAAATTCAATCGGAGACGACAACACTGATATAAACCTTTATTGATATCCTGTAGCCTTAGTTCTGCAAACATGAGAGTTCGGATTTACGCCATGACTTGGTAGAAAACTTCGGAACTATGGAGGATAATAAATGCGATCTAAGTTATGGGCTCAGGAGAGAGATAGGCAGTAGTAACAAAACTGCATACTTGTGCTGGAACTTGAAAGAATCAGCGATTTGATGGAAGGGAGAGTAATCTCATGTACCTCTTCGGTTAGTCATTTGTATTGCTATTCGGTCCTCAGTTCCAAATCAGCTGAGAATAATCATGGACATTGACTCGATTACATCAAGAGGACCCTTGTTGATGAAAACATTTTGGTTTTACATTTGTGGGGTTCTTATGGTCTTTCACAACATTGACCCCAGATGAAAATTAACTTTCTTACTCCCCGTGGTTACCCGTTGCTAGGCAACGTTGGAAATGTAACCATGGGTTTTGAGGTCGCCAAAGGTGAGCGCCACGGAGGAACTACTCTGGCCTGACCTCAAGCTTGGTTCAACACACCACTGTTAGAAGGCCTATGTGTGCTTTATTTGCTCTGGTCACATCTTTGTTAGTTTGGTCAACTTATTATAGATTAACTACTGAGCTGTGGTTAATTTTTATTATGGTACTATTTGAGTGACTATCAAAATACAGAAAAATAATCAAACGATACAACTATATATTTTAAAGGGCGACAACTACATGCTGGGTTAGGCTTGATCAGCGCGGCGCTTGGCTCACTCCTTCCTTCCGGGTCGATGACCGCTGGGCTTCGGCGTAGTCTTCGGACCCGTTGTTATATTTCTGTACGCCAGTTGAGCAGGAGCGAAGACGAGGGGATACGTCACTGCCGCTCCTTCTTGGCAGGCTGACACGCCACCTCCAGACCTCTTATTTAAGTTTTCAGGCTCTGGTTGACCTGCTTCTCCTCTGACCAGCCCTTTTGTGCCGCTGTTATCTTCTGGTAGAGCGTCTTCACCTTCTTCGGCTCTACCCAAGTGACTTTGATTTGCTGTATCTCCTTTGTTAGCTGCACGATTTGTTCGTAGAAACTTTTGTTAATTCTGCGTGCGTGATCTAACTCTTGTTGTAGGACTTTCAGTGGTTCCATATCTATAAAAGGGTGTGATTAAATCGGATTAATTCTTTTAATTTAGCTAAGTAATCATAATAATCAGTTAAAGGGTCCTACAGGCATTGTTGTCAAATAAAAAGAATTTTAGAACAAACAAGTATTCGAATTCAACTAAAAATTTATTTCAAACTCGCCTAACTAAGCATTCATAATCAGTTAATATGTTCCATTGACAACCACTAGTAGTAATGATGATTTCGGCGATGCTTATGGACATCCCTTTCCAAGGCCGGCCGAGCGTAAGGATGTTCGTGATGTTCTCCGGCTGGCTCCTCAGTACTCCTCATATGTCGGGGAAGGATCTTCTGAGGAACGACCACGTTGATGGCCGAAGATCGGATGTTTAACCTTTCGTTGTCGAGATTGTACGACGTATTGTACGGTGGGGCGTACCCGTCCGTACTGGCGATTCGGCCCGCGGCAATGTCGTCGTTTACATTGGCGAGGTAGCGTCTTGCACTATTCACTTGCTCATTTGTCTGTCGCTGATGTTCCTCAAGACGCATGAGGAGGAACTCAGCTTGGCCACGGATCTCCCTGGCTGGATTTCGACCCGGCTCCCGCTTTTTATCGCGACGAACGGGAGCTCGACATCTTTCGCTTGTTGTAGGCTACCGGCTCTGGCCTCTCTGACTTGGGATACGGTGAATCCCGCATCCCACATTGCCTGACGGCAACGGTTGACCGCATGTGCAGGAAAACGTACTGTTATCCGGGATTCATCAATCCACGAATCGTCTAAAAGAAATTAATTTTAAAGGTTATAATACACTATACGTACACTCGATGGAGAGGACGTTATTTCCTATTCGCTACAATTTCATCGAAAAGGTTTATACGTTGACCTAAAAGAACCAAAACTTTGTAGGTTTTTCAAATATGTGAATATTTCCCTGGCATTAATTTGTAGTACGATATTTGTAATTAATTTCATTTTAGGACACCTCTAAGTGTAACTAATTTAAAATAAATAACTAAATTAACAATGTAATTATGAATTAACTTAATTAAAACAAAACTAGGACTAAATGGTAATCGTGGGATGATGTTTAGTATGTTTTTTTTTCTCTGGGCTAATAAATGTAAGATTCTTTGCATTAAACCTCTTTAGTTTTGTTTAAATTAACTAGTTAGTTAGTTTTCCATATCCGAAGTAACGAAGTTACTGTCACAACAGCTGAGAAAAAATTCAACCCTATCATTAGTTACTTGGTAATTAATCTTTATGGACATTACTAATCGTAAGTAATATTAAGTATATTTTATTCATTTAATTATCGTATCACTTCCTAGTTATATTTCATTTAGAATGTATTTTTATCGTGTACGGGAACGGAACTTCTCCTGTTAATATTAGAAGACTTATTTCAACTTGATGATGACATTCCATTTAAAAATTATCTATATACTTATTCTTTAGTATTACGTAATAAGAATTTGGCTACTTACGTTGACTTGGCACAGGTATTTTATTTATTAAATTATTTTATTTACAATTATCTACAACCCTATTCCTTAATATTACCTACATAAATAAAGTTAAAAATATACCTATATGTATTTGATAAGGATATCCGATTTATCAAGACTTATGTGACATTATTTACCGGATAGGGTCTAAGGTACGTTATGGCCATCTGTCATTAACATAGAACTTATTAAATAAAAAATAAAATCAAAATTTATTTAATGTTATTTAATGTATTTTAGTTATTAAATTTAGCGATAACCTGAAATTTGGGGAAAAACATCAAAAACAACGCAATACTTCATCATTTGAAATTGATTGGGTTTCGGCATTCCATTTAATTATATCCATGGGAAAAATATTTGTTTAAAATCGTCTTAACATTCGGATAGTCTCTCCTTGGTTAACGGATCACGTGAAATCTAGACGTCCCCGTGTAATTTGTGGAATATGGGCTATGGTAGACGGAAACGGATATGGCATCATTTATTCTCTTGAACTGGTTCTAGTATGCATAATCTCTACTGGTTGGGGGTTTGGAATAACAAAAATAATCAAGATAAAACACCGGTCTTTCCAGTATCATATTTTATAATTTTTAGATCGTTTTTTGTTATTGGCATTTCTAGTTCAAAAATTAGCATTGGAGCTGGTACTGCGAGATCTCTATCTAGGGCTCGTACAGATTAACAATGAAATTCGTAGGAATAAAATTTACCTGAAGGTCGAGCTCTTGGGTTTAGAACTATGTCATCGTCCGGAATCATGACCGTCGTGTCGTCGTTTGTTGGGTTCGATTGGCGAAACATTTTAATTTTCCGAAATTTAACTGTTAGCCCAGACCCATCGATATTTCTTATATAGCTCGGGGTGTCAATCGAAGAAGCGAAAATGCGTGTGACTACCAGCGTTGCTAAATGGAATCGGTGGACACAGTGAGTGGGTGTGTTGTATGGGTCACATCGACTGTCGTTATGTGGGTCACTGTGCTGAAATTGCATGTGGAACACTTGTAA
Organism: Schmidtea mediterranea; assembly: GCA_022537955.1. Classification (NCBI taxonomy): domain Eukaryota; kingdom Metazoa; phylum Platyhelminthes; order Tricladida; family Dugesiidae; genus Schmidtea; species Schmidtea mediterranea. The sequence continues at coordinate 203,059,219 of CM039680.1, read as the reverse complement.
ATTGGTGCACTTATCGCATCCTGGATTGTCGTTGGTGTATGCAAAAAGAAAAGCACCAATATCGATCTGCCGAGACGTAAATATCAAATCAACTGTTTAAATACAGAATACTATTTCGTTGGTGTCATTCGCCTTCTTGATTTTTCCGGCTATCCTTGGGTTGATTGATACTCGTGGACCGTAATTAATTTCATAACAGGTATTGGTATGATTTTTACTTTATTAAATTATTGATTTTGGGCTTTTTAGGGCATTATATTCTGGGCATTTATGTCGAAATGGGATTCTCAGTAGCATGATTTCAATTGTGATTCCAATTTATTTTATTTAATAAAAATTTCTCCGAAATATTGTTTGTTGTTGGGTTTAGAAAGGGAGTAAACTGGGGTTAAATGATTGGTTAATCCGGATACTCGCTTGAGGTGGAAGTTAGTTGTAGTGATGAGTATTCATAGAGCCCCTGGTCTATCTGTTAGTGTCTCTCTGTGTCGATGAACCTTATTACTCAACCAATGGCATACTCGATGTTTGGCGTGCCACCTTTCCTTAGGTATAGATTTCTATTGATCCTTATCTATTGACCTATCGCTACGTTTTCCCGATTTTTACTAACCTCACTCTATGGTCATTCATTAATTATTGGAGTTTAGGTTCTAAGAAATTTTCTATCGCGGTTGATACGGATACGGTTCAAGTTTATTGGTTGCTTAATACCACAAAAATAATCTTTACAATTATAGTATTTATCTGGAATTTTAATTCCTAAACAAGAATAAATGTAAGTCCTTCCTCCCTTGTTGACTTTCCGATTTTTATTCCAGGAATTAAATTCTAACCCGAGGTGATTTAGTGGGACTCCTATCGTTATTCATTCTTTACTTTCCACAAGTTTTATTGACTACAGGTACCGCATCGGCAAACTATAATGTTCACATTATTTATTTATTACTATTATGGACTTTTATCATCATTTTTGGCGTCTAGCGGAATTAAATCAACTAATTTTATTGACTTTAAGCTATTCGATTAATTTTTTTTCAAACTATAAATCGAGGGTGCGTAGCTATTAATTTCCTTCTACCTTTTTCCCTTGCATCTCTATTAAATTTCAAACATTATATTGGAAGTTACAACAATTACCATATTTAATTTAAGATATTTTATTGCCTTTAAAACATTTTATCCGAAGTTTATAATCACTACATTATTTTATTCTTTACTTTAAGTGATTTTATTGACTTTAGACATTATACTGGAAGTTTATAACAACGATTTCATTTTATTAGTTCCCCGTGACCTTCCTTTTGAATTGACCTTAGGCGCCTTGTGTTCATATTATAATTAATGAGTGCCCACTGGACTAATTGTGTGATAATTTTGAGCCGTTTCTTATTAGTGATTTTTGGTCGAGTTTATGGGAATTGGGGGACGACGAAACAGTCGAAAGACTATTCCCCCCCCCTTTTCCCTTATACCGAATGATATTGACGTTCCAGCTCCTGCGTTCTCACGCCGGAGCCTTCACGGGCACGAATCATTGGCGATAATACACGCACTTACACGATTGCGAATTGTGTGTTTGATTTTACTATCTTGCAGTATGTTTCGGCTGTGGGCCGGAAAAATTTCGACAAAACAAAAATTTTGTGATTTTATTTAAATAATTTATTGAAATATAAGTTACCCAATAATTACATTCATCATAATAATAACACACCACTCTCCCCACGCCGACACCCAAGCAGAGCTCAATCGAGGTTGCGAGGATGCGACGTGGAGAGAGTTTCGAACAATACCCTCACTCACATTGTAATTTTATACTGGTTAAAACTGGTTCCGAGTTTAAAAGAAAACTGATTCTGGTTAAAAACCGATTAGACGATTAAAAATTATGTAAAAATGAATCGGTATATATACCTGTTGTACGACCCTAACCTTGTGTGTTCTTTTTGATTTAGTAAAACAAATTTTGACCTTGTGATTTTCTGGTATATTCTAATCTTTAATTTTACTATTTTGAAATTTTATTTGTCAATTTTTCTTTTGAATTTTTAATTGAATTATTTCTAATTCAAATTATTTGATTTTTATTTCATTTTCATGAAATTTTGCATTTTTTGATAATTTGTCAAATTTCGGTCAAATTGTTGGGTTTTCGTGTTATGTTTATGTTTATTTCGTGCGGATTTTGTTGCACTTTGTTATTATTTTAATTTATTTTTGTGTTTATAATTTTATATTTAATTGTTCTCTTTCTCGTATTTTGGTAGGGTTAATTGGTGTTTTAATAGGTTTGAGTTTAAATCTGCATGTTATATTGGCATGTGTGTTACCGATTCATTTAAACATTTTCAAGGCCGTTTGTGTTCTGGCCCAACACATTATTCTACACCTGCACCCCAGTGGAAACTCACCTAACGACCTCACGAGGACCTCATGACAGCAAGGATGAACCCCTTGAGTTAGATTTGAAACCATTCCATGGAAGGAATATAGCTCAACGGACCTGATCTGTAATTAAATGACTACCAAAGTAATGACGAAAATTCAAAATTTCCATATTCGCTACCACAGCACTTTTGAAATTACTTTTTAAATAGGTAATATTTGCTGAGAATCCGAAGTCAATAAATTCCACATCCAGAGTATTTAGACAAATTATGATAATTATAGCATTAATAATTCCATCGAGAGGTGAAGAAAAGGAACTACCTATATAACAATAAAAAGAGAACCGGATCGGAACTTGGCAAAGGAGGATCTTCAACGGAAGCATTCACTCTACCGACTTGAAGCATTAGAACGAAAATTCAGATGGAAGGTGATTATGGCGCGAAGCCACCACATCAACTCTGATATTGCGACTGGAGAGATACACAGTACAAATGGGTACGCTCCGGAATATGGCATTTCCTTCGAACTGAACGACCCGATCTTGACAAACATAGATGCGCCTACACTAATGGTCCTACCAAATCGCCTCATTCAACCTACTCTACTCGAACGATTCGGCACGATGCCGCAAACGGAACATGCTTATGCCTGACGGCTTCTTCAAGGAAGAAGTCACGCTTTTCTATATAGGCCCCTGAATTATGTTGAACGTAGATAATCCAGCTGGAAGACTGACAAGAAATTGCTTACACTAATTCTGTTGATTTAATAAATATTTTAATTAAAAATCGTGAATTTTTGATAAATAGGAATCTTAAACCGATGCTATGAATAACTAATTAAATACTTCGGAATATATAATTGTTGAGCCAAGACAAGATTTTGTTTAAGTGAATTGGAAACAACATGCAAACACATCAAGGCATATTCAAAATCAAACCTATACTCACCAACTAAACACCCTAAAATATGACAAAATCTCTAATTAAATATGAAATCAAAGAACGTAAAAGTAAATTAAAATATAAACAAATATGCACCAAGATCCTCACGAAATTTACATATGTTGGGGTTATAATAAAACATGAATAAAAATAATAAAATTTTAAAATTATCAAAATCAATTAAAATTAATTAAAATTTTGAAAAAAGGTAAAAATAAATATTGAAGAGTCGGGAGCCCAAAAACAAATTAATTAATTAATTAAATTATTTACCGACGAACTATTACTCAAGGGCTGCCTAGCTGAACGTCAGCTTAATTGGTTTCCCGGCATTAGTGAAATTGACAATAAATTTTCCGAACTGGAAAAATTGTTTCACTAGCAGTATTCCAAATTAATGGGAACCCAAAAATTATAAAAGGAACTGACAACAAAATAAGTTGCCAGTTGGTCGAAGAGAAAAATCTAACAAGTTGGAGAAACGAGTGAAAAGCAGTAAACAAATAAAGAAGTTAATTAGATTGCAGTAACTTATTTCGTTACATCCTTAGGGTGTGTACGAGAAGAAAACAATTATATATCGTGGTGAATATTTGTGAATAAAGATTTCATTGTTGGAATTTTGTCTTATTTATTATGAACACGAGGAGCCGGATTGAGAGACCTACTCATCGACGAATATTTAATATCCCAATACATAATATAACATTATAACATAAAATTTGACCGAAAAATGGACAATTTTTAAAAAAATAAAGAATTATTGAATAAAATAGGAAAAATGGAATATTTTTAGTAGAAAATATTTAATTAAAAAATTATAAAAACATGATGTCTATTTAATGTAAGAAAAATAATAAAAATAACTTTAGATAATACAAATAAATCCAAGGTCAAATTTTGTTTTAACTCATCAAAATTTACAAGCAAGGTTAGGGTCACAGAATAGGTATATATACCGATTAAATTTTACAGAATTTTATTCACTTTGTGAGTAATCACTTTTTCCTCGTAAAAGCTTAGATAATTTTTAACCAGCAAAAACTACTATTATTCATTGATAAAAACGTAGTCAACTATTTTTTGTGAAACTATATTGGCAGAATCTATCGAACAAAAGTGGTGAAAATTGTAAGTAAGAGTGAAGCTTTGTTGAAAGATCTGTGAAGATGGAGTGATGATGTAACCTGTACTGACTACGATGATTCAAATTATATGATTTCAAATTAAAATTGATTTCTTAACTGTGTCGAAATTTTTTCAGCCCACAGCCCACACACACCGCAAGTTAATAAACTCATACATATTATCAGATTGTGTAAGAGCGGTTTCTCTGCCTATAACCTGTGCCCGGGAAGGTCTACTCGTGAGAAACGACGGATCCGAACGTCAATGGAAAGCAAAATATAGGGCAGTGTTAAGATCGAGGGCTAGTCTTTTGGCTAACTCTCTTTCACCCATCTCCCGAAAACTCCACCTAAAATCACCACTAAACATCCGCTAAAATCATTCACAAAAATTCTAAGATAAACATAATTTTTCATAAAATCAAATTTCAAGGGAAGTGAGTGGGGAAGCTCGCGAGATCTTTGCAACGGTCAGGTATAAAATATGGTTTTGATCGATAATAAATTTTTGTAAGAAAAGGAACTAGCAAAATCATGTAATGAAAATAGTAAGAGAGTAGGTAAAATTTTAAAATGTTTAGCGGAAATTCATATAATATAAGATAGAGTATGAAATGATCATATAGAAATTGTGGGGTTACTGGATAGTAGTGAGATACCGGTCTTCTAGCTCAGAGGCCATCTAGCTCACATGCCCCCCCCCGGCAAAAAAAAATTTTCTAAGTTTAAAAGTACAAATTTTTTTAGAACAATGACAATGACTCATTCAAGGTCATTTAGACAAAGACCATGGCTCATTCAAGGTCATTCAAAAGTAGGTCAATGTCATTGGATGAGACATCAAAAAATTTTCAAGGTCATTCAAAAGTAGGTCAAGGTCATATTATTTTTAAACATTTTTAAATTTTAATTTACTGCTTATTTTTATAAGTAGTATATATTTTGTAAATTTATTTTATTATTATTATTATTATTATTAATTATTATTATTATTATTATTATTAATATTATTATTATTATTAATAATACTATTATTACTTTTTATTATTCTATTATTACTTATAAAAATTTATTAATACTTATAAAAACTTTAATTATTATTATTAATATTAATATTTTTATTATTATTATTATTATTATTAATATACTTATTACTTATAAAATTTTATTAATATTATTATTATTATTAATACTTTTAAAACTTTTTATAATATTATTATTATTAATATTAAAAGATAACGCCAATAAAAAACCTTTCGTACGATATATTTCGATAGCACAGCTATCATCTTCAGGTACTCAAAACCAACTAAATATATTATGAATTAACATTTAATTTAAACAAATTATTTTTTATTAATTTAATCTTTTAATAAATAAATAGTTTTAAAAATATATTTTAAATTAATTTAAAATTTAAAAATTCTTTTTTGCTTATATTCTAATTTTTTAAAAATTAATGTAATTTAAAATTTTCAATTATTTTAATAATATTAAAAAAACAAACATGATTTAACATACGTAAACTATTTAAAAACATTCAAAACATTCGTAGTCACAGCACTCTGCACATTAATCTTTGGATCCAATGACCTTATCAGCAATTTTTTTTAAATTTACTAAGGTATTTACTAAATTTTTACTAAATTTACTAAATCACAACTAACATTCAATCCATCTTTGAAAAAACTGCTACTATTTTCATCTAAAATCTGATTTGGAATATGACAATATCGTTCAAAATTATTGATTGAGAAAATACCACTACAGGTTTTTGGAACACGCTTCTTGAATCCGATTTTACAATGACTATAAAATGGGAATGTATTGTACACAAATGTAAAGTCTTGCAAAGCAACTTCGCAATTTCCATGTAAATAAATGGGATTTTGAAGATCAACCATAAATATGCTTGCTTGATTTTCCGGATGGATTAGTGGGCAACTATTACTCGGTAAAATTGTATAGAAACTCATTTTACTAAGTCTTTTGATGATATCCATGAGGGTTTTTGATATCCATGCCATTTAACATAGTATTGTTTATCCTTACCCACCATTTTAGTTTTCAATATTTTCTGAATTCTGAACACTGTAGCTTTGGAAATAACTTGTAATTCCTGTTCATAGAATTTCCCTTGTATTAAATTGTTATCACTATCTTTAATAACATACATTACAGGACTCTGTTTAGTATTATTTTAGTAATTTGAAATACCTCATCACTCCAATTACTATCGAAATTTTTGATGAAAGGTGAAGCAGATATTTTACTAATTCTAACGTGATCACCAACTTTATATTTTGGTTTTGTAATAGGAACTTTTTTAGACTGTATTCGTGTTTTTGAGCTGATATCTACGGGTCTCAAACCATTCAGATCTCGATGTGATGAATTATTATAACTAACAGGTATTTTCGGTAATACATTTATCCATATTTTATTACCTTGATGCACGAAATATTTCTTCAATCTATCCCTCAATGTCCGGTTAAATCTTTCAACATGTGCGGCTTTGTATTGAGAATGTACAGAATAATGATTTATTTTGAGACGATCTAGGATTTGCTTAACTTTTCTATTGTAAAACTCCTTGCCTATAATAATAATAATAATAATAATAATAATAATAATAATAATAATAATAATAATAATAATAATAATAATAATAATAATAATAATAATAATACCTAAATCGGTTTGCAAATTGTCTGGATGCCCATTTTTAAACATTGAGTTAATTGCTTTAGATATTTCCTCTGCAGATTTTGTCTTTGTTGGTACACCGCGAGCAAAACGATTGAAAACATCAATACACGTTAAAATATATTTATAACCCTTGTTAATCTTCGAATACGGTATCATCTCCATCAAATCCATTTGCCATAAATCATTAATACCGAATGTCTTATAAGCTCTCGTTGGAAATCTTTTCCGCATCGGTTTGTTTAAACTGTACGCAAGCTGATCTGACAACCACTTTTGCGTTTCATTTTTCGACTTTGGGACTCTTTTCTTTAACTTTGCCACTCCACCGAAACCTGCTTCGTCTTCTGGGTTCGTCCAAATCTTCTCCATTACAACAAGATGATTTAAATTTTAATTTAACATTAGGTAATGATTGCCCCATCTTTTATTGTGAAAATAATGATAATGATAATGATAACATTGCTCCGATAAAACCACCTTGTTGTTTATATATGATTTTTCTCATTTGCTGACGATTTTTATTATTTACTAGCGATAACAAAGGCTTACGATGTTTATTCAATACTATTTTTTTAGAATTACTGATTTTAATTTTACCTCTGACTACTTTTAATAGAATTTTGAGTAAATCATCGACAACAAAAGTTGGAAATGATTGTAAAATAGACATTCTTTTTATACTCGAAGCCTTTAACAATGCATTAAAATATGGGAAACTTCTATGATTTTTTACAATTTTAACTTTTTTCTTACTCTTTTTAATAATGTTTTTCGAAATAAGATTCATTGCAGGGTAATTCTCGGTTATTAGTTTTTTAGATGGTGTAGTACTGGTTTTTAGTGGAACTTTGTTTTTCTTTTTAATACTTTGTCTAAGTTTTTGGATATTTTTAAGCCTGGATTTCATAAACATTTTTACATGTTAAAGTTTTCAACTTTGTTTATATACCATGGCACCTTCTTTATTGAAAATATCTGTTTTACCCGTAAATCATCATTGCATTGTTGTGTGAAATCAAGAAATATATATCCATGTGTTGATTTTGTAGCATCTTGAAATGCACTGATGAGAAAATTACGATTATTAGGGTATGCTTGTCGAGCAAGAAAATCAATAACTGTTGCATCTCTAGGATTCTTGAAAATAACTAAATATTGAACATTGAAATTCCTTGTTCGATGTGCGCCACCCTGATGAAATAGATTTTGAGTAATAAAAATCACAGTAACACCAACATGTCTACTGATTTTTGTGAATAAATTATTAAAATCCTTTTCTTTATTAGCTTCCTGATACAAATCATCAATAATGATGACATCACCTTTCCTTAAACGACTTGACCAGTTTTTATCGAAACCCTTTACTATTTTCATGTTTTTCAATTTACAGAAATTATCCTGAGTTAATCCATGTTCTTCATCTGCACCCTTACGCCAATAAATCTTGTTGAATTTTGTTTGAAATAAATTAGATTTCAGTAATTTACACACAAACATAGTTTTACCACTACCACTTGGGCCGACGATTTGATATACAGCATCATTTCTTAATTCCATTATTAATTTGTATAATTATAGGTTTTTGTTTATATTATATGATTTAATGAACTCTTCCTAAAAATCATATATATATATATATATATATAGCTTAATATTTCTTTATTGTTTAATTATGTTATCAAATATAAATTATAAAGGAACTTTCGATGTATCAAAAATAATATTTCCAATTGGTAAACCCCAGCAAATTGTTGATAGGAGTGGAAAATACCCTATAATATTTTTCAAATCCGGCAAATGCAGAATCATGGGATGCAAGAAACCTTTAGATGTCAATAAATTACAATATAGAATAAAGGATATTAAAATACAGTCAATTACTGTTACCATGGATATGGGTCAATCTATCAATCTATACAACATGCCAGCAAAATGTCTTTGTATGTTCGAACCAGAATTATTTCCTGCACTGAGGCTTTTAAAATACAACCCAATGTTTGTTAGTGGCAAAATAGTTATATTAGGGGTGCGAAATCTAGAATACAAAAATATTGTTTGTGACATACAAAATGAAATCACCGGATTGGTCGATATCTGATTGGCTAATGATTGATTAAAAGAACTTGCTTATTCATTTGATTTCATTTTTAAAATATTATACCATTATGTATGCTATGCCAAAGAAAAATATCGCTGAATACGGTAAATTTATCATTTTTATTTCATTTTTTATATTTTATTTAGACAAATATGCCCCAATGATAATCGATCGTATTATTTATTATTATCCTCAAATAAAGGAGATTTTGAAGAATCAAGAGCCGTCAATGCATCAACAGCTAATATTCAATGAAACAAGAATCGAGATTTCCGATCTGATTAAGCAAGCTCTTTGGGATAACAAAATCAACCGCACGGTCAAGGAACTGGAAACGGAATACCCCTGTATTCTGGGTTGCAGCTGCTGTGATTTCCAGTACCAGCGCTATGTGGAATGGTATATTAAAAATTCAATAAGAAATTTGCAAAAAATGAGACTTTTAAGAAAATAAATGTTTTGTATTTTATTTTTGTTTGTTTTGTTTTGATAGTTTTATTTTAGTGTTGGTAAAAATAATAAATGTTTTTGTATTTTATTTTTGTTTTGGTATTTTTATTTTGGTGGTGGTAACAATAATAATACTAATAATGATAATAATTTTAGTAGTATAGTAATAATAATAATAATAATAATTTTAGTAGTATAGTATTAATAATAATAATAATAATAATATTAATAATAATAACAATAATAATAATACATTTTATATAGATGATATGTGTAAAATCATATATGTAAACTCAACGGGTTAATTTACATACAGTTTTCCAGTCACGCACTTATCTTGCAATTATCATGCACTTATCATGCATTGTCTTTGTGATCATGCATGATTCTGATTGGTTAATCATTATCTGTCAAGGGTATAAAAGCGCGTCACCACCTTATAAAGATCATAAATCAAACATGACCAAGAAAATAAGTGTCCAACCAGTTCAGATGTTCCACAATTATAAAATGTATTTTTTAAAGGAGCCTATCAATATGCAATTGGCAAATCCAGTCAAACTCAATAAAACGCAATTTCAATCTCTTGCTGGTACTCTCTCAATGTTAGATATCAAGAATATTGATAATACATTCAAAAAGATCAATTCAAATTTAAAATGCAATGAAAATGCTTTCTTCTCGAGTCAATATACCAGATATTATGATGCATTTACAGAAATTGGATTCAAAGAACAGGAAAACTGGTATATAACAATAACAATCCAATGATATAAAGCTGATCAAAATGATGTGCTTTCTCCAATCTGGAAAATTGTTACTGCTAGACTTTCACAGTTATTTTAATGTATAGTGTTTAGTGTTTAATAAATGTATTAATGTTTTCTTTGTTATTCTATAAACAAAATTATAAGTAGTTTTAAAATAGTTTTAAAAATGATGTCTGAAAAAGGTAAAATATAAAATATAAAATAATTAATTAAATTTTTTATTTAGAATATTTAATAAACTTTTTGTTTGATAAACTCGAAGAAATAACCGGTGTAAAAATTAGAGATATGTTGACTCTAGTTGAAGCATTGAGTAAAGAAGATTCATGTTGTGATTCTGGATGTCAGAGTGATGATACTGAAATTGTTAATGATGGAGAAATTAATACTGAAATTATTAATGATTCTGAAGAAATTATTGATGATACACTTATTAATGATGAAGAAAATATTAATGATACTGAAGATACTACCGAAATTACTAAAGATGAGCCGACCGAATTTAAGAATTGTATTGACCATGTTATAGAAAATATTATGATAGAATATTGTGGTGATGAAGACTGTTCATGTAATAATCAATAAATCTTTAAAAATGTAGTTTTTTATTAATAATAATAATAACAAAGAAATATTTATTAAAATCTATGATAAACTTTGTTACATAAATATAAAACAGATGCTCCAGTGAATAGTTTTAATAAAAATTTGCAATTTTCGATATAAATATCAGAGCGTTTGGCTTCTGCGGCAACTTGAATAATCGCTGTCCATCCACCGTTTGTTACTACCCACGGGTCGATTTTTGTTTCTATTACCTAAATAATGATAAATTAATAACAATATAAAGTAATATACCTCTATAGACCATTGGAAATAATTTTCATAGTCGGATCCAGATTTTAATATCATGTGTTTCATATACATTAATCCTACTATTATTCGCATCCATTTATTATTTTCATCGAACATGTAACTAAATAATGATTGGAATGTTTTCTTTCTCTCCAATGGCGGCAAATTGAGAATTTTTTCATAATCGAATGGGATGTCTTCAACGATTTTCTCGGTACGGTTTACCATAAATTTCATATTTTTAATGATTTCATCTTCTTCACTATCATTAGAGACCAGCTCATTCAACAAAGTTATAAAAAATTTAGTTTCTGGCATTTTATAAAAATATTTCAAAGTGTAAGCTTATTTATACTCTATTCGACTAATCAGAATCATGCAATACTAAGAAAATATGTAAAAATATATAATGGAAATGGCAATGATGATTTTTTGGCAATGTTAACTTCTTTCAAGTTGTTGCCACCACTGTTAACTGGTTGTAATTTCATTATACGATTGAACTGATCAGTTGTTTTATTAGAATAAAATTTTATACTATATTGAACTTGATTCATCATTTTTTCATTAAGTTGATGATTTTCTTTCAATTCTAATATTGATTTTCTTAATTCATTTTTGATAATACCAATGGTCTTATTTAAATATATAATATCATCATATAATTCGTTTTTAGCTCTTTTTAAAGTATCATATGTATGTTCAAATCGGAATTTTAAATTACTCATTCTTTCAGATAATCTTTTGATTGGAGTTTTCAAATATCTAAGCCTATCTATCATATACAAAATATCCATCAATACTGCTGTATCAGGACATACACATCTTGTTGAATTTTTACCTTGAACGGTTACAACAATTGAGTTGACAATATTAAAAACTAATAATATTATTAAAATTTCTTTAATCATTTTCAAATCTATATAAATTAATATTTATTGTTTATAGCTAAAGATTTGTGTGTGTGTGTGTTCTCATTGGTCTAAATTAGTATAAAAGTAATTGTTATTTCAATTTTATCATTATAATGGATGTACCAAGCGCAGTTCAAGCTATGAATGAAATTAAACATTATGGTAATTATTGTTACTATTATTATTATTACTTGTTTTTCAGATGATTATTTTAAAGTTATTAAAGAACGTCTGGAATTCTATTATCCAGAAATACATGGAATCATGGATAAGCCAGCATTAATAATTCCAGACTTGATATTCAATCATACATCAATATGGATATTTACTGTAATCGATGAGTTCCTATGGGATATCGAACAAAACAATTTGTCAAAAGATATGGAACCCGAATACTTCTGTGGTGATGGATGTCATTGCTGCGCTGCCAGATATCGGAAGTATGTGGAATGGGCTTTGAATAAAGCTCTTCGACAATACTACTATAGTAAAATTATCTTTTTATAATAAATTTGTTGTATGTCTTGGTTTTCATTATATAGTAATAATGTTAATAATAATAATAATAATCTTTATAATAATAATAATATTAATAATAATAATATTAATAATAATAATAATATTAATAATAATAATAACAATAATAATAATAAAATAAATTTACAAAATATATACTACTTATAAAAATAATTAGTAAATTAAAATTTTAAAATGTTTAAAAATAATATGACCTTGACCTACTTTTGAATGACCTTGAAAAATTTGATGAGCCATCCAATGACCTTGAATGAGTCATGGTCTTTGTTTATATGACCTTGAAAAAATATGATGAGTCATCCAATGACCTTGAATGAGTCATGGTCTTTGTTTAAATGACCTTGAATGAGTCATTGTCTTTGTTCTAAAAAATTTGTACTTTTAAACTTAGAAAAAAAATTTTCCGGGGGGGAGTATGTGAGCTAGATGGCCTCTGAGCTAGAGGGTCGGTATCCCACTACTCTGGATGTCTGACCTTGACCCCCAACATACAATCTTTCCTGCCCTCCACTGGTTACCTGTTGCTAGGCAACGTTGGTAATGTAACCAATGGTTCTGAGACCTCTAAAAGTGAGCGTTATTTCTAAAACTGCTAAGGCCCGGCCTACAGTTGGGTTCCGCGAGCTACCCTTAGAAGGTATGTGCTCAACTTACGCTTTTCGGTCCCTAACTTTCAAAAAATTCATGTGTTACGTTTTCTCTTTATTTACTGGATCTTCATCGTTTTTACAAAAATTAGAACTAGAGAAATAATAATTATTCGATTAATTGTTAAGTCATTTATTTTTATATTATAACAATTTCAGATCATTATTTGATTAAACTATTCGTCCGAATCATTTATTCTATCTCCAACATTCCATTGGGCTTGTTAGCTGTTAGTAAGCGATGTCTTCGACGTTCCGATCTTCCAGGACGTGAATGGGGCCTGTTATTTTTAGTTGCCGAAATGGACTCCTCCCGCTCATGGTAGGCCAATTGAGCTGGGGCGAAAACTAAGCGATAGGTAACCGTATTACCCTCCAGGTAAGCACTTAACGCCATCTCTAATCCCCGAATTTGAGTACGTAGCGCCTGCTTGATTTGCCGCTTTTCCTGCCAACCACGTTGAGCTGCATTCATCTTTTGGTATAATTTCTTCACACGTCCGGATTCTATCCAAGTTGACTTGATCATTTGGCATTCTATAATGATTTGCAGTATCTGCTGGTGGAGATCTGTATTTGTTTTTTGTAGTCGGGTCATTTCTTGGTGGATGACCTGGGTGGCATTCATATCTAAAAGGAAAAGAATGAAATAATAAAAATTTTAGTGAAAAGAAACAATAGAATCATTTTTCTACGTTTGTTGTACATTTATTTTTGTGAAAGTACTATTGTAATTCAATAGTAAATTTATGTGACGATATTAGTTTATATTATACACTCCTCATCGTTGGGATCCGTATCACTATAACTTACAATGGTTGATTTAATTAAATTGAGAGTTATTTAACCTCCTCTATTAAAGGAGTTACTTTATGTTTATTAATCATTTAAAGCGGTTTTCGTCAAATTTCCAGTTTGTATCTAATAAGGCTCTTTGGATCTTCTATCTTGGAGGGGTCTCATGTACCGATCATGTTCCTGTCTAGTTGGATATTGACATTGATATGAGTGTTCATCCCTTCGGTTTCTGTGTCGTATCGGTCCATTGAATAGTTTGGCCGGAAGGATTATGTCGGTGGGTGCTCTAATTCGTGGCAGTATCGGATCCTTGAGCTTGAAAGATACGCCATAATCCGGCGCGTATCCATCCGTTATAAGGATCTCTCCGGATGTGGTGGCGGTATTGATTCGATCCAAACTTCCTTGGCCCATCTTAATCTTCCATTAAAACTTCCGTACGAGTTCCTCCAAACGATAGAGTAAAAGATTCAGCGGGCTGGCGCGCTTCTCGAGCCGGGTTTCGGCCAGGTTCGAGTTTGATAGCGAGACTGGACACCTCAATCTCATCTTGTCTGGAATTCTCCCGCATTGGCCAGGAATCCTCTCCTAACGTGGATAGATTATAGCCAGCGTCCCATAAAAACTGTCGGTATTGGGTCGCCATATCGGGGCTACTCGAATGGACACCCTATCTTCATTGTACCATGGTTCAGTTCCTCGGGTTGAGTATCTTCTGAAATTAAAGGCGAATATTATTGGTTTACCACCATTCTGTTTATTATTATGCCTAGTCGGTTATAGAGAATTTAGCTTCAACGTTTTGGTGACTTAGGGCATTTCATGACTTAGGGCATTAGATCCTTCACCTCGCTAGTAAAACGTCTGTATTCGTACATTTTATTTCGTAGCTCGCCACATTTCCAAGATTTTTCAATTTAGTGAACATTTTTTATATTTTTAAAATATCTCATAAATTTTTAGTCTCTTTGACGGGAATCGTAGCATCTAAATGTCGATTATTGGAAATACGGAGAGCATCTGCCTTAATTGTTGGTCATGTGTCACTTGATTGTTCCTTTGACTTCATGGCTGAAGCGGTCCTCTTGGTGTTCGGTGTTTTCATAGTTAATAAATATTGACCAGTGACTTCACGTTATTTATAGTGGCCAAAAGACCCAACCTATTTTGATGATTTAATTATTATTGTGTGGGTGAATATAATCCGATGTAAATCTTTATTTTTATTGAGTTGATTCGATAATTTTTTTTTGAGTATTTCTACGTAAATTTTATTTGACAGTGGGTCGGTCTGACGTGTCTCTTGCGGCCTATAGATATTTGTTGATTGATCACTCCGTCTGATTATTCAGTTGAAATTTGATTTTCTATTTTCATTATCAAATTTGTAGTATGTAATATTATGGTCGTTCTAATGGATTACAAATTTTAATCTTCCGAGAAAAATCTCTTGAACTACTTGATTGCCTTCGTCTTACGACATTATGCATTAGGTATTTCAATTTGGGTTTGACTATATACGTGATTGAGTAAGCCTTATTTTTATCTTCCATGAGTTTAGCTGTTCGATTTATTGATTCAGGGCCTATTTCTGAATTATATAAATTAGTTTTTCAAGCGCTCGAATTCCTGGTTACATTGAAGATTCATCAGAGTTCTAGTATTCAGCGCTCCCAGATATATTTGAGAGTACGGGTGAAGTCCTATTGAGAAAATAAACCTATCAGTTGCGGTTGAGAAGATCAATAACGATGCTATTTTTCTCTACAGAATATAGATTGTGTTTAATGTGGATTTCTGATCTCTTATTTTACTGGGGTGTTTGTATTTGCGGTTATTAATTTTGTAGGTACATTACAGGTCATTTGGGCTTTGTATGATTCTTAGTGGGCACTAGCCTTATTAAATTGTTTAGGTGTAATTGAAATTTTCATATTATCAGGGAATCCTAGTAAATTTTAATTTATTCCCACTGGCATAAGCTCAAAATAATATATTCTATTTTGTATTCGCTGCTTTGCAGAGTAATGTCCAAATGTTGTAATGGTTTGTTTTCAATTCTAGTCAATAACTATCTCAAACCTTTGACTATTTCTTAATTTTTGATGATTTAATTCTCTAATTATTAACTATCTGTTTGCATTCAACACCAGTCTCCTTGGTAAATGAACTCGTGCTTAGTTAGTGTTACGAATTGTATTTTATGTTAATTATCCTGGTTATTTATTGAATTTTGTTTGCATCGTAGTATGGATTAACCTTAGGGTTTTTAATTATTCTCCTTTAATTCATTTTTAATGCTAGTGATTAAAGTTACTTTTTACATTTGACCTTAGTAATCATTAGTATTCGTTGATTTTATGTTTTTTAAGAATTGTTGCATAGATTTCGCGCCCTTCCCTCTCGCTCATTTACCTAAGTTTGACCTTAAAATTAGGTTATGTTTATGATATAATTTAAGAGTGCCCACTGAGTTACTCGATGTTGGTGATTTTAAGCCGATGTGTATAATATGATTTTAGGTCGATTTTTTGGACGAATGAAGAAGGTGGAGCAGCCAAAAGACTACTCCTCGATCTATTCGACGTCCCTATAGAAAATGAATAATTGAAGTTTAGAATACGTCGTTGCTCATGATACAAGACCTTCACGGGCACAGATTATAGACGTAGAAACCGCTCTTACACAATATTATAGTGTGTCTGATTTTATTGACTTGTAGTATGTGCTGGCTGTGGGCCGGAAAATTTCGACATATTTAAGAATAATTACCTCGTCCGTTCAGAGCTTATAATTGATAATTATAACATATTACATTTTCATTCATACTCATCATACTTGCAGAGGACACGTTCAAGCAGGGACTTACTTGTAATTTACTTGAGTACGCGTTGTGTAAGTTGATTTTCCAAAGTTTCGTTGAAAGTTCTCGTTGAAATAATGCTTGCTACACAGATAATTTTCAGAGAAAAACGTCTTTAACTTTTGTCCAAAAATTAGTTTTCACAAGGAAAGGTTATTGATTTTTCTGTAAAAATGAATCGGTATATATACTTACTTTGTGAACCTATCCTTGTGTGTTCTTTTTGATGCATTAAAACAAAATTTGACCTTGATTTTAATTGTAATATCTAATTCTTGATTTTATCCTTTTCCTGCATTAAATAGATAATTTATATTTATTATTTTTAATTGAATATTTCTAACTAGAAATATTTTATTTTTAACTAGTTTTATTCGTTAATTTGCTAATCTATTTTTGGTCAAATTCTCATGTTCTCGTGTTGTTTCTGTGTTAATTTCGTGCGGTTCTTGGTGTATTTGTGTATAATTTTATTTACTATTGTTTTTCGATTTTATTTTTAACTATGTTTCTCTCATCTTTTAGGGCTGTTTACTTGGTGTTAACAGGTTTGGTTTTAAATTTGCATTGCTGTATTTGCGTGTTGTTTCCGATTCATTTAAACAAATCCTTGTATTGGCCCAACAAAATTAGCAAATAACATAATATCAGGTATAAAATGTGTTGGGCCAGAACACAAACGGCCTTGTAAATGTTTTAATGAATCGGTAACACACACGCAAATATAATATGCAGATTTAAATTCAAACCTATTAAAACACCAAATAACCCTATCAAAATATGAGAAAGAAGACAATTACATATAAAATAATAAACATAAAAATAAATAAAAATAATAACAAAAAAAAAGCAACAAGATCCGCACGATATAAATATAAACATAACACGAAAACCTAACAAATTCGACCAAAATTTGATAATTGAACAAAAATGCGAAATTTCATGAAGATGAAATAAAATTCAAAGAATTCGAATTAGAAATAATTCAATAAAAATTTTAAAAGAAAAATTATCAAATAAAATTGCAAAATAATAAAAATTAAGATTAGAATACACTAGGAAAT
The DNA here is from genome assembly GCA_022537955.1 of Schmidtea mediterranea. Lineage (NCBI taxonomy): Eukaryota > Metazoa > Platyhelminthes > Tricladida > Dugesiidae > Schmidtea > Schmidtea mediterranea. The sequence goes on along the minus strand of CM039680.1, from coordinate 203,041,049 downwards.
TCCAAGGTCGAATTTTGTTTTACTAAATCAAAAAGAACACGCAAGGTTAGGGACAAGAAATAGGTATATATACCGATCCATTTTTACATAAGATATTCATCATTTTTCAATTTTGAATTGGAGTCTTGAAAATCTATATTACTACGTAAGTGAGAGTTTTGTTTGGAACTCTCTCCACGTCACACTCTCGCAACCTCGACAGAGCTCTGCTTGGGCGTCGGCGTGGGGAGAGTGATATGTTATAATATTTGAGTTTTTTGATTTGGATTGTATCGGTAATTTTATTTTATTTTAATAAATTATTCATAATATATATATTCTGTTTTTATTTAAATTTTGTCGAAATTTTTCCGGCCCACAGCCAAATACACATCACAAGTAATTAAAATCAGAAATGTTATTCAGATTCATGTAAGTGCGTGGAATATCGCCAATGATCTGTGCCCGTGAAGACCCGGCGTGCGGAACGCAAGGATCGGAACGTCAATATTATTCCGTATAGAAGAAGGGAGGGATAAGGAAGTGGTCTGTTGGCTATTTCCTCGTCTCTCAGTTTCTTTAAACTCGACCTAAAACTGAATTCACATACGGCTCAAAATCACCACACCGAGTAGTCCAGTGGGCACTCATTAATTATAATATAAACACAGTGCGCCTAAGGTCAACTAAGGGAAAGGTAACGGGAGATATAAAATGAGATTGCTGTTATAAATTTAAAATCAACTATAAACTTAAACTACTACTATGAATTTAATTTAACCATGGATTTCAAGCCTTTGATATTAATTTAGAGTAACCATAAATATTGAGTAGCTACCATGAGCGTGCAACATTTAATAATTCTAAAATTAGGACTATGAAGTTAATTATAGATTCCAGTGGTAGCTATGCACTAGAATGTAAATTTTAAATGAAAAATCAAATAAAATGTAGAAGTTGTCTTATGTCAAAACCAATAAATTAGTCTTTGTAAACCACTAATACCCTATTGAGAATCAACCGACACTTCGATGTGAAGAGTGAGATAATATAACTATAGAAAACCTCAGTAATAACCACATTAGAGCAGAAACTCACCTAAATTAAGTATGATAGTCACTTCCAGTTTACTGCTTAGATAACGAGATTATTAGTTGAGGATTCTTGACCCGGCGTTTAAGGAATTTAAGAAAAAAATTTAAAAAATAAAGTACATTAAATATTATCCTTTAGAAAATCAAAATAAAACAAAAGATTTTTTTTACTTTTACTTGATTAAAGAGAAATTAGAAATATCTAGCAAGGGGACATAGAATAGCTAAAACCAATAAAACACTATGAGCTGCAAAATTTCTATACAAAGGTAAACATACTATTTAGAATGATAGGTAGAAAATAAAGGATTATAGCATAACCCGGAGTGACGCAACTTAAAGACAGATCGTTTAATATTTCCCTGAATTAACCGCAATTAATAACTTCACCTTCTATCCAGCTAAGGTACTAAGGAAGATATAGAATCGGAAGAAGGATGAAATAACAGATTTTCCCAGTATGATCAATCAAACACCACGTCCAGAATAAAAGAACACACGTCTTCTTTTAGTTATAAACAAAACCTTGGTAATAAATAGTTCAGTAAGGGAGAGCAAGATGTATTTCGACATTAAATAAAATCACCAGCCAACGGATTAAGGCAAGAAAAAATTTAGTAACCAAGGATAAGTTAAACGTCGGAGCATTCGGATCAAATAAAATTGAGTCCCAAAATGTCCACTAACCACCCAATTAAAAATTTATAAAAACCCTAAAAATACTAACGAGAAACTAATACTAATAAAATTTTCCACCTTTTCCCCAAATAAGAAAATAATAACGCGAAAATTATACCAGAGAAAAAACAAAACCAACATTATATCTATCAGATGCATCATTGTCTGAATAATAAATCACAAAATGTTTCTGGCAGATGAATACATCCCCAAAATATTGTCCCCGGACGAGAAGATAGCCTGTGGATCATCATCGTTTTCGATTTCGATATTTGTTGAATAGTACGATAACTAGAGATAAATAAAAAATTTCATTTTTGCATAATAAATAAATTACCTAACAATGGAAGGACATAGAGAAATCCGTAATCCGCGAGTGAAATAATATTGTGGGTTTTATCCTCTACCTAATATATAAAGTGAACGAAATAGACAAAATCCCAGTATACCATGACCTTTCTAAAACATCAAGATCGATTTTCCACGATTTTAAGAGATTACTTAATGTGTGTCGCGACGTTTCTAGAATAACTCTCAATAATTTCGGTACACCAATAACTGGGAAAATGAAACTTGTGGTGTCGTTGACATTTAAGAATACCGATACCGAGAGATTTTTTCACCCTCATCTGTAGATGTCAGGGACATCGCACACTACCAGGTAGCAGGTGGCACACATGCATGCACACATCCACCTACTACTAAGTACAATAAATAGAACCGCTGACGAGTGCAACCGATTCTAAACAAATTCCACCATTTTTTAAATGTATCAACAGCACGAACCCAGGAACACCACGACCGAGAAAACAAGTCAAGAGGAGATCTCGAACCTAGATCCAGATATAGTACCCCGGACTTCAGGTAGAATTTGATTTTTTTTATTCCCGCTATTAATTCATACGAGTAATAAATAAGGAACCCATCGCAGTAATCCAGCATACGATGCCAGAAATGATAGGAGATACGAGGCTGAAAAAGTTACCATTTTCCCCTAACCAGATGTCAAAATCGATACGAATTTATCTTGCTTTAAACTATCCAAGAGTATTAATCTCCAACTAGTATTATGTGGGCGAAGTTGATTACCCGTTTTGTGCGTTCGATGAACAATTCCAGTATATTTCCATAGGAAGAATACGATTTCCCTAAGCAACATTTTATCAGTTACCTTTCATTGACGGAAGTTCCAGTTAATTCCGACCAATAAATGTAGTCCATGCGTATTTTTCCGATTTTCATGCTTTAGGTAAAACGTGATCTTAGTTTAATCCCCATATTAACGATTTATTCGGTGGATGAACAATGATACCAAGTTTTTTTTTAATATGAAAATGGATTGTACTACGATAAGTGAAGGTTTGACTTTAATTAAGATTTTTGTTGTAATTCAATACATATTTATTCAAACAATCGTTTCCAATTACGATTTTGATTTTAATTAATTTAAGTAATTTAGTACTATATTTATTTAAGTATTTACTCTGACCATGACTGACTAAAAGAATTTAGTTAAGACCCTAGTCTCTTTTAAAAGTGGTACACTGGTTGATGAGTGTTAAATAGTTTCCTTAAATTTTGATTTTCTTTTGTTGATTCATGTTTAAATTTTCAGATCAAATAAATTTAATCTTATATTCCAACAGTCATAAGAAAGTTATGAAATTTGCATTTTCTTATTAATTTAATACTTAAATTACATTATAATAATATTAGATTAAGAAATTCTAATCACACACCAAACTCCGATTACGTCATTTACCTACTAAATACCTACCGTCACTAAATGTCTAATAGATGAGCTATTATCGGTTTTTCCAGGATTCTGGACCCCACTGATTCCTGGATCTCGACCACCTAGTTTTACCCAAAAACAATTTTTTTTTGAATATATACTTAATATCTGAAACATGTGTTAAATTTTTCATTTCCTTAGCGTAGTTTTATAACATGTGTTTAAATCAACTGTATGCCTGCGAATTTTAAATCAGTTAATAAAAGCTTTAACGTTCATTATTATAGTAATGGAGCCTTCACAACTATTACAAGCGGAACTGACCCACGCAAGACAAGCCAATAAAAGTCTCCTCGATCAGGTTATACAACTAACCCGGGAGGTCCAACGAGTCAAGGCCACATGGGTAGATCCTAGGAAGGCCAAATCCTTATATCAAAGACTTACCGCGGCCCAAAAGGAATGGGCTGAAGAAAAGCAATTGATACAGAGCTTAAAGACCCAAATAAAAGGATTGGAGGTTGCCCTGTCCGCCTGTCAAGAGGGGGTGGCGGTCACCTATCCCCTCGTGTTTGCCCCGGCTCAATTGGCATATCGTGAACCGGCGGCGACTCCAACAACAACCACAACTCCAACCACAACAACAACCAATAGTTATCGACCTGGACGGAAGGAGCGGGCTAAACGCCGAGCCGCTCGATTATTTAATAAGACTTGATAAACATAGAAAATGTATTTAGTTAATGAATAAAGTGTTATTGAGTTTGTAAATCCTATATGCGCATTTTGTATTTATATAGCCCTGGTTAATTGAAACGGTACCTTCAACAGTTAAATAATTGCCTATGACACCTCAACCAATACACAAAAATTACTCCATTACAATACAACAGCTGTTATTCCCAAAATAACATTGTCGAATCCCTTCTGATATTAGGATAAGCTCCAACGATAAAACTTACGACATAAAGGGGACCGGATGATCTAAAGCGAGCACGAGTCTTCTAACGACAGCTCGTTGGACCCAGGGGTTGTCCGAGCAATTACAGCATTAGTAATAGCGCTCACTTTTTGCGGACAATCCACCCACTCGAAAACATTTCCAACGTTGCCTAGCAACGGGTGCCGAGTGGTAGCTAGAAAATATTTATATGGCGTTACCGGGGTAACCATAAGAAGATTTAAACAAACATCAACACCCAGTAACCCACCAAATGATTTAAAATAAATTACATAAACTCATATATGAAATAACTTAAGACAAATGACGTAAGATATATAGATATAATTCGAAGTATATTTTACTCGTACCGTATTTATTACCACAATTTGAGCTTTAACTTCGTTAGTTTTATTTTATATAATGGGAAATACTTATAACAGCTCTTGGACCGTTAATCGTAAAAATTAGGGGTTCCTAGAAGCATTCATAGTTAGGATTCTCTCTAAAAATATAAAATATCATTTTATAATTGTGGATATGAAAGTATTCATAGTTATTAAGGTTTTATTTATTATATAATACTAAAGATTTATGAATTATAAGATTGTTTTATGTGTGTTCAAAATTATATATAAATAAAAACGAATTATGAAATCAAAACTTTAAAATTTATTAACAGTAGAGGCTTCTATCAATATTAAAATGAAAATGATCAATGGTTCTTAACTGTACATCGAGGACGGGTTCTCTGTACGCAATAAATATTAATAAGCAGTAAAAATTCTCGATTAACCAGATGAATTTAATTGTTGCCAAAAGTAAAAAGTATCCTCATCAGACAATTCATCCTATTTTAAAGAAAAGTAAACTTAATCTGATCATCCCAGATCTAACGTACATAAAGAAATTAGGAAAACTACGGCTAATGATAAGACATTCCAGGAGCTAAGAAGCACGCACCTGACAACTAATACGATAAAAATGATTAAAAACTATGAGCACTGCAGCAGACTCATCAAATATTATCATAATCTATCTATTAAGAGCAACATTGCTTCTTACAAATGACACCAACACTGTAGACTGCCGACATAAGCAAAAACCATAGAGGATTAAGCCCATTTTCTGTCACTCGAATAAGAACACTGCAGTTTAAATCTTCAGTCCTGGAAATCTTATAATCGATAGAAGAAAAAGGAACAATGTCTCGAGGGCTTGTAGTATAGCAGCAGATCAACCCCGCCTCCAACCTGAATGATACAAAATAAGGAATAAACCGAAGTTTTATTAATTTTACTTATGATAAAAATAGAATTCCGGATTGAGAGCCTGGTTCAAGCAATAGTTCTCTTCTCTACCTATTTGAAATACGACAGATCGAGCTATAATAAAGTTAGAAAATGCACTGAGTAATTAATAAAATTTACCATTTCGAACCCAGTAACCGAAATTGTCACGACCAATACCGAATCAATTTAGTCACTCCAAAACCAACACTAACTGAAACAAAATCAGCTGAATAAAAAAATATGGTCATGTGGAAACTCCAATCAAAATGAATAATGGACCGATTAGCGAGGAGATGTGATTTCTATCAGAAAGCCCGAACCAATGCTAGCTAATACTGCCAGAATAAATTAATGACTAATCGCCAGCACGATAATTAGCAGACTTACCCATAAATTAAATTCCCTGGTTAAATTTCAGCTGATAAGAGACCAGGCGAATAACTGGAATCGTCAAATTGGCTGTCAAGAAATGAGTCAATAGTGGCTCTAGAATAAATGAATTATTATATACATTCAATAATTTTTAGTAACAGACGAAAATTAATAATCGCATTCTAGAAATTTCACATTTCAACTAACAATCTGAAAATATAACTTTAAATAAAGTGAGCCAAAATCACGAATAATTATAACTAGCTTCCTGCTATAAATACCGATGAAGAAGAACATTAAATCAGTTATGAAACGATCAAACAAAATTTAAATTAGCGAATCATCTGGACCCCGTCCTAAAATGACCCCACTGAAAGATCAGGATCTCCGATCAGTCGAATCATGAAGCTCAAAAGAGGAGTCAAATCACGTCTTGGCAGATAGGAATACTATGTACAAAGTAAGCTTAATTAAAGTTCTTACAATCGCATTAATAACCGGAAATACATGCACCGCAAATGATTATTTCCGTTCTATAATTTTTTCCAAGGGTAATAAGCAACCACCACGGGAACGTAAGGAAAATGACATCTCAACTGATATAACGATACATTAATATTTCGAGGGCCTTTCTTCAGGAATTACCATATCAACTTAGGTCAGGAATTCTGTTATTTGTCAGCACATTTATTTGTTATTTATTTAATTAGATTGGACAGAAGCCAGGCCAAAGAACGAAATTTCATGGAGAGACGACTCAAGGATCACCTTGAAATTCCCCGGAAAAATATCTGATAGATGTCGTCAAACCTTATGAGATGCGGGTTACACCGTATCAACTACCTGTGGAACTGAATGGCCTATTCATTCCAGAAACCGGAACGATGAGGTGGAGCTTCCCGGAGTAGAAATCAAGCGAGAAACCGGCAAAAACCCGGCCCGAGAGGCTCGCCAGCGAGCCGAATTTTCGCTGGTGCGTTTAGAGTCGCTGGAACAAAAATTTCAATGGAAAGTACAGATGGCAAGAAAACATTTGGCTCGAGTTAACACCGATATAGCGGCGGGACAAATCGTAAGCACAGATGGATATGCTTCAACTTACGAGGTATCGTCTGAACTCGATGACCCGATGCTACTGAATATGGAGGCCCCGACAAGTGTGATCTTACCAAGACGACTGATACATTCATCGGCACTCAATTGGATCGGTGTGCGTCATCGAGAGGACAAGCATTCATATGCTCGACCGCCATCACGGGAGGACGAGGCCTACCATCGTACGGAGCGACAGAAAGATTCCAGGCGAAATCGATTTTTGTGAATGTAACAATGGTTGAAAATTTAGTACGAAATAAATAAATCTTAATTTACTGAGTGTTCTATTTCTTGTCTTCAATGTCCAAATGAATTAAAATATTGAAATCAGGAAGTACATAAAATAAATGAAAAATAACAAATATATTTTAAGAACCTCATAGTTACTAAATAAGTTTCACAGTAGATTTTTTCCAATTAATCTTAACGAATGCATAAATCTGAATAATTGTTAATCTTTAAGCCGGAATGCCAATCATTAACACCAGTTTCGGGCGTTCATGAATAACATTATGATACACAATGAGTACTATGTTACATAATAAATAAACAGCTGAAGTGTGCCACTTCGCCGATAGTGGTTAGATATTCCACAAAACTGCCTATAACAAATATTGGATAAATCCCATGAAAGATTTGATAGAATATAATTTAAAATGTTTTGTTTCTAGATATATACTTAATTCGTTCAATTGGAAGGGAATTGGCCAAATTACGACGAGAAAATGTAGATCTCCACGGTCAGCTGTTACAGATTAGTCACGAAATTCAAGCCATCAAAGTGACATGGATCGGACCGCCCTGCGTCAAGAAACTGTACCAAAAACCGAACGCTGCTCAGCGAGGATGAAAAGAAGAGAAGCAGTTGGTACTAGCCCAGCGTACTCAGATTCGTAGGCTGTAAACCGCTTTCTCTGCAAATCAGGAGGATAACACCGTTACCTACACATTAGTATTTGCCCCGTCACAGGTAGTGTACTGGAAGCGAGGAAAAGCTGTGGGAGTAACCAAGATCAGTCGTCCACACTCAATACCCGGACGATCGGAGCGGATGCGGCGACGTTTGATAGCAACAGAAAAATACGGAAAATTAACTGAATTGTAGATGATGATTTCTGAAATTTGTTGTTGCGAATGAAATAAAAATTATATATATTCTCAGTTTTTATTTAATTTTATCGAAAAAATCATTGATAACCAGAACCGTCGGAAACAAGAATAACGAATGATAATGTAATCTAATAAAATAAGGCGATAGGGGCCGATGATAGGAAGACGAGCGCAGGCCTTCCAACGGCAGCTCGCTGAACCTGACATGAGGCAGAACCTTAGTAGTTTTAGTAATATAGCTCATCTTTGGCATTCTCGTGACTATTAGTTACATTACCAACGTTGCCTGGAAACGGGTAACCAGTGGAGGGCAAGAAGGATTGTATGCATGAATTACAGGGCCATGAACCACTTACCCATCATAATTAAATTTAGGCTAATGTACTCTATTGATTTCTGTTGATTTAATAGTTGAGATTAAAATGGCATCCACATTACAAACCACCCACGTAATGCTAAGGCTGTTCCAAACCGAGTAACACGAGAAATTGTATAGTTAGGGTGATTCGATTCCACCAATCCTAGCCTTCCGAAACCTTATAAGTTTGTAATATAATGTTTTCCAAACAAGTTGATAGGACCTCATATTATCTAGATATGGAAGCAATTAGATCTCTCGGAAAAGAATTAGAAAAACTGGGTAGAGAAAATACTGAATTACACTAACAAGTCTTGCCGATGAACCATGAAATCCAATTGGTAAAAGACACCTGGGTCAAGCTGTCTTGAGCCAACTTAATCTACCAAAGGTTGACTGCAGTCCAGCAAGGGTTGAGGGAGGAAAAATTGATGGTGCAGGCTCAACGCACTTTACATTTCTACCAAGGCCAGAATATTTACTCTACTGACTTTCAATCATTGGTGAGTTGTGATTGATATAAATAATTCGACTTCCATTGTAAAATAATTTTCATTTTTATAACAATATTTTTGAGAAAAGATATAAAAGAAAAGTATAAAATCAATAATAACTTTTAGAAATTAAATAACTTGTTTCAATAATTAAATAGTAAGAACTAATTTCAAATATTTCTGAATGTAAATTTTTTTAATTTTGTTTTTAACTTTGTTGATTTATATTTTTTTCAAAGATGTCTAAAAAATTGGAGAGCAAACAAAATCCTAAAGTTGAATTGGGAATGCTTGATGAAGACGATGATTTTGAAGAATTTCCAGCTGAAGGTTTTTATTTTTATTTGGTTTTGAATTTTAAAATTATTATTTCGTAGGTTGGACGGGTGATTCGAATGAACAAGATGAACCACCAATCTGGGAAGATAATTGGGATGATGATGTGATTGAAGATGATTTCACCGACCAATTACGGTTGGAATTTCAAAGACAAGGAAATGTTTTGAATATTCCAGAAATTGCTCCTAATATGAATAATTAAATATTACTAAATTGTTTTGTTATATCTAATTTTATGCTCTGATGACATTAAACGAATGTTTAATCGAAAAATTAATTGAGTGTTTATTGTTCAATCTCTAAATTTACAAAATCTATCTGTGATAACAAAGTTTTCATAATTTCGGAAACTTAAATACACTGTACTCATCTAATATGCTAAAACTTTTAAATACATATGCAAATAATATTTTATTATATTAGTCGAATATGGTGTATTTAAGCAGATTGAACATAATTTATATTTGAATTGCTAAATTCTAAGAAACTTTGGTTATCCTGTAGGTTAACATTCCAGTTATAATCCATTACTTAAAATTAAAATATGTTGCGTTTTAATTTTATTGTTGAAGTCGTTTATTAAAAAAACAGACTTGAAATGATCAGCAGACCGAAATCATTTAGTGAAATCGTGAACATCTGACAGCTAAGGAATTATCAACAGATACTAAGTGATACACTGAGCTTTAAGTAGATCTTTCTTGAAATGGAGATGCAATGATTGACAAAGCGTATAATGAGCTCTTGTATATAGCACAGGTCATTGCATCATTAGTCACATACGGACAAGGAGCCCATCGCATTAGATATCCATGTAAGGGCTTTTGCAAATCAGCCCGTTAGGAATCATTTTTTAATATCAGTCACCTTGCACTGAAACAAGATTTTACCATTTATGCTTTCATAAATTAATTAAGTTAATTTTTCATTACATAAAAAATAATTTTTTATGCATCAAATTGTATCAGAACGTTTTTAATTTATTAACCAATCGTTTGATTAATAGTTTTTATTTTAAATTAATTCTATTGGATGATAATTTATTTTTGAAAATAGTAAATTATTTTACTATTGAATTTATTTAAAATAAATCTCGATTTGTTAATAAATAAAATTTAATCAAGACAAAACGGAAACCTTATGTTACAGGGAAAATAAATTTTTGATCTATTTTCACAATAGTTAATGAGATGTCAACAAACGAAAACATTGAAGGTGAGTAATAAATAAAAAGGATTAACTGATGTATTAATTAGGTCTCATGTCACATTTTTTGCTACCAGAAATATTTACTGGTCAATTTGAAGATGGCAAAATACTTAGCAGTTATTATAGAGGCTATATTTTGATAACTTCATTTTTTTCAAAGTTTAAAAAGCTGATAAAAGATAAATAATTTACAAACTTTGGATTTCTCGAATTATTTTCAAACATTACATATTCACCGGTAGAACAACGTCATCCTTTAAGATAGCCATTTATAGTTAAAAATTATCCTAGAAGAGTCTTTAGATTACTATCTCTAAATGGAACTCTGTTCTTGGTCTTAAGTGTGTTGGTGTTGACAGTGAAATTGACAATTATTGATCTGACTCTTAGTGTGTCTCGAAATATTAACAATGACAAGTTCTCAATATTATCAATATCTTTTGTCTATTACAATTACAATCGATTTAATTTTTGCATACACATTTATATAAAATATTCAACACTCAGGACATAAAACTTTGAACTTTTTTCAACACATTGGATGTAGCCTAATTAATAATTGCCTTCTTCAATCAAATTTCAACTATAATTTTGTATCAATCGACTTGTTACTTAAATTTCTGTTTGCTTTCTTTAATCCCTGTGATACTGTTTTTCGAATTTTAAAGTTTTATCCAAATATTTGAATATTTTTCTTCAGTCTTTCTCTTTCTTAGTTTTTCTTCTGATTTTTCCATTTTTCTTTCTCCCCGTTATAAGTATTTATTTTCTGACACTTAAAGATAATTCAAATGTCCTTTTGCTTTTACAATCTCCACTGTTTTCACTCATTCCTGTTATCTCAAGCAGATATCAAGATATGAAATTTTGTTTTATTTTTTTCATTTTTTATTTCCTTGACTTTTTCGGTGGTTTATTCATTATATTTGGGTCAAGTTATGGTCGGCAGCTGTCAAAACGACCCTAGTAAACCTCTTTGGAAGAACCTGACTGGCTTTACGAATCATACAATGAAACTCATTGAATCATCTCGAGGCCACACAGGCCATACCATGATTAAACTTTATATATTATTAACATGATGAATTCTCTGGCATGGTTGTCGTCATCGCAGTCTTTTCCCAGTATGATATAGTCATTTAGAAGAATTATCAATCATTACACGACCGAAAAAGAATTTTGTAAAAAGCAACAAATATTATAGAGTGGTATAAGAAACGATCTGAACAAAGAATTGGATAAATTCTGGAAAGCCATCGTAACGTACATTATATTATTAAATTTCATTATTCTATCATTGTTTTCGTTATAAATAAATCAGTATTTTTGGTATTAATTATGATATCTTTTATCGTAATTATCTCATTGTTTTGATTCCAGCTCTGTCGGAAATCTTTATCATTATGTTATCATTATTACGACCAGAGGCAGATTAAGATATTCAAAGGCCCTAAACACTTACCAAGTATGGTTCCCGAAGAGCCAATCAAATTCAGGTAAGTGCAAGTTTTTCAAAATTAATATTTAGTACAATATTATATACACAATGGTGATAAGTGATAGTTTAATTTTAAATGATTTTAATTTAAGTTTTAAAATAACTTGGTTACAATATGGAAAAGTTGAGATAACACATAAACTTTAAACTTACCACCGGCTTAAACAATTGCTTAAGCAATTTACCAAAGAGTATTAATATTGTTAATAATAATGATAAAGCCTAGAGTTAGAAGTTAGTTTTAACCATTAATCATAAGTTAAATTAAATAAGTAACTCTATGGGTACACAACATAGACCGTGGTCCGTGTACATTTTTAGTTAATTAATAGGGCTCATTTATTTAAAATGAACATCATGCTAGTTCATGCAGTTATTTAGTAATATCAAAAAAATGTAGTAGCTCGTCGTAATGCCCCTTTCCATACGGTGCCTTAAGCATGTGCTTAGTGTTGTTGAGGAAAACTATGTTTTGAATTTTTGTTTATCTGGCATGATATCCACTAAATTTCGGTCGCGAAAAATTCAAATGGACAAAAAACCATCAAATATAGTCTATTTAGCATTAAGTAATACAAGCATTATAAAAGAGAGTCGATAAATACAAAAAATATGTAAAAAATTAATAAATCATTTAAAAGGAATTTAAAAGCATTAAAAACTAGCAAAATTGACAAATTTCATAAAATTGGCTCCAAATTCATCGAAAACGCTTATATTCTAGAAAATAACTATGATGTTGGGCCAGAACGTAAACGGCCTTGAAGAATGTTTAAATGGATCAGAAACACACACGCAAATGCAACATGCAATTTAAATAAACCCTAAAAACACCAATTAAACCTCATAAAATATAAGAAAATAAAAGAATTAAATATAAATTAATAAACATAAAAATAAATTAAAATATTAACAAAACGCACCAAGATTCGCACGATACCTACACAAATATAACAAGAAAACACAACAAATTCGACGAAATTGAAAAAATTAATAAAAGTTCATTAAAATGAAATTTAAATCGGAAAATTTGAATTAGTAATAATTCAATAAAAATCTTAAATAAAAAATTATAAAAATAAATCAAAAAATAATAAAATTAACGAATAGAATTTACTAGAAAATAGCAAGGTCGAATTTTGTTTTACTGCATCAAATTCCACACGCGAGAAAATTAGGTATATATACTGATCCATTTTCACATTAAACTTAACCATTTTGAAAAGTGTTTAAAAACCATTTTTGAAACAATTTGAAATTGTTTGTGAATCATTCGTGAAAACTTTAAAACCACTTTAGACATTATTCGAAGATTGTTCAATTTTATTTTGAATTTTTCAGAAACTCATTTTTAGGTGAGAAATATTTATGGTGGAACCCTCTTTCCACGTCACGTTCCCTGCATCTCAACGGAGCTCTGCTCGGCGTCGGCGTGGGGAGAGTGGTATTTATATTATTTTATGTTGATTTTTACAAATTTTGGAATGGTGAAAAGGGGTAATTATGTTATTGTCATTTATAATTAATAAATATTATTTACATGAATTATTTTATATGCTTTTATAAATTAAAATGTCGAAATTTTTCCGGCCCACAGCCGACACAAAACGCAAGCAAATAAAATCTACATACAAGTCAGATTCGTGTAAGCGCGTGGAATATCGCCAATGATCTGTGCCCGTGAAGGCCCGGCGTGCGGAACGCAGGGTTGGAACGTCAATATTTATCCCTATAGCTGAAGCGAGAAATAAGGGAGGAGTCTCTGGCTGCTTCCTCGTTTCTCAATTCTGTAAAATCGACCAAAAATTTATACTACACACGGCTCAAAATCATCACACCGAGTAGTCCAGTGGGCACTCAATAAATATAATGTAAACACAGTGTGCGTCTAAGGCTTATTAAAGGGGAATGGAACTGGGATTAAATAAAATGGAAATCGTTTTCATAACTAATTTGGACTAACATTTGGAAACAAAATCAAATTTACCACTCGGATAAATTAGTAAAAATCGGGAAACAAATAATTCATTGGTTTTAAGTAAAGTAACTATTGCTTAAAGTAAAGAAAATTCAACTCATTAAATTATTATACCGTAAAGATAAACCTTTGAGTAAGAATAAATAGTTCATAAATTATGAATTACCGGTAAAATAATTATCAAGTAACAAGCACATCGTATTTATTAAACTCCATAAAATAAAATAGTTACTGAATAGAATCGATGCAATTTCTTGATCAACAAACAAAGTCCTCCTTGATGTAACTTCAGAATTAAAACCAATCAATGTGAATTTGCGACTATCGTAGGTTTGTGGAGTGAAATAAATAAAATTGTGAGTGGAACCAAGTGATTCCTCGATGAACATCCAATCCTCTTGAATAACAGTAAAATCATGTTTCAATGAAAATCCAACAAACTTATTGAGTGAAAGAAGAACTTTGACTTGTTGATCAGGGAATAGAGTCATGGATCGAATAAAACAGACGACCAAATTGATTGAAAAATTATATCATCTGTTTAGCTAAATAAGCCATTGACTAAAACTACCACAATTAACCACTTTGAAATAAAATAATCGAAGGAATTTATTGATTAACAAAAATGATAAACAATAAAAATCAGCAAATGGAAAACCATTACGTAACGATCACCTTTCCTCACGTAAAACATTAAAAATCATCGTCGAAGAGTTGAGCGAAGCGAGGGTAAGAGTTGCATAGAATTCAGCATTAACAGAGTTGCGTTGAAAAAATCATCCCAGTAAATTTGCGACAATAAAACCGAACTCTAAAATGTAAAGATTAATAGCTAGCCATGCAAAATTAGGCAACTCTAAATATCAATACGACGTGAATGTTAATACCACCAAACATCGAACAGTGCGAAATACTTACCACTGATTTTTCTCGACCATTGTGACAAGATGACCTGACTTCCCCAAGAATGATGAGAGAGTTCCCAGAATATAGTTCCCATGACACAAAAATTCCAATTATAAACCACGATATAACTAGTGTTCCTTAAACAACAAAGTTCGATAATATTCAAGCATAATAAAATATCTCACTCACTTGAAAATTCATGATCGTACGAATACGAAAATTCATATAAGGACTACACTAAATTCAAACCGACCGGATAAACAAACCTATCCGCCTAAAATAAATATAATGGATTATAAATGGTACGGCAAATAAACAAACCGTTGACACATCCGGCGATTCGCCATAATAATTGAATCATAATTGACATTCAGTTCCTGTCGCCTAACTTTAACTCGTCGATTCACACTATATGTATCGCCGATAACCGAAGCATTTCATTTTTCCATTTTCGCAATTTACCAGCCATGAATTCCGCAAATATTTTCAACGAGGAGCTAGAGTCCGAATACCCAAACATCACGGAAGATCTTTTAGGTAAATTCTAATTAATTACTATTATCATGACTTTAAGTATGCATTCGAGTCATAGGAGCAACCCCAAAAAGACAGACCTGGCAACACATATTCTTACTCAGACAACCCAAATCCAACCGCTCTCGCACTAAACATGACAAGTTGGACCCTTTACTTTAGATGATCGCTATAGGTCTACCTCGCTACGACTAATTGAGTTAAAAATTATTACGCGATGATTACATCTTAATTCCATTCAAAGTCGCCAACAACTTACAATTCTTGTTAGATGAATCTGTCAAATATCTACCAAAACCATGTTTATCAAAGAGGACCCATGAAACTTAGTTCTGGCCGAAACATAATAACTAAATAGAAAGTATTTTAATAAATGGTTCATTTTATTTTTGTTTTCTTTAAAATATATTTTAGGTTGACGTCATAGAATTATTTATTCGTTTTTAATTATGCTTAGTAAATCAACTGGTATATATATAATTCTAATGCTATTAATGAACCGGCATATACGCGGTAAACACAATCATAAATGAAATACAATATTATTTCGCCGAGTATCAAAGATATTTTTGCCTAACGCACCCTTACGACACGAGAATATCTGCATTTCCAAATACCGTACTCACAAAATATCTCCAACATCCAACGCATGAAGGATCAAGCTAGTGAGTTTCTCCTTTACAAGACGTGAGAGATTGTGTTTTGCAGCGAACCCTTAAATCACCGTCCCCATCAAAACAGTAGGAGAGCTATTGAGTAAAAACATATTTTCTATTCAGGACACACTGGTACCATGGTTGATATGCCCGCTCACACTGTGGAACAATGGAGGCAGGCCTGGAGTCGGATATACCAGGAGCGATATCCTGATGTGCCTGCAGACAACCCATCGGAGGAAATATCGCCGGAGGAATTCATGAAGCGATTCCGGAGGGCGGCGGACGAACCCAATCCGTCACGAGATATTCTAATGCAGGCCCAAGAGCTTCTCGAAGGCCTTTTACAGCGTCAGCGACAAGTCGAGGCTGAAGTGACCTGGGCCACAGAATACCTGGCCAATGTCAAAGATGACCTGGCGGCCGGACGACTGGCTGACAACTACCCGCCTTCTCCAAGACCGATCCGAAATCTCAAGCGGCCGGTATTCGTGATCCCGGGATATTCTCCGAAAGAGGGGATCAAACGATTCTTCGCAGAGGAATAAACATTATTGATTTGAACATTTTATCGCTGTTATAATAACATTATGATAGAATCCCAAACAAAATTTCTTCTGACTCGTTTTCTTTATTATTATAACCCTCATTTTCTAAATATGTTTAAGTAAAACTGCTCACATTCGTGTTAGTCGTCATCAAATTCACCCTTACTATTTTAGATGGATCCCGTGAAGTCACTTCAACTTGAATTAAACCGAGCACGACAGACAAATAAGGATCTTCACGACCAACTTGTACAGATGGCCCGAGAAACGCAACAACTCAAGGCGACGTGGGTAAACCCCACGAGAGTTAAACCATTATATCAAAAACTAGCTGCGTCCCAGAAGGGGTGGGCTGAAGAAAGACAATTAGTGAAAAGCCTGAAGACTCAAATCAGGGGGCTAGAGGTAGCGTTGTCCGCCTGTCAAGAGGGGGCAGCGGTAACCTACCCTCTAGTTTTCGCCCCGGCTCAATTAGCATATCGTGAAGCGAATCCGACCCCATCCGCAACGTCAATCACTGTCGAGACCCCTACTCCAATAACTCCCTCAACATCTAGTCGACGACCTGGTCGCAAGGAGCGAGCGAAGCGCCGAGCCGCTCGATTTTCTAATCAATGTATTTCATAGATAAATAAACTATTGTTTAGTTATATTGTAGTTCCGTATATCTCTCATTACATTTATGTCCTCGTAAGGTTTTAAGATAACATTGTGAAGGATTAAATAAAAACCACCACTTATTCTTGTTTTCTCAAACTAACGCCAGTAAAACAGCTAGATAGACGATAGAAATTTAAACGCAAGGGGACCAAACAATTAACAGCGAGCACAGGTCTTCTATCGACAGCTCGTGGACCCGAGGATTGTCCGAGCAACTATAGTACTAGCACATGGTACTCAATTTTTGCGGGCAATCCACCACTTGAACACATTACCAACGTTGCCTAGCAACGGGTGCCAAGTGGCAGTTAGCATCTTTTTGTATGGCGTTACGGGGGCAACTACAGGATAATTTAAACAAATAACGAAACCCTGTAACCCACCAATGAAAATTCAGCCTAAAATGTAATTAGAAACATTAATTAAAAAGAATCACGAAAATCTGTAAACAAGGAAAAAAGTGATGAAATATGGTAAAAACGTGTAGGCATATTGTTTTACCGCATCAAAAAGCATGTGTGTAAAACCCCCTATACAAGTCAATGCTAGATCGACCAAATTTTAAAATGTTTTTTATGCCATTTATAACTCTACAAAGTTACAACAAATCTATGAAGTAAGGGAAAACTTTTAAATTATTATTATTATATTTATGTTTTTTTAGATGTTATTTATGTTTATTATGTTCTAGGATTACGTTTTAAATAATTGAATTTGATGTATACCCTTAGTTAATTAACAGAAGTGGTTGTGATTTTCGAAAAATTTATATTAAAATTATCCAAAGATCGTATTTTATTTTTATTGTATGATCATGAATTATAATTAAACTACATTAACCCGCAACCGATTTTTTGGACAAAAATGTCCATTTTGTTTTTCAGTGACGTTTTCTTGGAAACTGAAAAACACCCTGCTTTGTGAATCTATGACTTTGTCAATTTTTTATGCTTTATTCAAGTAAAACTAGCAGACATTCATAACTACTAAAATAAAAAAGTTATGACAAGTTATTCTGTTTTGTATTCTTCATTGTGTATTAGTTTTTAGCTTTTTCAGTTGACAATTCATGTCATATTTTCTGGCATAGGCGTTAACTCATTTCAACAAATAGTGGCGTTAAAATGAAGCTGATCAGACTTTTTTAAACAATTATTGTGACTGGCTGACACTATGATATGTTTATCACATGATGGCTGATGGAGTTCTTACAATAGAGTTCATTGATTACATATCTCTCCATCTCTGCTTTGGCAGAAATGGTCTTCCATTAACCACTCTCTGACCATAAGTTGCTTTAGCCTACACACAAGAGAAATTTAATTTAGTATCCGTCTCACCAACATCTTCAAAAATGTTCTGCATTCATATTAGTTAGCTTATTCGCTCTCGTCTATTTTGTGAAGTAGGCAGACTATACCATTTTACACTCATGACATTGGTACTCTGTCTGTCTCTCTCTACTCATCCCACACACACAGACGCACTTAGAATACCTCATTTCAGGTATCAAGTAATAATGCACGTGACACTTACAATTGACAATTGATATTGGAACCAATGAATGTCTCACATAATAATATTCTCTCACGATCTTTCTCACCTGGATTTGTTCATGCGTTTGTCTGCACTTTGTCATACTCTCATTATAAGTGTGTGAGTGTTGTGTTAGAATACAACATTTATACTAGTAGAGTAGAGGGTTTGCTACTACATAAACATATCACAATTGACATGAGCTCTCATCCACGAGCGGCAGAAGCATTTGCTCTACGTGCTATCCTAGGAGAAAGTTCTAGTAGCAGTAGTGATAAGTTGTGCTGGAAGCTGACGATGTACATGAAATCAAAAGTAATGACGAAGAACAGCTGTCTTATGACGATACTGAAAGTGAGGATGCTGATAATCTACAAGTTGAAATCAATCCAGCTGATCTTTATGAACAAGATGATATCAATAGATTCACCGATTCTAATGCAAATGTATGGGTTACACCTAATGAAGGCATGTCAGGTCGAGTAAACGCAGCAAACATTCTCCGCCCATCCCCTGGTATAACCCGTTGGGCTACTCAAAGGATTAGGGAAAATTCCATGTTAGACTGCTTTAATCTTCTATTCATAAAATGTAAGTCAATTTATTATGTACACTAAATAAAAGTTACAATATTCTTTTGACTTTTAGCAACAATGGAAACAATTTTGATTGAGACAAATCGAGAAGGATCAAAGTTGTATAACAACCAATTTACAGCGCTCTCGTTAAATGAGTTGAATGCCTTTTTTGGCATTCTCATTCTTCGAGGAGTATATCGTGCTGCTGGAGAAAGTATAGATGAATTGTGGTCAGCTGAACATGGACGTTTTATCTTCCGGAATACTATGTCTCTCAATCGATTTAAACTTATCCGACGTATTCTGAGGTTTGATAATCCCGACACAAGAAAAGGAAGGCTGTTACGTGATAAATTGGCGGCTGTTAGATTGCTGATCGATAATTTTGTTGAAAATAGCCAAAAGTGTTATATGCTCGGTGAATCTGCCACTATAGACGAGCAACTTTATCCATACAGTGGACGTTGCAAATTTGTTCAATATATGCCCTCTAAACCTTCCAAATACGGCTTGAAATTTTGGGCTGTTTGTGACTCGCAAAACTATTATTGCTGGAATCTACGTTTTTATATGGAAAAAGAAGATGATCGGGATATGCAAGTGTCGTACGGTGAGTATATAACAATGGATATGTTGCAGGGACTATATGGTAGTGGAAGAAATGTAAAGTGTGACAACTTTTTCACATCATTGAATTTATCAAAGCGATTGTTCCAAAATGGTATCACCATATTAGGCACCATTCGTGCATCGAGGCGTGACATACCAAAGCATTTGACGAGGTACCAGGGGCGTGAAGTTTTTTCAACTATTGAATTGATAACAACAAGTACAGCAGATCGTAGAGATAAAGCCTTGTTAGTTAGTTATGTTGGTAAAAAGAACAAAGTTGTCAATATCTTATCTACTGCCCATAACAAAATAACTGGATATGTCAGTTCAAAGCATAAACCGGACGTACTTCTCTTTTATAATGCTACAAAAGGTGGAGTTGACGCAATGGACGAAAGAGTTGCAACATATACTACAAAGTTTAAATGTCAAAGATGGCATGTGGCATTCTTTTGTAATATATTAGACATCTCAGCATTCAATGCATTTGCCTTGCATTATCTTGTGGAGCCTCAATGGAATGCGAGTAAGTCACATAGACGAAGGCTATTCGTGATTGAACTTGGTAACAGTTTAATAAGTGCGTATGTAAAAGACAGAAGAAGGACTGCTGCCGCCGACTCTCTATCATCGACTCCATGTAAGCGTGGTGACTGCTACATGTGTATTGATCGAAAACGGTGCATTGTTACATGTGTTAAATGTAACAGATTTATATGCAAAGAACATTTACACAACATTTGTAAGAATTGCTCATAAATTATAGCTTTATTTCTTGGTATTCTGTCATTTTTGTGTACTTGGACATTTTTGTCCAAAATGAACAAAATCGTTGATTTTTATTTCCATCGTTTGCGGGTTAAAACATTTTTTTGTGTACCACTTCATTAATACTTCGGGTCACAATAGGTATTTTACGTATGCCTCCGAATATTCATAATTCTTAAAAAAAGAAGAAAAGTTTTATTTATTACATCTCTATGATCAAACTCTCACTATGCATCAAAATTATCCGTCAATATGTAGTGAATGTGCTCATGATTAGGAAATCGATACGTTTAACATTTACGATAAAAATGAAAAATCTCAAATTATTTTCATAATAATAATTTCAAATATCTTTAAACATATTTGAATTTCAGTTATGTAAAATTTATTTTCTTTGTAATGATAACAAAGAAAAAAAGTTTATTTAACAAGATGACTTATAAGTTATAAAGAAAAAATCAATTTATTATTTTACTTATTATTATTATAATGACTAATAATATTAATTTCATTTCTATATTAACTTTATTCATTATTTTGTAAAATTTAATTGAATTAGACAAACTAATTATATTTTAAAATTTATAAATTTCTAAAGCCTTATAAGTTATCTTGAAATAAAAACTTTCCTGATAAAAACACTTTAAAGTTAGATCGGAAGGTTTGTCAAAATGTCTTTAAAATAAAGTAATAAAATTCGATCGATTATTTACTAGAAAATTAGTAGTGTATTTATAATAAAGTAATTTCTGTATTCAAAATATAATAATA
The DNA here is from genome assembly GCA_022537955.1 of Schmidtea mediterranea. NCBI lineage: Eukaryota > Metazoa > Platyhelminthes > Tricladida > Dugesiidae > Schmidtea > Schmidtea mediterranea. The sequence goes on along the minus strand of CM039680.1, from coordinate 203,019,309 downwards.
ATTAAAATTTCTATTTTTGCTGCAATAGAAATAATGCGTGATAAACGGTTATTGATTATATAATTTTTTTATTTCGTTTCATCTTATGATTAGGGTTTCATATTTTTATTGATAGGTCAAATTTTAAATTAATTTTAATACAATTAAATATTATAATAAAAGTCAGCCTAATAATTTTAATAGCAACCGAAATCTAACTTAAGAAAATTTTAAACAATAAATCTAACCTCAATTGTTGAATATGTATTAATTGTTAATATTTTGTTAATTAATTAATATTTATGAATTTAATGTTTGACTGACAACTATAAAAATGTAATTATCAATAATTAATACTTGTGTATTTATAGTTTTATATGACATATAGTGACGTCATAGGTATTTCTATAGACCGCCATATCTCTTCGTTATCTATTTCAATGTCACACACGCACACACTATCAAACACAAAAATAATAATCGCAAAACCTAACCTTTCAATTAGTCAATAATATGATATACTTAAAAGCATGTAAAAGAATGAGTGTTCGAGAAACCATAACATGAAGCTTGGCTAAGAAGTTAGCAACATATAAACTTATTCAAATATTAATTTTAATAAAATATATTTCTACGTCATTCACTTTATTAATAATTTAAAATTGATTTTAATAAAAATAAAAATTACTCTAAAATGTAAAATAACTGTAAATTTCACCTTTATAATTAATTCAAATTTTTATCCATAATACGATTTCAAAGGTTTTTTTACTACATAATGCAATCGCGCAAATACAATTTAATGTAAAAGATAAAAATTTTGTCAAACACATGTCATAAACTTTATTGGAATTTTATTTACTTTCATTGGTTCAAATTATTTATTAAAATTTACAATAACTGTAAATTTCAACTTTATAATTAATTCAAATTTTTATCCATAATACGATTTCAAAGGTTTTTTACTACATAATGCAATCACGCAAATACAATTTAATGTAAAAGATAAAAATTTTGTCAAACACATGTCATAAACTTCATAAATAACTAATATCGAAATCAAATATATTATATGTAAAACTAAATGTGTGAAAAATGTTAAAGAAAAAACAACAACTATAATAGCAGTAAAATATAAAAATCAAAAATTTATTTTTTAACGATTGTCCAAGAGTTATCGTCTTCAGCTATTTCGTTTTCTTGAAGAGCTTCAATTTTGGTATCAGACAACTTGGTAACTCTCCAATTATCATTAGTCTTAGTGGATTGAACATTTGGTAAACTATCCTTTTTAATTCTACAGGTTTCACTTCTACAATCTTTTGATTTTCTTTGTTTAACATCTTTCTTTACTCTCCTATTATCACAATCGCTTGCTTTGGTTTCATTTATTTCAACAGTTTTCTTTGCTTTCCAATTACCAGTATAGGTTGCCTTGGTTTCTCTTATTTCAACATTTTTCTTTACTCTCCAATTATCACAATCGCTTGCTTTCGTTTCTCTCATTTCAACATTTTTCTTGACTCGCCAATTATCACTATCACTTGCTTTAGTTTCTTTTATTTCCACTACTTTCTTAATTCTCCAATTTTCAGATTCAATTGATGTAGATTTCTTGTCATCTTTGTGAAAACAACTATTCTTATCACGAAACGTGTAAAATTTGCTTTCTTTGTCTAAGTCAGTGATTAATGTTAAATTGATTGCTCTACCGACTAGAACTTTTCCATTAAATTCCAACGCTGATTTCAGATTTTCCAAACTACTAAATTCAATATTTCCCGTTCCTCGCTTTCTTGGATTGAAATAAATATCCACTAAATCTAAATCTTTAAACAGCCTTTTAAGGCACTCTTCATCAGCATCAAAATTCAGATTAGAAAATGCCAAATAAAATGGCCCATCAATTGGAAGTTTATTTACTTCTTCAAGTTGACGATTGGCATGAGTCGTTGTTGGTAATATCTTTCTTAATTCAGCAGTATTTATTGTATTATTTTCCGGAATTTCGGAATTCACAATTATAGTATTGTTGGGTTTTATCGAGAAATCGACAGAAACAGTTTTCCAAACCTTTTTAACCATTTCTATTATATTTTTAGATTTATATGAGTTAGTTTATTTGATGGTAGAATACATTCAAAGCGAATATTTTGGAGTTTATTGGAATTTTATTTACTTTCATTGGTTCAAATTATTTATTAAAATTTACAATAACTATTCAGTGTCTTTATTTATTTTACTTACTCTTTCAATTTAGTTTATTAAATAAAATTAATCACTTGTTGATTTAATGGATACTTGCAACTTTAGCCAAACCAGATAATACTTGATAAACTAACTTCTTTAATTTCATTTTAAACTTAAATGTTGACTCTGCCGCACATTCGCGTTTTTAGGTTTTGTAACATTTTTCTACTTACCAGAAAGTCACGATACTAGTCAAAGCAGTTCCTTCAATCGGTAATCGATTTCCGCATGTCTCAATATCGGAAGGCAAATAGTCTTTAAATAAAGTGAAACAGATGGATAATTGACTGGTATGAAGGACGGAGCAGGAGTTTTTTAATGCTTAGGTCGTTTTATTAAATCATCAAATGCAGTTCTAGTTAGACATTGATACATCATCTGTTTAATAAGACTTTAGTTGTGCTGAACCAGAGAACTTTTATAAATTAACTTATCGTCATTGCTGCATTTGTTACTTTGGCGACCTTATGCAATACGTGCCCCATTATTTGTAATAAAAATTAAAAGTACAAATATACAATTAAAACTAATTATCTGTTGTTTTTTGGTAATTTATTGATTTAATAAGAACTTGAAAAGTCAGTGGAGTACGCACTAATTAAGTAAAGTTTTGCTTTTCTTACTTACTTTTAACACAACAAAATTTGCTCCTTGATTTTTTTCAGCAAAATCATCAATTTTATCAGAATAATCTATATTTGATGTTAAATCTATTTCTTTTTATAATATCGCTTATGCGTTTAAGCGTTGTCCCTTTATATTTGATCTTAAATTGTTTTTCAATCTTTTCAATAACAAAAAACTGCTTTCCGCAGAACAATTACTTAATTGCGTGCACAAAAATATTATTAAGATTATTTTTATATTTGGAAAAACAGTTTCTAATTTTTTGCTATATATTAATTTACTGAGCACTTATATAGAATTTTCAGAAATTTCATTAGGTTTCTAATATGAATCCAAGTGCACACATTCTTCCATAAAGATTCATCTAAATCGTTTTCGCCCTCGTTTTCTTTCAAATTCTTTAAAAAAAGATATAGCTTTGGCTTTAGATTCATAGTTTTCATATAAATTTGACATTGAATTTACGAATTCAATCAATGATTTGTATTGCTCAACAACAATCGATAAACCATTTTCAATGGATTGTAACTTTAAAATAGTAGCATTAAAAGGTTCTAAAATAGATTTCCAAAATTTCATCATAAAAGCACATTCGAAACGATTCATTTGTTTGTTAATATTTTGAGCTTGGCTTTTAACTTGAGAAGATACTGTTTCATCTTGTGATATTTTTTTTGAAGATTTAGATGTTCCCGCCCAGTTTTCATACAGAGCTTTGCATGCATCATACCGACAAGACCATCTTTTTCGGAAAGATGTTTTATGGTTCGCCCTTTTAAAGTAGTAGTTAACACTAACCAATGACTTGTTGAAAAAGAAAAGAAATTAAATAATTCTTGTAAAAAATTGAAAAAGGATGCTGCATCTCGGGAACAATCTGCCTCAAATTTTCAAACCAAGTTAATTGAGTGTGCTGCACAAGGTGTAAAATGAGCTAATTTATTGATTTTCTTTATTTGTGCTTGAAGTCCTGAATAAATTCCAGACATGTTTCTAGCGTCATATGATTGTCCTCTCAAATTTTTTATTTCAATTTTATTTTCATTTAAAAATTATATAATTTCTTTCTCCATATCTTCAGCTTTATGCCCTACATTTTCCAAAAACTTCAAAAAATGTTCCTCGGGGACTCCATTTTTTTACATATCGAATAATAAAAGCAAGTTGATCAGTGTGTGATATGTCAGGAGTGGAGTCAACACTAATTGAATAATATTTTGCTTCTCTTAATTCCTTAAATATTTGTTGTTTTACTTTTTAGGCAATCAATATTACAATTTCTTCGAAAACTATTGACGATAAATATGATGTACCTCCTTTTACTGGATTTCCATATTTTTCAATATGCGCAGCTAAAAACGGGTCTAATTTTGTCAACTTATTCTACGGCCATTAAAAAATTGCCATTATTGATGTTTCCAATTATTTGAGTTTTTCATCTTAAAGGCAATGTTCGGCTAGCAAGTTTTCGTATAATACACACAACCCGTTTGAGTACCTGAATCCAATATTTTTTTCCCTTTAGAGTTTCTGAATTTTATTGTTCATTCACATTTGACGCAGAGTCTCCTAATAATAGCTGCTTTAGAACTGTTTCTAACTGTCTGTGTTGTGATGTATTTTCTTGCTGATATAGACATTCTGTTACATTTTTCCAATCAGAATAACCTGTTGTTGCCAGTGCTGATCCACCACCTCCTAACAATAGACAAGGAGCACAATAAATTGATTTGTTACTTTCCGAATATACTAGATAAATTCACCATTTTGCAATTTTCTTTTAAAAACACTTTTATTTAAATATCTTGCTATTTTGTCGGGATAAAAATTTTTTTGTTGACGAGAAATCTGTAGGGATGTTTTGAATAATGGAATTATTTTTTATTACATAAATATGTAATAGTAGAGTCATCACACCGTTTCCACGAAGCAGGATCAAGGTTTATTTGAATGTTTGTGTGATTTTCGGACAGATTTACCATTCTTGAACAATTAGCAGATGTGTCAGTGATTTGTTCTAAATTATTTGTGTCAGAGTGTTTATTTTGTTCTAAAGTGATGAGACATCTGTGGTAGTTTCGTTATATATTTCTACAATAGAACCACAATTGTTTACTTGTTCTTGAACTACGGTTTCGGGGTTTTTAATTAAAAATCCATTTAGTTTAGTTGTTTTTTCAATGATTTTATCGAACTTTCTTTGTTTTTCTTTTGCTAATTTTCTATTTTGGTAACCACTAGTTTTTTACGCCCTTCCATTTAATTTATTTTACATAAATTTGTAAAACAAATAAACTACTAAATATGTAAAAATCGCTTACCATAAAATTATAACTTAGAGAAAATTTTATATAAATCACCAAATAGCACTATAAAATATTCTGTTCTAAAAAATTATAACAAATTCAAGTTTAAGAAGATAATTATAGAATAATTATACACATATATTCTAAAAGCTGAACAACCAAATGTACTAATTTCAGTTTTTCAAACATTAAATGCAATATTTTGCAATAAGTTAGCCTAATGCAATTCAAATTTTTGCAAAATTTTAACTTCTATAATCTTTTTATTTTACATACAACAAATTTGAAAACCCATCAGTAAAAACCATTAGTAAAACAAAAACACAATAAAATTATACTTGTAGAATTTTGTTGAATGTCTTACGCCTGCACATCGCGCAAAATACTTCTGCATTCTTAACATTATTTATAAGTTATAAATAATGTTAATGTATATTAATAGTATTATCTTGTTTAATTCTTATTTTCTATTACATAATTTAATTATAATTATCAATAAATATATAAAAATTTTGAAAAAAGAAATTACAAAGAAAATCATATTGCAAGCGCCCTTTTTGGTTGGCGTCCCTAGGCAGTTGCGCATATTTGCCTATTAGTAAAAGCTCCCATGTTGTTATCTCATGAATCAAGATAGAAAATTGATATTTACCATCTAGTGGCTCGCTAGTGGTAAGATGGAAGGGAAGCAGTGGTGATGGTAGCCGGCTTGCTCAGTTCTTTCTTCCAACAAACCCTGCCACCCGACCACCTGTTGGTTGTTGTTAGGCCATAGGAAAGGTACAAATATTGCATACCTCAAACGAAAAATATAAAAAGAAGCATTAACCAAACCGAAGAAAGAATGAAAAAACTAGAAAGTGAAAGAAAATCTGAAATAATAACATTCGCAAAGATAATCCATAATAGAGAAAGAAAAATCTACAATAACAAAAGGAAAGAAATTCATCTAAATATTCCATTCAAGATCCAGAAAATTACTAGGTTTAGTTAAATATGATAAACTATTTTGGGAAGTTCGAAAATAATCAATTTATTATTTCATAATGATAAACTGCTCTTCAGGATCCTGAATTTATATGTTCACTCACTACAAATGGCAAGACTAAAAATTGTGATCAAATTAATTCTATTATTTGGTAATTAACTCATGTATTATAAAAGATACTCTGAAGAAAAGACAGTTAATGACAAGTAACGAATTACGAAACTTAATTTCTATTTTGTTTTGTGTGATTTTCAATATTTATCAGTTTTTAAAAAATCATTTTGCTTTTTCAATTAATTTATTTTTAATTCAACTTTATTTCATATGTACCGAGGGCCATCTGGACCTGACTAATTGATGAGAGAGCCAAAAAAATCCAAGTCACTATGAGTAGTGGGATTGTGGCCCTCTACCCCAGTGGCCCGCTGGGCAACATACCCCCAACCGGTCAAAAAAGTTTTCCTTCTAATTTTAAAAGTACAAATTTTTGTAGGACAAAGACAATGACTCATCAAAAATTTTCAAGGTCATTGAAACAAAGACCATGACTCACCGAACAATTTAAATGCCATTAACAAGACAATGACTCATCAAAAAAATTGCAGGGTCATTTAAACAAAGACCATGACTCATTCAAGGTCATTCGATGAGTCACCATAACTACCAAGGTCATTCAAAATTTTCTCAATATCACTTAAACGAAGACAATGACTCATTCAAGGTCATTGTATGAGTCATCATAACTTTCTAGGTCATTAAAAAATTCAAGGTCACTTAACAAAGGCAATGGCTCATTCAAGGTCATTCGATGGATCCTCATGATTTTTAAGGTCATTCAAACTTTTCTCAAGGTCATGTAAACAAAGATAATGACTCATTAAAGTCATTGGATGAGTCATCATAGTTTTCAAGGTCATTTAAACAAAGACAATGACTCATTCAAGGTCACTGGATGAGTAATCATAATTTCCAAGGTCATTCGAATTTTTATCAAGATCATTTGGACAAAGACCATGACTCTTCAAACATTTCTCAAAGTCATTTAAAGGTAGGTTAAGGTCATTGTATTAGTCACCATATTTCTCAAGGTCATTCAAAAGTAGTTCAAAGTCATAGTATTTAAAAAAAATTTAATATAAATTTATTACTGATTTTTATAAGTAGTGTTTTAATTATTAATATTTTTTTTATTATTAAACCTTATTATTATTATTATTATTATTATTAATTTTATTATTATTAATATTTTTATTATTACTATTATTTTTTAATATCATTATTACTAAAATTATGATTATTGTTATGATTATTGTTTTTATTATTATAATTTTCATTATTATTTTTATATAAAATAAAATAAATTTGCAACAAAGTATGGGATCCAAAGTTTATAAAATTATTTCAATATTGAATAGAAAAATAAATATGTGTGTATGTATATAATTTAATTAAAAATATTTAGTACATGATTTTCAATAGATTTTTCGAAGGTTTACTAATATGATCCATAGTATGTAATGAATAGAAAAAGTTGGTGTGTACAATGAACAAATGTAATAATAAAAGCGATATTTTTAAGACAATATATTTGAATAAATATGATATTCGTGTTTATGGCTCAAAATGTGTGTGTGTGTTAAATCAGCGATACGGAACATAGAAAAGGTTTAATGGCAATATGTGTTATTTATGATAGACGTGTGTTTCATGGTTGAAATATGTGTGTGTATAAAATTTAAGTAAAGATTTTTCGAGTGTATAAGGTATCATTTCAGAGGGTTTTCAATGGAGTTTTCGAAGGTTTGCGATTGTGGTTCATAGTAAACAGGGATAGAAAAATTGTAAATGTTTGTATAAAGTTAAAGAAAAATTCGATATTTTTAAAAAAATTTGTGCAAATAAATATCAAAAATAATTATGGTTCAAATGCGTGTATTAAACCATCGATATGTTACAGTGTTTATGAAAAAAAACTTTAATGAAAATATGTGTTATTTTTCAACAATTTATGAAATATTTATTTTATGGCTAATAATGTGTGAGTATGTGTTAAATCATAAAAATAGTTCAGTATTTATGTAAAATTTGAGATTGTTAAGAAAATGTATATAATTTTGATTGAAATATGTATGTTTGTTTTACCTATATAAGAAAATTTATAGACAATTTTTAAGAAATTATTCATAATTTATGATTCACATGTGGTTTTGATTGAAATATGTGTGTTTGGTTTACTGATAAAAGAAAGATTCTAGACAATTTTTAAGAAAATACATATAATAAGTGATCAAATTTAAAGACATTTATATTTAATAACTATATTTTCGTTAAAAATTAAATTTATTTTTGATAATAAGGGACTAAATAACTTATAATCAAATATTTAAAAACCTAGGGGCTAAGAGTTATAATAATAAAAATTTAATCTATTATTGTTAAAAACACAATAAAAATTTACGATAAGAGAGGCCAATATGAAGTTTATGCTTTATTATTGACAGACCAAGTGGGCCAAAAAGTACCTGAGTTTCATAGCACAAATTAAGCCTAGATTGCCGGGTAGTTACACATTGCATAACTTTTAGTCGCGGACACTATAAAGCATCACAGGCACTAAATTAATAATTGTTTATTACTACCAAAATAATTATTTGCAGACTAGCAAGATTACAGCCACCTACGACCAGCTTGTAAATAAAATGTAAACAAAAAGTGTAAAGATATTATTATATTTAAAAATAAAAAAAAATTCATCCAATTAAACTTCAACTCATCGGAATCGAATGATGGAAGTCAAAATAATATTATTATTTAGTCAAAACTTGATGTATTAAATGCGCGCGGGTATACTTTTAATCAACATGATTTGTAAAGTATTTTTTCATAACTATATTTCTACAATCAATTAATATAACCATAGTTTTTAATATATATTCATTAGTCAAGTCTTTGTTAAACATGAACTTGTATTTCATCTACATTGTGAATCATGGACTAACATAATCCATGTATGTTGAAAATTTGCTATATTCATAAATACGTTTAAATTAATGTGAAAAAAGATGCTCATAAAATATAATTGTTCTAAGTTATTTTGTGTTTATCAAATAGAATAACATAATTATATTTCATAATTATATTTTATAAGTGATATAACAAATTTAAAATAAAATCTGTAATATTCACCAATTATTATTATTAGATAATACTGTTAAGTCAAAACTGAAAGCTTGATATTTTATATATTTAACGTCCACACGTATACTTCTATAACAAAGATTTCATAGCTTGTTTTAAATATCTGATTGAATCGAATTTCCATTGATTTGTCGAATTTTTTGAATATAATTACCAAGCAACATATATTCAAAGATGTACTCACTGTTCGATGAAGGGTTACACATCATTGTGGTAATTAATAAATCGGGAACAAAATTACTTTAAAGGGTTATGGATACAAATTTGACACATCTGCATTTATATGATGTAATATTCACACATCTACCTATCAAAACCATGCATTATTATTGCATTTGGGTCGCAGATGAGCAATAAAATCAAATACCCTCAGTTCGACGACGTCCACGGCGTCGCCTATTTTTACTGGCCTGGTGATGTCCGTGGAGTTTTGTCGGGACTGATAATAGTTTTTTCCGGGATATGGTTTGCCAGGATTAAATTCATTTTCATGACCAGATCGACCTCCTTGAATGAGGCTATCAATACGGCGCTCTGGTCATTTATGATGACTCTCTGAGCCCTATTTTCTATTATGATATCATCGCGACATCTCGTCAAACGATGAATCTGTTGGTAGAGTGCCTTCACGGCTTCTGGGGCAAATCACGTGGATTTGATTGGGTTGTTTTGTTTTGGTTGAGCTAGTTTTGGGATTTTGAAATTCGGCAACACTCTATTGATTAGATTAGTGGGATAAGTACAATTTTTTATTTTTGTTCATAATTATTCTAAAGATAAGAAGGATGAATGAAAGAAAAATTTTATTAATTAATTTACCAATTTTGAATTATGGGGTAAAATTGAAAAAATGCTTAATTAAACTATAATTTTACTCGGACTCAATTTATTGTCTGCTAAGTAACATACAGGCACACACATGCATACAAGCAATCATTCGATATTCGGCCAATCACCGGTATTATGTTGAAGTGCCTGTGAGGCACCTTATGATTTGTTTTGTATGTTTTAAAACATGTTTTGGGTGACAAATAATTGGCATTCCTGAGTTATCAGCAACTGGAGAATTTGCGCTACGGCGATGCCGTTTTCCTTGACCACTTCAACAACACAAACATTTTAAGATTAACTGAAATTCTTTGATAACATCGGAATTGGTTATAGGCAAAGTGTGACTTTATATTACGTTTGGTCTGGTATATAATCAGTTTATTAATCTATTCCATAGTAAGTTACTGTCTTTATGTTTTAGTACCGGTGTAGGGTTTTTCTAATTTTTATGTTTACATGGTATCTACCCTGGTTTTCTGTTTAGTTTCCTCTACCAGAGATACATGTTGTAGAATTTTCTATAATTGTCATAGTTGTATATATGTCATAGTCTACCCTCTCAATTTTTAAACAGGTTTTTGAAAACGTTTTTCCTACTTAATCATTTATTTAAATGTTAAATCCCCTATAGTCAAAACGATATAATAAAACGATATATGCTCGTAATTTTACTTCAGTTACCGCTCCGTCCACCATTCATGAAAGCTGCGTCCAGCGGAGTCCTACTTTCGAGATCAGTACAAAGCTGACCTGTCCCATCAGACACGAGGGGTAGAAAACGTTAAATTCCCACATCAACGTCACTCAAACTCAACTGAGGGATTGAATACCAATTCAACAATTTCAAACAGATTAGATATATATATATATATTTCTCAATTGTTACGTAATTATTTTTCCTTTCATAATCGCGGCCATCCATGAAATAAAATTAAACTTTAAAAATATAGACATGATAAACATATATTCATATAAAAATAATATAACAAGACCACTTACAAGCATGAAAATAAAGTTTTCAAAATTTGCATAAAGTGTTAAAAAATTATGAAAATGGCTGTTGTTTTTAAACTAATTTCATGCTTGGGTGCGACCAATCAGCGAATTTTAAACCTTTTCCCGGCCATTTTTCGAGGTTTTGAATTGCTTTTATTTATTTTAATATTATTATCTTTTTCTATTTATTCTTCTCTATTTTTTAATATAATTTTATTTAAATTTACATTTTTATTTGTTGAATATTCTAGCTCAGTATTACTCTTTTTGATCTCTAAATCTTTTATTTTGGTCGCCACTTCCACCTATGTATTTTCTAAACCTTATTTTGCAAGGTTTTGGCGGTTTTATGTTTTACATTATATTTCTGTATGCAGCTGTAAGCGTTTTTAGGAAATTTATTAATATTTGTTTTAATTAATGTTTTATTTTATTTTTGATTTCTGCTTATGGTGTATGTTTTCATCAGCCATTTTTATAATTCGGAAAATTTTTATTAAAATTTATTTTTGTTTAAATTGTGGCTTCTAACCCAACATTATGTATGACATTGTATTTTCTACAAAATTTGACTATGAATCAGATTTTGTAGAAAATACAATGTCTTTTATAAATAAAAATAAATCAGAGGTGAAAACAAAAAAAGTCCTTATAATATTATATCCGTTGAGGTTTCAATTTATAAATTGTGATTCCAATGTGCACTTTGATATATAAAAATAAGTCTGATGATAATATTTTATTAAATAAAAATGTTTACTTGTAAATCACAAAAGCTTCACAAAAATTATTTTACAAATGGGTGGTTGTTATGTATTTTGTTATGTTATGCTTGTTATTTAATTCCTTTTCTGAAATTCTTTATATGTTCAACAAAAATCTGTTGGATTTTTTGATCTTTCAAAGATTTACTTTAGAGAGATCGCTTCTTAAGGTAAATATTTTTGGGCGAAAAAAATTTTTTGTCGCTATTTATATTATTTTTTGTTATTTAAATGTAATTATTTATTTTTTTTCACCTGCCGTTAAAAGATTTCTTATTTTATTCTTACAAGTAATTATAAAGATTAATTAAATTTATAATAGAATTATTTTTTCTTTATATCGTTTTTTATGTTTGAAAAGAAATAAAATGTATTGTCGTTTACATAAAATAATTAATGTATACAATAAAAGTGAATATTATACATAACAGAATTAATCAGAATAAACTGCAATACAATAAAATAATGAATTAAAAGTTCAGAATGAAATTGATAAGATAGTCATAGTCACATCGTATTTAAAATCAGTCAGATGATATCAATCGAAATATTCAAAGTTCTTTAGGGTTTGCATTGGGATTTGTATTTCTTGATTTGATTTGGATTGTCCGAATTGTTGGGATTCGATCGCTCTTCTGCGCATATATTTACCCTGTAGCTCTTTGACCCCGTTCTGTAATACTTGTTTAACACAAATGTGGTGATGGGCCTACCATCATCATCCAACATATCTGCTATTTTTTCAATGGAAATATATAAAACAAAATAGCTCTCAAATGTCACAAAAGCCCCGTTGTACGGCACATTGTGTACCACTGCATTATAGCGTAACTAGTGAAATGCGGATACAATGTAGACTATTGATTGCAAATTGTTGTAATGAAAATAATAAAGAAATAACAACAAGGTAAGAAATATCATTTATTGCCAGAGTCACATTGGAGTATGATCCGACAGGAGCATTCCTGGATGTTGTGAATGCAACTGAGAACTCGCTCCGTAGATAAATCTGTTGGAAAACGTTGCGAAAAAATCCCCAGCGAATTGAATTGTATTTTCCGGTTTGTGAGCGAGCAAGGCCTGAAGGAAATCGGCGATCAAATGCTGCAGTTCCGGATGCGATCGCATATAGAGACGATTGGCAGCTGCCAGCTCTTCCTTGCGGTCCTGGAAAATCCTCGTCAGTTGCAAATCATCACGCCAGTTGAGATGGGCACGAGGGAATGCCGGAACCGGAAGGAATTCATCTAAATTGATAATGAAACAAATCGATATCATTGCGATACGGATGAAGGGCAGAAAGGGGGAATTAACTCACCGTGTTCGATTAATTTCGGCACAGAGCGGACTTTCATTTGCAGAGGACTGCCAATTTGCACTCGACTAATCAGATGGCCATCCGATTGAAAATACGTTTGCCAGGTGACCGGCACATCCGTGAGGCACTGCAATCTGCGCTCAATGCCATAGCAACGCAACTGGGTTTGTTGCGGTGATCCGATTTGAATTTTCAAAGCGGCGAGGTCTTTCTGAGCAAGCGATAAATCAATAAAACTCAAACAAGATTATCCGGCCAATGAAATTAAAGTCGACATTCCCACTGGTAACATTGAAAATGGGATTCAAGCATGTTTCCAGGGAGAATCTCGACGAATAATATCGAAACTCACATAACTTGCCAGGCATAAATTTGTGTCAGCATCGAAACTTACGACATCAAAATAGTCAGGTAAGCCTTTTGACATAATAATCCGTTGAAGGACGATATTAGCCCCCTCGGAAATGTAGCCGTGCATCACAGCATGCGCAAATGTTCGCTCTGTTACCTCACGTTTTTCATTACCTTGTTTGATTTCCTTTCGTATTCGATAGCCTTCAACGCTGCCATCAAACTCGGTAATAGTCAAGCGGTCTAAGGCCCCCCCTTGTGGTAACTGAAAAAGTGAATTATTATTATTTGTGTTTCAGGAAATCCGAGAAAATGTACCCGAACTACTTCATGGAGTCGCTGATAAAGTGTTTGTAATGATGCATTCAAATATGCTAAAACGTCTGTGAAGCAAGGAACCCCTTCTACAATACCTTCACTACGAGCCTCGACGATTATGCATTCGTCACCTTTATAACATCCTTCCTTGACATTTGCCTATCAAACAATAGTTAATATTTTAAATCCAGTTCTCTTAGCACCCGATAAAATCCAATTTCTTTATCATCTTCAGTAAATGTCATTAAATCATCAATGAAAAACGTATACTTCAAATCTGTCAATGCTTTTGTGCAAATATTTTATCAATTATTATCAAAAATAAAATTATATTTATTTACTAATCTTTTCAATGAAACCTAATGCATTTGGACTTGCAGTTGGGATATCATTAGGAACTGTTAATGTTACTGGTGGCTGCGATAAATGTGACAAAACAGAATCTGCTTTACTAATTAAATGAACTAGCAATTAATTATTGAAATAATTATTTACAATTAACCTGATTCCTGTAATTGCTCTAGGAATACTCATTTTTAAATAATAAAATTTATTTTGCCATAGAAACCGTGATTTGGAACTTTTAAACAAACAGTGTCCATTTAATTTTCTATTTATTTCAAAAAAACTTACAAATCTTTAACAAATTATTACAATTGTGTAGTTTTATGTATTATTTTCATAAGATTATGAATTAGTTAAAATTTTAATGATAAGGGATGATTTTGAAAAAACTTTTTAATTATTAATTTTAATTTAGAATTAAATTTTTAAATTTTTATTTTACATTATTTCATTGCTTGTACAAGAATTGACTTGATTATTGTTTGGTAACCAAAGTAATTCAGCTATGAAATAAATAGAAACCATTTGTATAAATATCATTGCAATAGAAAATAACAATGGCATGTCAAAGAGACTTGTTGCTGTTCGACACTGACCTACCCAGCCATGCATTATATTTCCGCATTAAAAAAGACCACTTTTTTCTTCATTCGATTTCAAAATTGCAAATTAATTCTACAAAATATTTCCAGTCTATATTATGACGAATTTGTTGGTTTCTTTTGTAATTTTGGTAAAAAATATTTTTGTTATAATTTAAATAATTGGTGCTTAGTTTTTAAATGGATATTACTGTCAAGATAACCCATGTTATGACGGATGGGGGTATTCCAATATTAATGGAAAATGCTATTCGAATAGTTTTAATTTTTCAAATCAATTAACAGCAGCAGCTATATGTAAAAGTTCTTTGGTTTCTATTGATCGACGTTTCACTCAATTTGTTCCAAGATTACTTAGAATTTCAAATATTAACGATGCCACTGCCATCTCAAACCAAATGACTCTAATAGGAAATAATGCCCTGGTCTGGATGGATGCTCAACTTAATCCTTCAAGTGAGAATTTAATTGTTGATAACTTGGGAATAATTTCTTAATAGGTCAGTGGCAATGGAGTGACGGATCTCTCGTCGATATAAATGCATTGAAGGGAGTTGCTCCAACCCTTAACTTAACAAACCCATGTGTCCTATTTCAATATTATTATATTTATGTTAGCGGAACACCTCAAATACAATACAATATATTAGGCGATAAGTGTGACAATCTCAATACATTTATATGCGAACATGATTGTAAGCATTTCTTAAGAATGAATGAAATATTACTTTTATTTAGCTATATCTTGTGATTTGATGTTGCTTCAAATGCAACCAGACACAATGCAACTAATTCCCAATTCTATTTTCATCAGTAGTTATCCGTATGTATCATGTAAACCTGGATACTATAGACCTTCCGAACTTCCCGCAGCAAAGGTTATTCAAGCGGGACCCGTGCCTAATAATTATGCCTACTGTACCGGAACTAGAGATGTCACTAAGAATCCAGCTTTATACAATGCTAAGTGGAATGTTTCACAAATCGATGCTTGTCAAAGTAAATTAAATTTATAATAATTTCATTATTTTACAATTGAAAACCATACTTATTTTGTCTGACTGCTCAATAAGTGTTCAGTTAGGTTTTGATGTCAGGGCCTTTAAATGAGTTATATAACAAATATACATAGTACAATATTACAGGAACATTCTCAAAGAAATCGAATAAGACAATATGTAAAAAAGAACATCTAAAATGATAAAAATACGATAAGGATAACAGCGCATTTTACACGAAAATTTCTTCCATAAATTAACTACGACATATGGTATATTTAAATGATTTGAATAAATTCAACTCAAATGGGTTAGACTCCATAGATAATTGAATGAATGTGGTACGTAAATCTTACTAGAACTAACTAGCCCACTTCGAGTCATTCGATTGAGTTGAAACTTGGCGAAATTACTCACTTTCAATGATAATGAGTTTATATGAAGTTTTGGGCCCACAGTTACAAGCAAACACTCTAACACATCGAAATTGTGTTTACAGCGATTAAACTTGAAATATTAACAGCTTTTTGAATTTTGAAAATGATTTGAAAACGTGAGATTTCGCATATAAAGGGATTCTACTAAAAATGCATTTTTATGGTTTAGGATTTTTATTAAACATACAGTAGCAATTACGCACGTGGCCTAGTTAGTGAAACATTATGAACAGAAATTTTTCTTTGCTTTCTAGAGTAAAAATCAGCCTAACAAATAAATTATTAACAAATTTCAGTGAAGAGTTCAAAAACTGCAAAACTATTTGTTCCATTTTTTATATCAGTTTTGTTTGGAAATGAATGCTAATTGAGGATTTATTTGTAAACTATTTATAAACTTATAAATAATATAAAAAGGTTACAATAATAACGAAATTTTATGTGTGCATATATAATTATGAGTTATTAATAATTTTCGGTCCTAGGAAGCCGAATTCTAGTGACTAATGAAAGAATAATTCAAAAATAGTGTCAAAAATTTTATCACTGTGCAAAGCACTGTGGAATACCTAAAATTAAGTCTAAAAGATTTTTGTCTTTTTTAATTGATTGACCAAATTAAATGGCTATTCTAGTGCGGCCTTTTGACTGATGCCAATTTCTTTTGCTTTTTTGGTACTTTTTTGCACAGTTTTATTTTTAATACTTTCTTTTTTTAAATTAGATTCTAATAATTAGAATAATTCTGTTTGTGTAACAACCCATCATGTTAAAGAAGATCATGAGGGGCAAAAACAGATTATTTAACGAGGACTGGGAATCGGAATATTATATTGTTTCTGTTAAAGATGAAATGATTTGTTTACTTTGTGATACTACTAAATCAACATTAAAAAATTCAACGCTCTTCAGCATTATAGTACTTATAAGGACCACAAGTATTTCAAATTAGAAGGAGAGCCGCAAAAACCTATTTTAACGAAATTAAATTACGAAAAGGAGAAGCAAGAATTTTCTTTTCAAAAAGTAATGAATTCAGCAAATAATATAAATACAGTAACATATAAAGTGGCTGATATACTCGGGAAAAAAATTAATGCGGCCTTATGTTGGAATCAGATAATTGAATATTGCCTTTTGAAATGAAAAGGCTCCCCACCCCTGGTTTAAATTCTAACTTCTTAGATTAACTACAATAAATAAAATTACAATTATTTGTTGATTGAGAATTTCAGGTGTTTCTTGTGCTCCATTTTCTGGAGTTTTGAATAACGTGCAAAGTCAGATTCCCCAGTCTATGGTTAACTCACAGACAAGTTTCAGTTTTGGATTCACTTTGTACGTAGATTGCGCTCGAGGATTTGTGAACTATATGAACAGCAGTTCCGCATCATCTTCTATTGTCTGTCAACAGTCCATAACCGATAAGACACAAGGAGTTTGGACCCCAATTAATTACACTCCATGTAACTGTACGAATTGTTTATAATCTTTCGCATCTATATAACACATATTTAGCAATTAAATGTGACATGTCAATTTTGACCTCAATGATTCCAAACAATGCTTTGATCCAATCTGTAAGAAACAAAGTTACGCAACAACCTTATGACGTAACTTTCCAAACAAGCTTCATCCCATTGTTTAACAATATTGTTGGAGTACAATGTATTGACGGATACTTTTACCCTGACCGATCATGGGTCAAACAATTGATATGCGACTTGAATAATAACTCTCTCACTTCTGCAAGTTGGCAGGGATATATGGGAACCATTTTACCACTTTTTAGTTCGTGTCAAAGTAGGTTTTTGTTAGCTATTTCCCACACATAGTAATTGGTTTAGATGTAACCTGCAAGAATGAGGCTATTATTATTACTCCAACCATGAATATCCAACCAATTTATCAAATCCTAAATAGCATTGGGATTTTTGTCAACCAAACTCAATCAAATGGCAATCCTTTCCCATTCCAAGCGCAATTACTATTTACATGCCTGAGTGGATTCACAACTGCTATTGGATCTAGCACCCAGGTATTAGTTTGTGGACCACAAGGAAACTGGAATCCTAATCTTACTCCTTGCATCAGTAAGCGCGTTTAGAGTTACTATTCTTATAATAAATAAATAAAATTATATTTAATATAATTAAAATCTCCCATATTAAAATAAAAGGCAAACTCTTGTAAAATTTACTGAAATTAAAAGGTACAATATAGACAATAATAAAATCTTGTAAAGGTTAATAGGCTAGGAATTTGGAACCCTTATACACATTCTTCCTTACTCTTACAAGTGAAACTTAATGCTGGGAAATAGCCACAAAATTTGTTACTATAAAGCGATATTTGTAATCAGTTGTCTTCGCGGAAAGAAAACAAGAGGCCAATGAAGCGTAACAAATTGATTGCTGTATCTTTTTATTGCAAACTGTTTTAAAGGTTCTAACGAAAATGTCAAGCGTTGCGCCGTTTTCCTATCATTTTAAAAAAATTATATTATTGTTCAGAAATGAAAAAATGCATTGCATTGACCCCTTAGTGAACATTTTCAACTCTAATCGTCACTTTTGCCACAACTCCGGATCTTGGCCAAATTACCTCAAATGAGAAAATGGCATAAAGAATAATCGCGGTTATTAAACTGGAATTTTCGAATAAATATAAAAACATTTTTGAGTCCCACATTGCTTTAGAAATTCTGATCGGACAAAAATTATGTAATATTAATTCAATTTTTATATTAAATATCAGGATAAAGAGGAGATCTGACTTGATGTCATTGGATTAGGATCGGGGGAAAGGGGTAAGTGGAGGGTGAGCGGAGCGGAAGCATTCTTTATTGATGAGTGCTTTTGATATTGGTAATTTTGACAAGTAATTTGTTTATGACTTTCTTTAAAAAATATTTTAAGATTAATAATTATTGTGCCTAACAAAAGTAAGATATATTTATTTGTAATTCGATTATTGAAGCGAATTCTTTTGATTCTGGCTTTGTTCCTGACTTAATTTTTATCTTGAGCATAACTGATGCTTTGGAACTGAGTTGTCAGTTGTTAATTTTGTAATATCTATAAAATATTGAGTGCAAGGTTATTCGAAGGTATTTGTAAAGTGTTTGTCTTGCCTATTTCAGTCACTATACTTTGCTTGCAGTGCCGCAAGTTAAACAGATTCATCTTTAAATCGTCATTGGTATCATTCCCTACCCGGAGGTAATCTCTTTTCTTTTATTGTGAGATCCTTTTAAGATCCTATTTTCAGATCAATTGTGCTATTTTTAATTTTCAACTTTTGTCTTTTAAATCACAATTTATAATGCGAAAAGACAATCTTTCACAGACACACGCTAAAATTTGGCAGATAAATGCTTCTCGCTTGGACAGTTGTATTTGGGAACCCAAGTGCGAAGGCTCCATTTACATTGTTTATAAACTTTGTGATAAACAATGGACTAAAATATTGTAAATAAAGCATGAATTAGAATCTATCCTAGTGTTTTATTTAGTATATAAAACTCTTAATATGTTTGTGGGTTTGCTTGCCACGCTTCGCAGTAATAATTACAATTGTAATTGGATTATTTTTTTTTTGAGGAATTTATTCTTAAAATTAAGAAATTTTTCATCTTTTGTTGCTGTTTACTATTATTAGATACACTCGGTAATTATAAATAATGCGAAAAATGAAATTTTGTAATTTATTAAAACATTAATTAATTAGAAAATGATAACCGTACTTATTTATATATTTAGAACTAATATATTTAAACGATTTTTAAAAATTGGTAATTTTTACGTAATGCTAGTGTTTACTGGCAATGTTGAATTTTATACAATAATAGGCTTACTGTACTATAGTATCGACCAATAATCTCAACAATATTTTATAGTTTATTGATATCATAACAATAATAATTATTATAATCAAAGTTTATGCAAATTCAAATCAAAGATTCACAACTGTCATTCGAGATCACAGGTAATTTACGCTAAATTTTAAATAAACAACTTAATGATTATCCAGTATGTTAATAAGTTTTCGGATCGTATTGGGTGAACGGTGTCTGGCAGGAGCAGTATGCTTTCGTTTACTCAACTAAATTAAATTACAATTCATCTTCGTAAAATTTTAATTTAAACTTTCAAACTCTACTAAAGCTTTAATTATATAATTTCTAGCAAAGCTGTTTACATTTTTGATTGCTCGTGTTTCTTGATTAGAATTTAGATAATTTCCAAGATTGTTTTTGACAATCTGTTATTGATAACAGAGTCAAATGTAGAAACAGTTTCCAATAAGCAAACTTGAAATTTTCTTGGGTAAATTAATTTTGACTCTAATCAAGGTAATGAAATAATATTAATAGTATTATTATTATTGTGGGCAATATACAAAAATGTATGAAATAAAATGGAAAATTTTAAATAATTAAAAATTAATTAAATATTAAACAAATAAGAACCAACATTTTTTGGAAGGAAGGAGTGATAACAGGAGACAAAAGAAAATCTGAAGATTTATCAAGTAGTCTTTAATATGATTGGATGCCCCTTGGAGGGCTTGATACCAAAAAACAAATCAATTAATCAATTGATCTCATAATTTATTCAAAATACCCCATAAATCACTGAATAATCTCGGAATATCATTTTAAGCAATTAATAAACCAAAGTGAAAAAGCAACTCCAATATTATGTGTCAAAACAGTTGATAAATGGAAATGATATATGGAAGAAACCCATATATAATTCAAATTCTCTAAGCAATATTGCTAATTGAAAAGATGAAAAGATACCCCTATAATGAAAAATAATGCATTAAATTAAACATGAAAATTTTCGATTATAATGTAATCCTTACAATTTATCAGAAGTTATTTATTCCCATGGTCTTATGTAAGAAAAAGGATCATATTAATATCGAAAGTTTAGTCATTTAATTTATTACATTATATACAGCATAGACTTGTCATTTATTTTCATGTTTAATGTTTTATTTATGCTGCTACATGAACCCACCACTTTATACAACTACTGTAATTATTAACTTCACTACTCGTCTGTGATAAGGGCGTAAACTTAGTTTTATATAATAGTTTATTCATTGTAGAAGGACCCTAATATAATAGACTACCCCAATTAAACATTAAAGTTATTGTCTATCATTTGTCTTGAGGTTGTCTTTAATTGGACCAATTCAGCTTTATTTACAACCTTTATACAACCATTTTTAAAATTAAAGGAAAAGGCTTTTTATATGTTTTTCAATGGGCTTTAAAACTAGGTTGTGAATGTTATTATTTTAAATAATTTAGAAATAAATGCAAGTGCTACCATTTAGTTTATATAATAAAAAAGAGTAGCAGACAAACCAAATATATAAAGATTTTTATATATAAGAATTTTTATTATACATTCTTTTTTTATTAACTTTTTTATTTAAAATATATCGTAAATAAACTACTGATAAATTGTTAATAGACATTATAATTAAAATATATATCAGATTATACATTATTTCATACATAAAAAGGATAAAGAAATTCGCCTCCAATAAAACTATATTTTAACTGTTACATCATTTTTTTAGCAATTATCCCAGCTTTAAACGTGGGCAATGCTCAACATTATGTTCCAGATGCTGTCGAGGCGTCATCCGCTAAACAAATCGGAATTGTCGCTATCGGGATTATGGTCATTTTCTTCTCATTAATTGTCATTTTAGACATGTCAACGTTGGCTCGCGACATAAAGGTAATGCGGACGAACATTATTCGCCTCAAGGCGTCAATAAAACGAAACAGGCAAAAACTACAAGATTAATGTTTACTAAAAAGCAAATACAAAACATCAACAACATCAAAATCATGACTTAATAATTGTTTAATCGCTATAATATTAATAATCATAATAATAAATTGTAACATTTTTATTACATAAACGTCTACATTTGTCGAAATTGGCATCGAAAATTATCTAATCTATCTCTATCGTTGATTAGGGTTGCTTTTATCGCGAACCAGATTGCATGGAGTAGCTAGATAGACTAATGGAACTACTAGGTTGGTTCAGGTAACTCAATTTGGTCCCTCCTATTCTTCTTTCGGCTATAGACGCCCTATGCTCTGCTTCATCAATCAACTTTTGAGCCCTTTTATATTTATTTATGTTGTCAACATTTGCAGCTTCCTTAAATAAATATATAGATTTAATAATATAATTTGAAATAATAATAATAATAATAATAATAATAATAATAATAGTAATAATAATAATAATAATAATAATAATAATAATAATAATAGTAATAGTAATAATAATAATAATAATAATAATAATAATAATAATAATAATAATAATAATAATAATAATAATAATAATAGTAATAATAATAATAATAATAATAATAATAATAATAATAATAATAATAATAATAATAATAATAATAATAATAATAATAATAATAATAATAATAATAATAATAATAGTAATAATAATAATAATAATAATAATAATAATAATAATAATAATAATAATAATAATAATAATAATAATAATAATAAAAATAATGAATTACTAGTTCATCAAGTTGACGTTTATAGGATTTAATCTTGGCATTGGCTCCGTCTAATAACTGCTGCAGGTCATTAACTACTCGTCTATCCTCATCAGCTTGTTGTTGAATTTCTCTCATGGATCGTTCTTGTTTTCGAATTGAATTCTGGGCTTCTTTATTTCTGAGACGTTCGTTTTCCAATTCTATCTCGATGTCTTTAATTCTATCTTGAAATATTTGGGTATTCTTTATGATCTCTTGTGATGCAGTCGATTCTCGACTTTCCAGTCGGGACTTTATTTCTCGAAGTTCACTCATGAGACTTTTTCTTGTCGTTTCGGATTTATTGTGATTTTCATGCTCTTGTTTTAACTCATCACTCAACCGATTGATCTCGCTTGTTAGTTTACTAATTCGTTCCTCACTTTCCTAAAATATAAATGTTTTATTAATGTTTCCAATAAACCGTTCCTACTAGTTTGCTGACTACTGCGTCATCAACATCATTGTGTAAAACTACAATTTCACTTTCAAGTTTTCTTTTCTCATTATTCAAACAGTTGATGTGAGAGAAAGAATCTGCAAGTTTCATAGAGATTTCCTCTATTTCAAATTGGATTTTCTTTCTGGTTTTATCTGATGCTTCTAAAAGCCGATTCGAGTCCTCAAGATCCCCTTGCATTTGATTTCTTCGTTTCTCGGATGACTGTCAATATTTGTAATTCACATTTTAAAATTAAAAATTAAAAATTACAAAGAGTTTCTCTTGAATGACGTTATATTGTTGTCTTTCTTCCTCAAGATTCTGCTCCAATTCAATTAATTTTGCTGAGTTATTTTTCAGGTCTTCAATTAGTTGTGCATTTTCTTTCTGTGATTCAAACAGCTCATTTTGAATGTCTTTTAAATCAGTTTCATATTTCTTTCTTAACTTTGCGATTTCTGTTTTCAGTTTAGCTTCGGCATTTGCAATTGAGCTCGTTAATTCTTCAATGGTCTTCTGGGTGTTTCTCTTTATTGTTAGCAAATCTTCGTCTTTTTCCTGTAATCGTTGCTCCATGTCAGTCTTCAATTGTAAGAGAGAGTTATGAGCTAACTGATTTTTATGTTCTGAATCTATTAATCTTTCCTTGGTTTCTTCGAGGGCTGCTAATAAATTTCCTCGATCGGCTTCCATTTGATTTCTTATCATTTGAAGGTCTGAGACTTCCTTTTGTAAAAACCGGTTGTTCTCCTTTTCCTCTTTGAGGTCATCTACATTGTCAAAGGTTATATTATTAGATACTATCGAGAAATCTTTATATTAAATACTTGTTAATGCCCCTATATCTTTATTTAGAGATGATATTCTTTGATCACTTTCCTCTAAGCTTAACCTTAACTTTGAATTCTCAGCATTAGACTTGTTTAATCCGACTTTTATTTGAGCTAGCTCTAAGTCGAGATCATGTAGCCGATTTGTGAGTTCTTTATTGAAATTCTCGGATGATTTTATCTCGTGGATTAACTGTTCATTTTCTGTGGAAATCTAAACGGATAAATGGGAATTAAAACTTTGTTTAAATGCAAATATACTCTATCAATATCTGTGTAGAGCTCACGAATTTCTATAGATAATTGCTGCTTGGATTTTTCCGCGGATGCCGACTTTAACTGTTCTTTCGAAAGTTCGTCTTGCAATTCATTTATTTTCGACGCATTCCTTCGTCTATTTCAAATAAATTAACAGAAATATTCAATTCATTTTTTCATACTTCAATTCCTCAAATTCGTCTGATTTCTGTGACACTTCTTTGTCGTATTTCGTTTTGAGGAACATGAGTTCCGAGTTAAGTTTAGAAACTTGGTTTTGCAGTCGATGATAGTTGTCGGACTCGTCTTCAAATTGCAGCTTCAGCTGTTCGTTGTCGCTCTGGGTTTGATGGAGTTGACTTTGTAGAAACTCTCGTGTCTTGAAATATCAAAAGTTATTGAAACAAAACAACATTTTGAAATTCACTTTTGTTTCTTCTTCAAGTTGCTTTTTTGTTTCTTCCAATAGCGATTCAAGATTCGATTTTGATTTTCGTAGAGAATTATTCTGATGGTTGACCTCGTTGATATGCACTTTCAAATTCATATTGTCTTCGGATACTTTAGTCTTAATTCCAGACATATCTCTCAGTTGTTTTTCTTGGTCATCCAGCATCAACTTGAACCTCAAGTTTTGACTTTCAGCATTCTCCAGCTTCGCTTCTGCATTTATCTTTTTTTTTGGGGGCGGGGGGTAAATCACAAAATTTTCCATCAATAAATTTTTACCTTTCCTTTTGAAATCAAATCTATCTGTGTAAGCATCGACTCCAGTTCTTGCATCAACACCATCTTCTCTTTTTCAAATCTAAATACGAATTCAACTTGAAGCATTAATTTTTAGTCTTTACTTTTGCTTCTGTTTTTGCAAACTATCTATTTCGGTAGACAATTCCAACATCGAATTATGGTTTCTCTTCCTATTGTCATGTTCGGCCATTTCCATTTGTAGAGTTATCTTTTCGTATTCTTTGCGCAATCGTTGAAGATCCGCCTCTCGTCGTCGAATGGTCTCATTCTATGAAAACTGTAGCTTCAATTCTTCATAACACAATAATACTCACATACTGACTGGAAGAAAGGGACAATTCCTCAATTTGTTCATTCAATTGATCAATTTGACCACAAAAATCGGAATTTGTTTTTTCTAACTGTTAATAAATTATTTGATTTAAACAAAAGAGACTTCATAAATCGTACTCTGACTCTGACTTCTCTTTCCAAATCCAATAATTCTTCAAGCTCTTTGATTCTGCTCTAGAAACATGACGAAATTCCATTGAGTACCAATAAAGAACTTACCTCTTGCCTTGCAACTGTGGGAGAACTGGCTCTGTAGACGTGTCTAATGAACTCAATATCCTCATTCTGTTCGTATTGGCTCATTGCAATCTGTCTTTTCCAGCACAAAGATATAAAGAGAAAATAATATCGATCGAAAAAAAAATAAATTACGAATGGAATAAAATTAATGCCAGTATATAGATGTGAAATTTGCCTCAAGTCATCAAATTGTGTGTATGTGTGTGTGTGCTGCTTTTTTGTAGAATCTCTTCAATTGATGCCTGTCGGCATGTCTACGATAATCCAATCAATAGAAATGCACTACCGATTGGGTGTGTTTCACTAATTATTGGGTGCATTCTGGGAGTTGTTGTTTCAGTGCAACTCAAATCGTGGTGCTGATTTCATCGCATTTATTCATGTACTTTACACAAGATTGTGAAAATAAGAATGAATTCCCAGAATCATTCACAAATAATAATTATTTAATTAAATTTTGATTGGTAAATCAATAAATCACATTTTCAGAGACAATCAATCAATAAATTCTGGGAAATAATTATTGATTAATCAATCAATTTTATGATTGAAAGTGAATTAATTTACATTCTTACAAGCACCAGATAATAAAGTAGAATTTTTTTATTGCCATGACAATAGTGACATAAATTATAAATTATGACAAAAATAAACCGATTCAAAATGGGAATTAAATTTGCCGGAGAGGGGAATTTATCAACGGGATAATGTTGAAGTGGTGACAAATTCTGTCAAGTACTGAAGATGGTGTACATTGGGATAGATCCAAACGGCATAGGCAAGCTTAGGCACCCAAGAATTCCTGCAATGATAATATCTATTACTAAATAAATTTTAATGACTGCATTCAGTAATGAACTGAATTGTTTATGTGACTAGCCGGCCGTGATGAATCCATTCATTTCAACATTTTTGTGCGAGGGCGAGTGCGAGTGCGAGTGTGCCCGTTTGGTGCCTGAGGGATTCGCATGCGTGACCTCTGTGTGCTTCTTGTGACTGAATTTAATTTTGTTTTTGTTTAGTCAAAATAAACAATTCAGTTTTGTCTAGTTTTATATATTTTTTTGTGCTTTCATGTCTGAGGAATCCTTGTTTATCCTCTTTTACCTATTTTATGGGTTCTTCTTCATGAGGCTTCTTTGATAAGTTTAGGATGCTAATTCTTATTACATAATCGGATTGACTTCATTGGCACTTCAAAAGGCTTCTTCTCAAAATTGTAAAGATGTTCTAATAATGTTAGCCACAGTAACTTGATTTTTGAGAATGTTGATAGTTTTAGTTTTTGTTGCACCAGTTAATATATTATAGGAATATTTATATTTATAATCACCCAGGCGTTCTTTTCACACACTTGATCAAGTATGGATAAAATATTTAACTTTTAAATTTTGCTTACATAAATCTTCTACAAACGGTCTCTGTGAGACCAGATTACAAACGAGAAATAGTTTATTTCACATGCTAAATATGATATTCACCAAGCAAATCACGTTAACAATAAAATTAACAGCAAATATAGTGACATTTTTTAATACAAACTTATAACACAAAATAATATTGATAAATATATATTATAGAAAACACACAAACTTATTTGTATGTGGAGACAATATTTGTAGTCTTACATCCAATATTATTGAAAATAAAATGTTAACACTCATTCATAGCGCATACACAATAGTTGTCAGCTAAACAGAAACTAATCAAATATTGTGAAATTTTCTTTACCTTAAAAGTTTCTTATTTTATGTTAATTAATTTAGCAAAATAGAAGTTTATTATTTTTAAAATCAAGAAGAATTAAATTTAAAATTCTGATGTATTCATAATTATTATCATTATATTTTGAGTATTACATTCAGTTCCACTGAACAACATTTTCTACAACTAAAAAAATATCAATAAATTTTATAACATTGATAACACACCAACTTAACCGCTGGATAACTAGGCTATTTCTAACTTGGTTAGAAATATAAAAACTCTACCAAACTAGTGATAAAAAATATTGTAGCGTTCGATAGAACACAAATAAGTTTTCATAGAAAATTTCTAAAATAAATAATTTGAAGTTATTATTTTGAAACCAGTGCAGGATTTTCGTATAAGCCCCCCACTTTCTTGGGGGCTCCAAAAAATTGATGTGGAGATCAATTGTCATATGTACTTAAATATACTGTATCATTATTTGTCATAATGCCACATGTCTGGGACGTCCAATACTCTTCATCCAATTTTTGTCAAGACTAGTCAATCATTGAAAGACGTATGTAGGAAATTGTATGTTTCACTTTCGGATTTTGCCAAAGGTCTCAGGAATCTTTTCGATAATTTTGAAGAAAAAGCAAAAGAAAAATTTCCTGATGTTGATTAAAAGAAAAGCAGATATAGGAGAAGGCATATCAATGATGATGAAGATGATGCTTTAGAAAACCCTGAGACAAGAGGCAACTTCAAAATCAAAACATCTATACGAGTGATGGATGCATTAGAGTCAAGTCTGACACGGTGGGCCTCAGTATGCAATGATGCTGCTACAAAGTTTTCATTCTTAACAAAATTAGAAGCTACAGAAGAAGAGATTCTTTAAGTAGTTAGCTCTTTATGTGAAGAGCTAAGAAGATGTGAACATTAATCTTGTAGGATGAGTCATCGGTATTTTAGACATATTGGTTCAGCGGAACTTGAAAGTCTGACACATCAGGATCTGCATAGGCTAATATTTAACGATCATGTTCAATAAGCATTCCTTAATTTAAGGATTGTTTTTTAGTATAATGATTGAAGATTGCTCTGGAGAAAGATCTTTTTCTCAGCTGAAGAGAATAAAAAAATGAATTTAGAACAAAAATGACTCAAGATAAATTATGTTCTCTCAGTCTCATGTTCATAGAATGTGACAAACTACGCAGTTTAACATATGAAGATGTCAACAGTGATTTATAATCATTATTTTAGTTTAATATAATTCATTAATCTTTATAATGTTGGGTTTTTATAGAAAGTCGGTGTTTAGGTCTGACTCCTTGGTGTCCTTCTTTAATCAATTCAATTAACCCAACACAATTAGATTTATTTTCAATCTATATATCACAACTTTATTCACAACCTTCACAAAAATCGATTCCATTCACAATACTCTGCATAATTACTCTGCAAAATTTTACAATAAATCAATGCGTAAGGATACGTCTTCCAAATAAAGATGTCCATGTCTGGTGCACAATACTTTCATTTGTTTGGCTGATTGAATTCCTTTCTAAGATTATTACCTTCTTTGCTGAACTCTCGAAAATATTCTATTCTACCAACTGGTAATTTTGTTAATTTTCCTTTTCCTTTTATACCCATCTCGGAAATCAGGTCACCCACAAACCAAATTGGTTTTGGCATTTTTGACATCTCTCTTTCTAAAACTAAATTAGATACTTCAGGGCTCCCGGGTTTTCCGTTTATTTATAATAATTATATTGGTGGCGGGGTCCTCTTTTATCCCGCGTTTCCTTCGTCAACCAATTTCCTTTGCCAGAACTGTTGGACCCAAACCAGTAAAAGGTCAAAATATTTTTTTTGGAACACATACTACCTAAGGTTTTAATCGCATTCCTTAAAAATGACTTAAAACAAAAAAACAACATTATAAGGAATTTTTGTTTTTCACCTCTGATTCTTTTTATTTATAAAAGACATTGTATTTTCTACAAAATTTGACTATGAGTCAGATTTATTTATGGTATTCACGAATTTTCGGCTCAGCCTTTTTAATGTAATTTCGATCATTACTTATTTATTTTAAAAAATAGAAAAATATTTTATTTTGTAAATTCGTGCATACCATTAATAAATCTGATTCATAATCAAATTTTGTAAAAAATACAATGTCTTTTATAAAAATACAATAATAATAAAATTTTTATGGCAGAAAAAATTAAGTTAAAATAAAAGTATTTTAACGAAACATATAAAAAATTACAGCAAACTTTAAAGTTAAAAAGTAGTTTGGAATAAAAAGTTCACAACAGGATATTCCTGAAACTGGGGGAAGAAAATATCCGAATAAAAACAGTTGACAATCGAGAAGAAATTACTTTTTCCAATACTTTAATTTGTGTACCAATATAATTATTATAAATAAACGGAAAACCCGGGAGCCCTGAAGTATCTAATTTAGTTTTAGAAAGAGAGATGTCAAAAATGCCAAAACCAATTTGGTTTGTGGGTGACCTGATTTGCGAGATGGGTATAAAAGGAAAAGAAAAATTAACAAAATTACCAGTTGGTCGAAGAGAATATTTTCGAGAGTTCAGCAAAGAAGGTAATAATCTTAGAAAGGAATTCAATCAGCCAAACAAATGAAAGTATTGCGTACCAGACAGGGACATCTTTATTTGGAAGACGTATCGCTACGCATTGATTTATTGTAAAATTTTGCAGAGTAATTGTGCAGAGTATTGTGAATTGAATCGATTTTTGTGAAGGTTGTGAATAAAGTTGTGATATATAGATTGAAAATAAATCTAATTGTGTTGGGTTAATTGAATTGATTAAAGAAGGACACCAAGGAGTCAGACCTAAACACCGACTTTCTATAAAAACCCAACAATAATAAACAATGACATAATTCGAGGATTCGGACAATCAATGAAACATGCAGCCATTTATACATAATAACTTATATGTTAACATATAGGGGACAGATTTATCTTTAAAAATTTATATATTGCAAGGGATTTTAATTCTTTCTTATGTTCTACAATCAAGAAAAATTTATATAACTAAGGGAAAATTGATTTTAAAGGCCTTTAAAGTTCTTCTGAAGGAAGTCATAATATATGAAAGACAAGTAGTTAACATTTTATAAAAAGTGAAGCTCTTGTGAACAATTTTAAATAAATCACCAAGGTGTTTTACTATGTATTGTTTAATAAAAAATATTTTCCTTTTGTTCTATTTCAACAATCACATTAATAAAAGCCCTCTTGTAAAATTTAAAACAATATTTAAAAATAAAAACTCCTCTTCGATTTAGAGCTGAGTTCTCACTGGTAAAGTTCGTTCACGATGTGAGCTAAGGGTCATAACCCTTTTTTGTATAAGGGCCTACAAATGTTGCGTCTACGCCACTGCACAAATTATATATTATTAGCTTTTGAAACTATTTCGACGTAAAATATTGTCATAACCCTTGTTTTGCTTACAATATCTTTGTGCAAATTGGAGCCCTTAAATTTGTGGGACTTGCAAATCGTTTACAGTACTTAAATCTCTATTAAACTGTGCCACTAGTGAGAGCGCGGTCTTGAATTGCGCTACATCACGCGTGTAAAAAGTATAACTAATATTGAAAAATAATTATCAATGTAATAAAAATAAGGAAATTTATTTTGAAATTTAGGAATATGAGTTTTAAGACATTATTTTGACATTAGTGTCAGAAATAAATACTTGCAAGGCTACCCGTCTAATGACTATACGGTTAACCGTTTTATCGAGAAAAGAAAGCCAAAAAAATGCACGGCAACAGCAGGAGGCATATCGAAAGGAAATGTACATTTTTTCTGATTTTTCTTTTCATTTTCAAAATTTAAATTTGATCCAAGATAAAGTTTTCGACGCGAAACGATAAAAATAAATCGAAATCGTCGTATTGTTGCATTACTGAACAATCTTCTTGATTTCATAGGAAATAAATAATAAAATAGTACAATGATGAAATTATGGAGATCATTAAGGCTGGATTGATATTAATATAGCTCATCCTCGTTTTCCGCTTCTCCTTCGTCAGTTTCTCCAACTTCGTCAGGCTCGTTGACTTCTTCACCACCAACACCATCATCTGCTTCTTCAACCTCAGTTGGTTCTTCCTCAGTTTCGCCTCCTGCTTCTGCTTCTTCTGGTTCTTCAGCATATTCTTGAACCGCAGGAGGTGCTTGTTCAGCCTTTGAAGGTCCTTTAGAAGCCTCATCGATATTACCTCCCTCATCTGACGCTATCTCCTCATAATCTTGAATAAGACTTGTCATTTCATCCTTAGCCTCATTAAATTCGCCTTCCTCCATTCCTTCTCCAACGTACCAATGAACGAAACTGCGCTTAGAAAATAGTACATCAAATTTCCTGCCAATGTTTCCCCAAATTTGACTGACTGCGGTAGTGTTTGAAAGCATTGTAACACTTCGAATCGTTTGCGCTAATTCACTACCTGGAACTGCAGTAGGTGGTTGACAGTTGATGCCTAATTTGAATCCTGTCGGGCACCATTCGACAAATTTAACATCCGTCCTACGCTTGATTTCAAACACGGCATTATTTACATCTTTGGGAGTGACGTTACCTCGATACTGAAGACAACAAGCCATGTACCTCCCATCGCTTATCTTAATGGAAACCATTTGACTCTGGTCGTCAAATATAGACCTGGTAATCTCATGAGTGCTCAATTGCTCATGTTCAGCCCTTCTAACTGACACGATGGGAGAGTAGTTGCAAACAGGATAATGAATTCTAGGATACGGGACCAGATTAGTTATAATTTGATCGAAATCGGCATTAAGTAAGCTTTCATAGCGCAGGGATACGCTCAGTGAACTGAATACTTGCGCAAGAATTCTATTAAGATTATTATAAGTCGGCCGAGAAATATCCAAAGTGTTTGTCAATAGTTGATAAACTGCTTCGTTGTCAGTCATGTTGCAGATTTCCGCGTGCTCAGTAGACGAGTTAAGACTTAGCAAAGAATTGTAAGGTTCAACAACGGCTGTCGCCATGTGATTACTTGGTACAATAACAACTTGAAATTTTGGTCTTTTTGTATACTCAACCCCAATTCTTTCGATTAGCAACGCTCCAAATCCGGAACCGGTTCCTCCTCCAAAACTGTTGATTATAAAAAATCCTTGCAGCCTATCACACATGTCAACTGCTCTTCTGATTCGTTCAACTGTGGCGTCTATCAATAATTTCCCAAGCGTAAAATGGCCTCGGGCATAGTTATTGGCTGCGTCTTCTGAACCAGATATCAATTGGTCTGGATGCCATAAATTTCGGTAAGCTCCTGTGCGTACTTCGTCTATTCATTAATAAATATAAATCAAACATGACATATTTACCTAGAACCGTCGGCTCTAAATCTATTGAAATGGCTCTTGGAACATATTGACCGCCCGGAACTTCTTGAAAAAATGTCTTAAAAGCCATACTGTCACCATTGCGAAGATTTTCCTTCAACAAACCGTTGGCTTGAATGCCATGTTCAATACAGAACAATTCCCACGCGGCATTTGACAACTGCACTCCCGCCTGACCCGTATTAATACATATGATTTCAGGCTAGAAAAAAATTAATTATACAGCACTTGGATAGCCCCATTAAAAAATTCAGAATTTTACCATTGTTTTGATTCAGTCGTCTTTAACACGTGAATAAATTCGGAAATTTTATTGTTAAAATTATTTCTATGGAGTTAGTGCGCGATAATTTACAATAAACAATCAATTATTTGTTTTAATAATTATTTAAATATTAATTAAATTTTAATAAATTATCTTTAATAAATTAATTCATTTTTTTAATTAATGATTTGATTTTTGTAAATTGTAATTTTGAAATCGTGAAAAGGCTCTATATTTTATGTGCATTTTGACCGGTTACAAATATCGTTTACGTAATAAACTTTACTGTAAAGGAAAATCAAAACCTAACATTAACTACCATATATACTCGCGTATAAGTGGAGTAATTTAGGATTATTTTTTTTTCCAGATCCTAACCTAATTTGAAATAAATTATATATTACCAAAAATATAATATTTAATGGGTCGGCTTATACGTGGCTCATCTATTTTGGACATTTTTTCAACCGAATTTGAAGGGTCGGCTTATACCTGGGTCGCTTATACGCGAGTATATACGGTAATTCTAACGCAAGAAAAACCTCTTTTACCAATTAAAAATTTTTCTTTCGTCTAAGGGAAAAAATTGTGTGAAATCTTGTGAAACGGCTTCAATTTCATCAGTTCCCCTGAGTTGCTTATTCTTGGACATAATTTTAGAGTCAATGAATTCTGATGGTAAAAATAAAATATTCTGATAATATTAAGTGTCTGCCTTGGGATAAGAGGATTGTGTAAGCGTGTGACAGAGTCGGTGTGTTTTCCATATTTGTTTCAGGGGGGCTTATTACTCGCTTTGTAGAAAATGCGAAGCTATGA
This sequence comes from Schmidtea mediterranea, assembly GCA_022537955.1. Lineage (NCBI taxonomy): Eukaryota > Metazoa > Platyhelminthes > Tricladida > Dugesiidae > Schmidtea > Schmidtea mediterranea. The sequence goes on along the minus strand of CM039680.1, from coordinate 202,985,328 downwards.
TGTTTATCAATGCAATTTCAGCAGAAGGGTAGAGGGACTAGTGAATTGCCTGTGTTTACGGTGCTAACTTTTGGTTAGTAATTATTTCGTTATGTCCGTAAGAAAGTTTCTAGGAATTACTACTTATTTATATGCTATTATGTAATAAAATTTTGGATTTCCACAACAGAGTGGAACTTTGGACGTCTTTGATTATTAGGTTGAAATTTGCGTTTAAAAATAAGTTCTGAATCGTTTTCACAGCTTCAATGAGAGATCGGCCGAGTCCGGGTGGTATTGCAGTTGTGATCAGAAGTAAATTATAATCAGCTTCCTAAATGTTAATTCGTTTTGTCTTTGATTTTCATTTTAAAAAGAAGATTGATAAAAAGGTAATGAAATACATACAGCTTATTTCCTTCTATTATTCGGTAAATACTCTGACAACTGAATTTTGTTGGAGTTTTATGAGTACCAGGGAGTTGGCCAGTGTTCAACCAAAATTTCCTCGATAATATTCTATGTCCGACGGGTTATTTTGTGATGCTGAGTCTCATGAATTTACAATTGTCTGCGTTTTCAGATAGTTTTCCTTATAACAAATTGATCTAACGCATCCATAATATTACGCATCCTATCCTTAATTTCTATCGTTTTAACCACTGTGAAAATCGAATTTATTCAAACTTCTACCCCCTTAATTTCGGTAACTGATCAATTATGAAATTATACATTTTTACCGCTGAACTTTACGTCATTCGGACTTTTCATTTTCCTATGGCTTTTAATTTTGACAAAACTTGCAACAATTTTCTTTCATCTTTTCCCCACTACCCATTTCCCAGATTGACATTAAGATCTATATTTGTTTATATTATCGTTAATGGGTGCTCACTGAGCTACTCAATGTTCGAAAAATTTAAGCCAATTATGTTCTTAGAATTTAATTTGATTTTTTGACTGTATGGAAACGAAGTGAGGCTACATAACTTTCACTTGACTATTCCTGTGTCACTATATATTTCATTTTACATTCCAGTTTTACTATTGTCGCACAGAAAGACATTCGCGGTCACAAGATCGTAACAGATAAACTGCATTTACACGGCTAGTTAATTTATATAAAGTTTTTTGGGTTGTAGCGTTGTAAGTGGCGGTGGTCCGGAGAAGTCTCAATGCAGTTAAAAAAGACTGTTAATCATAATCATATAATTTTTCATAGTTAATCTCGAGAACATGCAAAAACTCATTTTTTATTGTTCGTTACTCGAATCTCTTGAGACAATTTGATAAAGTGAAACCGGTGGCAGAACAATATAATGAGATGACGACTACGAAGCGTAGACCACCACCTTTAGATTCAATGAAACATATCGCGCGGAAGATTTATAATAGATGTTGTGGTTTACTAGAACCAGTAGAAAAAAGGTTAAAACCTTGTCAATGCTTTTGTTGTGTACAAAATGACCATATGCGATTTGAATGCCCATTGAAAAACAAGTGCTTAATATGCGATAAGGAAGGTCATTCATTTAGAAGTTGCAATTTGTTAGTGAAATCACGAAGTAATACACAAAGACTAGAACTAAGAGTTTATTGTATACACGAAGAAAACGATGATAGATCAGATGAATTGATAGAACCACTCATTCATAATGTTGAGACGGAAAAAACCCATAAAGACCCTGTTGCTTACATTTCGTCCGTAGGGTCGAGACAGTAGATGAGTTTAAAAAACGAAATGTTGAAAAGAAGGATGTGATGTTTAAGAAGGATGATGGCAGAAAGTGGAGTATGATGGAAATAAATGGATTTCATGTAGAGATGCTATGGGATTCTTCAGCTTCAATCAGTGTGATGAGTGAGAAATGTTGGAGATTGATTGGCAGTCCAATATTGATACACAGCAGAATACCGATGAGTGGAGTATTTTCAAAAGAAGATGAGAAACCTCTCGGAAGCGTTAAAATCGTTGTAAAACGGAACAAAAAATTTCGTGAATTGAATGTTATTATTGTTAGGAAAATTCATGCAGATTTCATAGAAGGAGTAGACACTATAAACATATTTGGCATGGAACTTAAGAAAGTCAATAATATTGAATCCTCGTTAGTTAACAAGAGATTTACAGATTCCGACCGGTTAAAGATTAAAACTAATCTAGAACAAGCAGCTACAACTATGCAAAATAGAGATTTGGACAGCCGGGATACTCGAGTTTTCATGGTGAGAGAGAAAGTATTAGTACGCTTGGAACCACATAGACGAAAGAAGGAGGGAATTCAATATGAAGAACCATTACAAAATTTTAAAATTCTTATCACCAAGACAAATTGAATTACAATTTCCACACTCAATCAAATCAAGAAGAATCGAATGGCTGAAGAAGTACAAAGAAAATGAAGAGGAGGAGAATGATACTAGAAAAATTTTTAGACATTTTTAGACAAACAGTGAATCACTTGTAGTCAAAATTTGTATGCCAATTTATGCCAATTTTTCAAATCTGTTTGCATGACTGTGGATTGTAAGTATTGTTTTCTTGTATAAATATATATTTCGAAGTTAAAATTTTGTTAGTTTGATTTTATTCTGGATGGTCGTGGAATCTTTTGGTGCCACTGACAAGTCCCCCTAAAATCTTATTTATAATAAGTATTTCTATAGTAGTCCATGGGACAGATCTCGTGCCGGCTGGTGGGTTAAGTCCCCTAGTTGAGCTCGCTGGTCATGCCTCGTGGACACCTTGGTAGTCCGCAGTAGGGTCTGGCAATTGCACAGGACCTCCATGCAGGGCATCGTTGTATAACTCGTAGCGACTGCTGAAAAGTGGCCGGGGCGAGTAGAAAATAAAATTCGGGAAGTGCGACTTTAGTTAAGCGAGAATAAAGTTTTGTAGGAAAAATTTAAAACATCGTCAGGAAATTAATTGGGAAATCAAGTAGGAAAGGATAGGATAGTTTAGGAATGTAAAGTTGAAAGAAATTTTCCAAAAGTTGAATGATATAATCTGACAGAAGAGAGTAGCGTTTATTGAGGTGATCGCAGAGGGTTGTAACTACTTAAAATCATGGGAAATGTACCGGGAGTTAAAGAACTGGTAATCAAAATTTGAATATAGGGAAAGCTAAAGGTAAATTAGGAAAAATGTAGTCGATACCGTGATTAAACAAATGAAACAGGAAATTTACCAAAAAATAAGGGAGGAACGCTGCCCAAATTTTTGAAGGATACATTTATAAATAACGCGTAAAGATGACGAATAAGTATGGGAATTGTAGGAATAGACGAGTAAGGACCAGGATATAGAAAGAGAAAGACGTAAGACCTTCCATCGGCAGTCAAGAACCCGAAAGTGAAAATATCATGAGGAGTAGTTCTAGAAATGGAGCTCACCTTCTCATGAATTTTCAACCTCTATGTACAGTATGGAAATCACCATGGGTACATAGGAGGGATAGAATAATAATCTTGCTGGCGTTTAGGGGGTAGTCACACAAAAACCCTTGATAAAATAAATAAAAACCAACCCTATTCGCCAAAAATACTACGAGATTCTCCACAATTTCCTGTGCATAATTTTCATGAGATAATTTTTAATTTAGAAAAACAAAGGTCAAGCGCTGTTTTTCTAGGCTTTCCAAAGATCTCTTATTCTGTCTTTAGGGTGGTATAATATATTTGATGTGTTTTTATTTTAGAATGCCAACCAGTAGAAAGTAATAAAACTATGAGAAAATGAAGCAAATGCCAAGCTCTTACTGTCTTGATCTACATCTGCTTTTAAGAGTATCACAGTTTTTTATGACCATTTATCTTTTGATATATCAATGTTAATTGACGAACTATAAGTTATAGTCTATAAATGAATATTAAGGGGCATGAAATAACTCGTATTTGAGAGTTTCCATTTTATGAATAATTTTTTTCAGAAGCAATGTATTTCTAAGGCGTAAAACTGAATGTGAAAATTTATGGAAGGTCTTCTTTTGTAGTTCGTTGGGTAATAACAATATCTCACTTGGGGATACTTTAAGAAAAATCAGTGCCAAAGTTCATATTTTAGAAAAAAAAATTCAAAGATTTATTTTGCAGTTAAAAATACTAACTAATAACATGATAATATCAATACTATTAATAATAATAATAGTAAAAATATTACTAATAATAATAACAATAATAATCATTAAATAAAATCGAGTAGTTATGACAATTGGTCCAAAAAATATTAAAAAAAATTAATAAAAAAAATATTTATTCAAAAATAAATAAATGTCAAGATAAATATTTATCATTAGCTGAAAATTTATTGATTATTGTAATTGACATAATTGAATGTGGCACGCGTGCTCTTGACTCAAATACTAATTCCATCCAATGATTGTCGTGAGTCTGTGTGCGCATCATCATTGGTGCGCGCTTGTGTGTGTGTATGTGTGCGTGTTGTCTGAATGATTGATGATCACTGGCAACATATTGTTGACATAAAAACTGTTCTGATTCCATTTTTTTCACCGATCAATTAATAATGGTGATTGTTCATTTATCTGCAAATCAACGCCGGATTATTTCTCCCGAGAAAAATGAGAATTTGGGTCAATTGTTCAAGCGCGTAAGAAATTGTTTTTTTATTGTTTTAAACAGTTGTGATTTTTCACTCGAATTCATTGGAGGAATCTTTTCATTTCTTGGTTGCTCTGAATTGTAATGAATTAGTCTGGTGATTTGTTCGCTATCTGGCGATTCAAATATATGTCGAAATGAAAAGTAATAAGCTTAGGATTAGTTATGAGGAATTACTGCTCGTCAAAAACGCTTAAGATCAGATTCCATGTGAAACTCGCTTGTTGGAATGTTGATTTGAAATTCTAATTTCAATTGTTTTAATTGATTCAATTTCTCATGGTCTACTGGCCAATAACAATTGATGAAATCTGTCGGCGATTAGAAATGACTGCTAATTAGTTTGTTTAAACCAGTTATGTTTGAATTAATTAAATACTGTAAATATTTTTAAATAATAAGTAATGCATTTTATATGCCGATTTTGCAAATCACCGAGAATTTTTTTAAGTTTGGAATGTTTGAAAAAATTTAGAATTTTAATAATATTAAAATTGCAAAATAGGAAATGAATGGTCTTGATAGTTTAGGATTTTGTTTTAATTAGTGTTTATTTTTTTTTCTGGTGATTTTGCCAACCATAAGCAGATTTAATAATTAATTAACATTACCACGAAAGACTTAATGAATATATAAAAAACTTCTCACGATGTTTCCTTTCCCGTTGTAATTTATTTAACCGTTTTAGAGATTTAGAATCGATTGATTTGTTTTAATAAGTAGAAAATCTCGGTTTCCATTGTTGAATAGACTTTTTGTTTTAAAGGAGTATTTATTTAAAAATATTTCTAATCCTCATTAGTTTTGCTTGGAGTTTGGCTATGAAGAATCAGAATACGAATTTCGAACATATCTTGATAACGATTTAGAAAAGTTAGGAAACAATATCAGTGCCAGCATAATCAAAGAAGTAAGCTTGGTTCAAAGACTAAGTTAGTTTTTTTAAATTTTTAATTAACTAAACTTACTGTTACAGGATCTAAGGAAATCAAGGAAGAATCAAAGAATACAAGTAACCGTGAAGATAGACCCAATATCATTCACCAAAGAACAAAGATAACAGATGTCACCTCGCATGTTTCAGAATCTTTGTGTTCAACACCTCAGACTGATGCGTCAATACAAAAACGGCTTCCAAAAAGAAGTGCCCCTAAACCTCCAGTTGTAATTGAAAAACCTGTCAGTGAAGTTAATGATACTATGATGCTGGATATTGAAATCGAAATCCCACCTCCTCCTGAATTTATGCCATCGGATAATATTGACAATAATGAACTGCTATTTAAATCGGTCGAGTGTGAAACTGAAAAGAATTCCATGGTATTGTCCGATCATTCGACTACTAATGACAGTGTAAGAGAAACTCCTGACAGCCTCCTTCACGTATCTAATGCCTCTAACAGTTTTGATCAATCTTTTGAGAGTGTGGATTCTATTGAAAATGTTGAAAATGTTGAAAATAATTTAGATATTGGTGTAGCATTTGTAGATATAACCATAGAAAATAGAATAAATGACAGTGAAAATGAAATGGACTCAGATAGTAGTGTAGAAGATGTGTATGAAGATGAGAATTTATTCTCTAACTTTACTCACATTGGAGGCTTGGAAATAAATAGTAAACATGAAGAAAATAACAAAAACCTAAAAGAATTGATTCAAAATCACGAAGTGTCATCAGTAATTAGTCTTACCACTCCTGATCCAAAAGATTTCAAAGATTCTGAAGGCAAAATTACCTCGGAAATTAGTAAACCAGAAATTATATCAGAAAACTATGAAAACAATAAGAATAAAGATGTTAATACAACTATCCATGAGATTCTCGCTCCTGAAACGGTTGCCGAGGTAGTGACAGTTCAATGCCCTATTGCTGAAATGGAGGATAATGATATGAGTACTTCTAGTTCCAGTAGTAATGAAGCCATTGAAACTCAATTTGATAAAATAGATGGAACTGAAAAAGATGTTAATATTGAAGCAAATCCAGATGATATCGAACGTCAATCAATTCCAACTGATTTGACGGCACCGAAAATGAGAAGAATATTTCAAAAATGTGCAACAGTAGACGTTGAACCGAATGATTCTGGAAACAAAATAATTACAGAATTTCACGATTCTCATCATAATACCAATATTTCCATGGTTGATGGCCATCCGACAGATTTTCCTCTAACTAACTCATCAGAAATTAAGAATCCGAAATACTTTTGGGAATTACCTAAACAAGGTAAAACAATGCAATTTCTGTCACGTCAAATGAAAACGATAGATATTATTGAAACTCCTGTCAATAAAATAGAAGAAAAAGAACCTCCGGCCGTTTTGCCAAAACCGGCGAAACACGTACAAGTTATTGTTCAAGAAACACCAACTGAACAATCCGACAGACCGATGTATCGGCCTCGCCAAGCAAAAAGTTTGTATTTTACTGCCGGGTAATTCATAATTTGATTAATTTGTTAAAATTCTATAAATTTTCCTACAGAAAGAATTAAGCTGACTATGCCAAATTTCATTTTCCTGCGATAAAACAATTCTATTGTGATCCTTTGCCTGCCATTATTGTCCAATATTACCAACTTGCGTCACATATCACCAAGATTTTATTGTCCTTTTATTGTGAAATAACATACTAGTGCTTAGTTTTCATCGCATTATTTAATATTCCAACTAACCTAAATTTAAAAAAAACTATATTTAAAATAACATAAAACAATATAAATTGTTGTATCAAGTCATATTTAATGAGATTTCTAATGACAAATTAGTTATGATCTTATTTAACTTTCATTAATGCCATGTAAGAAATTTCGATTTCAACTGGGTTTGACCCAGCAACTTTGTGACTAAAACACTTACGACTTCGACGCAGAAATATTTTCTTGCAGTCAGTCAATTTTACACATTAAAAAATGTTCCAATATACCAGAAGTACTTTTTGCTAAATAGTCCTTGTGTTGGACGTACAGGAGTTTTAAACTAATGGTGGGTTACAGGGTTTCGCATCTTGCTTATTGTTCGGTGACCCTAGTAACGCCATACAAAATGATACTAACCGCCACTCGACACCCGTTGCTAAGCAACGTTGGTAATGTGTTCAAGTGGTGGATCGTCCGCAAAAATTGAGTACCATCGGCTAGTACTATAATTGCTCGGACAACCCTCGGGTTCACGAGCTGTCGATAGAAGACCTATGCTCGCTTTACTTGGTCCCCAACGTGGAAATGCGAATTAAATTTAGTCTGATTGATGTAAGTGATTTTCGAGTCGACCCCACTATGACCGAATATATGAGAGATGATTTATTTAATGAACAAAGGACATGCATAATAAGTCAAGTTGATTGACTTGACGCTTGTGCGGCTCGGCGTCGGGCCCGTTCCTTGCGTCCCGGCCGGCGGATGGTTGGTTGGATAGCTGTCGATTTTTGGCTCGGTGCGGTTTCATCAACGACGCGTTGACTTGGCAGTTGGGAAGGGGCGAAGATGAGCGGGTACGTTACCGCTTCCCCTTCCCGACAGGCTGCTAGGGCAACTTCTAAGCCCCTGATCTGTGTGCGCAGACTCCGATTGAGCTGGCGTTCTTCGGCCCAGCCTTTTTGAGCTGCGGTGAGACGTTGGTAGAGTAATTTCGTCCGTTTGGGGTCTAAACAGGTCGCCTTGACCTGTTGTACTTCGCGAGTTAACTGTAGTATCTGGCTGAGTAGCTCCGCGTTTGCCTGTCTAGCGCGGGCTAGCTCATTTTCCATTAGTTTCAGGGCCGACATTTCTATGAAGAAAAATATTAATCTTGTCTAATATGGAGAACTCTAATTATTTCAAACATAATCGTAGCAGAAAACTTATTTAAAACAAAAATTTCTAAGATGATAATTCATTATAATTCATTATTCATAACATCAATAGGATACAAATGTTAGTCATGCTTGTGTCTGGAGGTTCAGGACTCTTCGAGAAATTTCCTGACTCCTTCCTCCGGGGTGTAACCGGGAATAATGGGCACTGGTCGTCGGAGGTTGCGTGCCGGTCGAGCTGGGTACGTTTCTGCGATACGTCCGACGAGGACGTCTTCTTCAACGTTGGCGAGGTACATCCTCGCCTTCACCACCTGTAGGTCGACCTCCGTTTGGATCTTCTCCCACTGGGCCAGCAAGTTTCGGGCGTTGTCGACAATCTCCTCGGCAGGATACTGCTCCTCCTCTGGTCGGTGTGGGTCATTTCCTCTGCCCAGTACTTGCCATAGCGACGGGCACGATCGTTTCGGGCGTGGCTCGTCGAGAGTCATCGATGGGCGCGCTCGTTTCCAGGCTCGGCGCCATTCATCTGCCTCTTGTTTCGAAATCAGATTCGGCAACATAAATTCTGCTGAAATAAGTAAACGTCATATATTCTCTTACTAATTTATGGGAATATTAAATCTACAATCTCGAGTTCATGCAATCTTAAATCATCCGGTAATTCTAGGGGATACCTTGACTGGTTAAATTTGCGTTCAGTGAACTTGATAGTTGAGTTGGAATTGTAAGGATTATTGTGAGGAAATGTCTGGGTTCATGTTCTGGTGATTTCCATAGTTCTTTCATGCTGAAGAAAGGTGATGGGGCAGAATATGTAATGTATGTCTATGTGACTTAGTTACTTGGGATTCAATTCATTTAACGTTACTACTGTTGGGGGAAAACATACTCGCGTCGGTTTAACGTAATTAATAACGGTTATTGCAATTTTAAATGCTCATCGCAACTACTAATAGTTATTGTATTTATTAATGTTTAACGAAATTATCAATAGTTATTATAATCACTAATGCCTATCGACATTGTCGTAATTATTGATACTTGACTCGTCTATTCATTCCTCCAACGGAAATGATTATTTATATTTCATCCTTTCTCTCGGTGGTAGATTATCGGAACGGATGTTTCTCGCGATGGTCAATTATCGGAACGGATGTTTCTCGCGATGGTCAATTGTCGGAACGGATGTTGGGAATGCTTGATTCTTATCCGATCACGCCATCCGTCCGTGTTTTAATGGTTGATAGTTCGTCGTAATTCAATTGTGCGAATCTACTAATCGAAATCCACTTTGTCTATTACTCTAATGGTTGACGTTGGCATTAATCTGGGTCTAGTTGTGCGTTCGTTTAAGCCGTCGGTACTGTCTTATCGGGTTTTGTGGTTAGGTAATCTGTTTTTATTTTCTTACTGATTAATTTAATTGTCCATGGTTTTGAGGAACTATGCTGGCTGCTTACGACAAATTTTTCGGATGTGGTCAATCGTTGATGGTTCTCGATGTTATTCATAACTTAAATCGTATCGGGAAAATTAACCGTTGGAATTCATGTTGAGGGTTGGCTAGAATGAAATTGCGGAATTGTAGAACTATAGTATTGTGTCAGTCGGTCGATTTAATGGTTGGAAAAAATTTCTCTTTAGTTCAAGGCAATAAATGTTCTCCGTTTTATTGTTGATTTTATAAACTTTTATTTTATTGGATCACTTCGTGCTGGAATTTACCGATGTTTGATGATATTTGTATCATATTTATGTGGAGATTTTAAAGGTATTATAATTATTTCGATTAGAAGTAAAAATACAGATTTCATTGTTTTAATTCTTAAACTCCTAAACGTCTGACTAACGGAGCATCTCATTAATTCAGCCAACATCTTAGTTTAAAACGTGACTTCATCTTACTTTCCCTAATCGATTTTGACTTTTGTTGATGGATTACTTTACTATTTAGTTTAATTTTCTCGAAATTTATTGGATCAAATTTTACGATCGATCATCCTGAGTTTTCCTTACTAATTACCTTAGAGATTTTTCTTATCGTTAACTTAGGTTAATCAATAAATAGATTAGGCAATTTTAATGAACTATTTCTAACATCTGACTTAATAACTCTAAGTTTTACCTTCCCTTACATACAAGTTTATTTTATTACTATACAATCTGCTCTAATTTTTAATCAAGGACTTGATCTAAGTTAAACCCGTGAGTCACGTAAATTCTCTAACTATCATTTTATTTAAATCCAATTAAATTAAGGAAACATTTACTTTTAATGAAAACTTTTAACTTGATAGCTAAAATCAGTTTAAGGGACTCACTGAGTTGCTTACAATATTTATTTTTAAATGTAATTTAACGTACTACTAGTTAGATTATTTTCCAGAATTAGTTCAATTCACCGAATGATATCTTTAAAATTAGTTTACTTTTACCCTATTATTTGATTTAATCAAAAATTATTTGTAACTAGTTTTATCTCTATCCGTAACTTAACTTGCTTTACACTATGAGATAATTGAAGTTAATTTATTTTTAAGCCCATAATTTTAGTTTAATTCTAATCAATTTACTTTGTTTTTAATCCATAAGGTGATTTAAGTTAATGATAATTGTTTCGAAAATAAATTCAATTCAGTACACTAAATGATCAAATTAATTCCAATTGTTAATTCAGGTTAATTCTATCAACGACTTTAGTTTAGTTTATCCCCGTACCTTTTCCCTTTAATAGATCCTAGGCGCATTTGTGTTTACATTATATTTATTGAGTGCCCACTGGACTACTCGGTGTGATAAGTTTAAGCCGTGTGTAATGTGATTTTAGGTCGAATTTCTGAATTGAGAAACGAGGAAGCAGCCAGAGACTTCTTCCTTATTCCTCGCTTCAGCTATAGGGATAAATATTTACGTTACGACCGCTGCGTTGCGCACGCTGAGTCTTCACGGGTCCATATCATTGGCGGTTGTCCACGCTCTTACATGCATCTGCACTATGTTGATTTTACTATCTTGCGTGATGTGTCGGCTGTGGGCCGGAAAAATTTCGACAGATTTAATTATAAATTATATATAAATATGAAACAATTTATGCATAATAATGTTTATTAATTATATGAAACAAAAATAACAAGTTACCATTCCAATAAAAATAGCATAAATTCATACAATAAACCAAATGCCTCTCTTCCCACGCCGACGTCCGAGCAGAGCTCTACAGAGATGCAAGGTACGGGGCGTGGAAAGAGGATTCCAAAAATCAAATGATCCTCACCTAAAATTTCTAAAAAATTCAAAACAATGATCTCGAACAGATTTAAATGTTTAAAAACGATTCAAATAGTTTGGAATATTCCAAAAAAATAGTTTTAAACTAGTTAAAATAGTTTTGGTTAAAATGGTTAAATGGTTAACTTTAATGTGAAAATGGATCAGTATATATACCTAAATTTTTGGTGTGTAAAATTTGATGTAGTAAAACAAAATTCGACCTTGTTGTTTTCTAGCAAATTCTAATATTTATTTTTATTATTTTTCGATTTATTTTTATAATTTTTTATTTAGAATTTTATTTGAATTATTACTAATTCAAATTTTCCGATTTAAATCTTGCTTTAATGAACTTTAATTGATTTTTCCAATTTCGTCGAATTTGTCGTGTTTTCATGTTGTATTTGTGTAAATATCGTGCGGATCTTGGTGCATTTTGTTATTATTTTAATTTATTTTTAGGTTGCTTAATTTATTTTTAATTCTTTTATTTCTCAGTTTTTATATGGGTTTAATTGGTGTTTTGGGGTTTATTTGAATTGCGTGTTGTATTTGCGTGTGTGTTTCTGATCCATTTAAACATTTTGAAGGCCGTTTACGTTCTGGCCCAACATAAAACACTCGGGGGTCCGTAAAATTGCGACCCGCAATTTCAATTGATTTCAAAATAGTACATACAATTCCGTTTCTCCATATTCACATTCATAAAAAGTTTTTTACGGTATGGTTAAATCATCAAGATAAAGATGGACTTAAGGTCCTACTACGATACGTAATCAAATAAAATCAGATAGTTCAGTTTTAATATCAGGGCAAGTTTTGTAATATCAGTTCAAATCACTTTTGATCAGTTCGAGTTAGTCAGTTCAAATCAATGTAAATCAGTTATATTTGGCTTCGAATGAATCACTGACGGCTTGGGTTTCGCTTTCGAGCTGGGTTGATCTTGAGGGGTGATTGATAGAAATATGCGAGAGTTTTGCAGTTTTGCTAATTTGATTGGTATTTCGGATTTGGTTGATCATTCTTCTGAATTTCTGCATTGGGGTATTTTGGTTTTGTTTGTTTAGGCCGAGGATGAGACAGCATATTAAGAGTATTATGTTGAATATTATACTAATCGGTAGTATAAGTTTGATTGATGGATTTGTTGTATGGGGTTCATTTTCCTGTCCCACTCGTTTTCCTAGTTGCTTTTTAATTAATAGGACGATCTTTTGAATTTCTTGGATTGGTTTATTTTTGGGATTTGCTTTGGCTGTTCTTTGAATTTGTCCGATGACATTTTCTAGGGTTTTCTTTATCTCTTGGTTCTCATTTTTTATGTTGGCTATCTCTTCATTATTTTCCAATAGGGTTTGTACCATTATTTGGGTTCTTTCGATATTTTGTTTTGTCTCGTCCTTATTTTCTTTTGTGGGGCATTGTATACATTGGAGGTTTATCTGTTGACATTCTTCATTATCGGGATTGCTACAAATTTCTTTGAAATCGGCACAGGTACTGTCTTCTCTTCTGAAGGGTTGGGATCTCTCGCATTTTTCCAACGGGTTTTCAGTGTCACATTTCCTCATCATTATTATTATTATGATCCATAACGTTGGGTTCATGTTTTTCGTTTCTAATATATATCAATCAATTTTCACGTCTATTTACAATTTTATTCAACTATATACAGTGGAGTTTAGCCCTTTTTTACTCTTTCTCTCTTTCTGGGGTTGAGTGTCTCTCGCACTCTTCTTTAATTTTATTTTCTGAAAATCTCATTATCAGGATTTGGGCTTTTATTAATCGCTCGGTTAGTTTTGGGAGTTCTTTTAATCGTTCTTTACCTTCTTTGATTATTCTTTGTTGATTATGAATTTTCATTTGAAAATTTCTTTCTTTTGTTTGTTTTCTCTTGAGTTGACGTTTATAATTGACTCGTTTGGTTGTTTGTTTTTCCAACTTCCGTTTTGCTTCTTGAAGCTGTTCTGTTAATGTTCTAATTTCCTCTTGGGCTTGTTGATGGCTCTCTTTTATTTCTCTGGCTTCTTTACAACTGTCTTCTAGTTGTAGTACATATCTCTGTTCGCTTTTTCTGCTATCTCGCATTCGTTCTGCTTCGGTTTTCCAATAATCTTCTAGTATTACACGAGTCTTTATTTCGGCTAATTCTTGTCTCAATCGTTCATTCTCTCTCTTTTGCTCTCTGTTTTCTCCCATTAGTTTTCGTTTTATCATATTGACTAGTTGTTTAGATTGTATTAACTGATGATTTATCCGGGCGATTTCTGATTCTTGCTCCTCCACTATTTCTTGCCACTCTTTTCTTTCGGCTCTCCACTTTTTACTATAATACCTCAGTGGGTCTTGCTCTATTGGTTCTACTAATTGAATTGGGCTTGGTACGTATTCTCCGTCTTCTAGATTCATTCGGATTTTTACTAAATATACATCGGTTACAATTTTTGTTTTTATCGTTTTTATTATTTTTATTATCTTTTTACACTTTTTACAATTTTCTCTTTTAGGTTTACATTGTCGCTTCGTCCGTCTCCCCGAATCCTTCATCGGGTTCGGCGGGTACTTGGTTTAGCATTTCAGTTGGGTATAACGGCATAAGTAGGATTGGTGGTCGGTTCTGCAAGGTATTTATCTCTTCACGCAAGGTATTCGATATTTGTATCTCTTCGTCTAAGAGATAGGCAAGATATTCCGTATTTTCTGTTAACTCTTCTACTTGCGTTTCCAATCGATGCGTATTTTCCAAAGCTTTTAACTTTTCAATCTCTTTCCTTAGATTCTGTTCATTTTCCTCGTATCCTTGCTTTATCGCTTTTATCTCTGCTTCAACTTGTTCTTCAACTGTTTGTTAACTTCATGTTGATGTCTCAACTGAACCTCTTTGAATACTACAATTCCTCGGTGTCCATTCACCTCCTGTTGGAGTTCTGTTATTCTCTCGTTTAGTTGTTGGTTTTGTCGTCTTTCATCAGTAAGTTGGTTTCTCGTTTCTGCTGCTATCTTGTCCGTTTCGTTGAGTTGTTGTTCGTATTCCTTTTCGTGTCTCCTGAGCCTTCTTATTGTGCCTTGTCTGATTTTTTCCCGAAATTCTAAGTTTTGGACCTGCTCGTTTAGTTCCTCGATTGTTTCTTTCTGCACCTCGACTTGTTCCCAAAGTTCCCAATCTTCCATATTTAGTATCCTTTTGGGTAACAATCTTATCTCTTTCTTGGCTTCTTGAAAGTGCTCTTTCCATTTTTTCGCCTCTCTTTTTATTGCTTTTTCTTTGATCTCCGTTTTCCATTGTTGTTTTTGTTCTTTTCGGTGAGCTTCGTCCTGCTCGATTTGCATCTCTTTTACTCTGGTTTGTTGGTACTCAACTTCCTGTTCTAATTTCACTATATGATTAAATTGTTTTGCGTTGGCGTCTTCAAATATTCTACACTCTATCCGCCATTTTCTCGCTTGATCAGTTATCTGAGTCAGCATTCTTTCTTGTCTATCGTCTCTGGGCTCTCTAATTTTCTTTGATGGTTTTGGCCCTTGGTTTCTCAGTTTATTGATCTCGATCTTTGCGTTTTCCCATTTAGCTTTATACGCTCTTGTTCTATCTTCTTCTTCGGCTATTTGCTGAATATAATGTCTGATCCGCGATTCCCAATTACTTCTTGAGTTTTCTCTATCCTCTGTCCATTTGGCTTTCCAATGGAGTGCTTGTCGTTTTGCCCATTCTTTGGCTTGTTCCAAATGGGTTCTCTTTGTTTTCTCTATTCGATATTGGGTGCTAATTTGCCCAATTTCCTCCTGCATTTGCTGTATAATTTTTATCGTCTCATCTCCTTCTTCTCGTATCTCGGCTTCTTTGTCTTTTATCACTTCTCTCAATCTTTCGATCTCATTTTGTTGATCCTGCTTCTCTTGCTCTAACATTCTGATCTCCTTTCTTTGGTTTTTGATTCTGGTTTGGTTCTGCATAAACTCCTTCATCATTTCCTCTTCTCGCTCTTGGTACGTTTTCTCTTTTCCTTCTGGGTAAATTATTTTTTGTTCTAGTTGTTTTTCCCACTTTTCTTTCATCATTTTCGTTTTTAGAGTCTCTTGCACTAATTCCTCTTCTGCGATTAGTAGCATTTCTTTTAATTGTAACGTTCTTTGTCTCCATAATTCTGCTTCCTCACTTGTTACTTTTATTGATTCTGATTGATCTTTGATTGCTGGTTTTGACTCTTCAGCCTCTTTTACAACTTCTTTTGTCTCGTTTGGATTCATAATTGTTTTCTAAATATTAATAATCGATTATTCTCTCTTTTCAATCATATCAAAATTTTATCATAATTTACATCATCTCGTATTTTTGTGGTTTTTTTTTGAGTTTTTTTTTATAATCTTTGTTTTTACGTTTATCTTTATTTACACTTTTTACATATTGCTTCCATTTTTAATTACTGATCAGCGAAACGGAATCCTTTGATCCGCCCGTTGATCGGCTTTCTACATACTGGACATATATTGACTTTTGTCCCGCATGCTTCACATGTGACCATATGTCCACAAGGAATATAAATTATTTCCACATGTTTTTGCCAACATGTCACACATTGATACTGCTCCAAAATAGCTTCTTTTATTATTGATTTGTCACGATTTTCCTTCGGTTTCTCTTGATATCGCTTGATTGCTCGGATTATTGCTTGTGTCGAGTCGTACCATTCTAAATTATTGGCTAACCTTTCCTGGATTATTTTCCTCATTTTTTGAGTATCCACTCCTGATAATAGCATTATGGTTCTCGTTTTTGGTCGATCCAAAATATCTTCTATTTGTTGATTGGTAATTATTATTTCGATATTCTTCGACTCTTTTTCTTGTTTATACATACATTTTCCTTTGTGTTTTAGTTTTTTGACATTCTGATCTGGTATTGGCTGTTGATTTTTGCATCCTTCGCACATTATTCCTCTTGCTGTTTGACAATACCCTTGACTCGCAAATTCTGCTGCTCTTGGATTTCCTTTGAAAGTTTTAATTCTCTCTTCGAATGTTCTATTTATAGACTCTTTTTCCCATATTAGCTCTGCTGGGTCTTCGAAACTCTTTATTATCGTTATCTTTTTCTCGCCTCCCTTTTCATCTTGGTCTAATTCTGATTTTCGGAGTCCTTCTGATCTGTTCATTGCTTGGTTTCTGACATCTAAATTTAACATAAATGGACATCTCGGGAGTTTTTCTCGATGTTCCCGTTTTGCTGTTTCTCCTTTTTTCCATTGTGCGAGTTTTCCTTGGCAAAAGATGCATGTTACTTCGTCTGGTCGCTCTGACGTTCCCGTAAAATAAAATCCTTGTGCGGCCATTTCTTGGCTTTGTCGGTCACTGAATACTTTATTATTTTTAAACGTTAGATATCTTTGTTCCTCTTTTCTCAAGTTTTCGTCTTTTACCCTCATTGGTGGGTATACTTTTGTCCTTATTTGTTGTGGTCTTTCCTCTACATCAAAATCCGCATAGTATGTTATTGCTGCTGTTAGTATGTTGGTTTTTTCCTCTTCTTCTGGTTTTTTCCATAATCTCGTCCATATCGAATCTGGTCCTTTTCTCATCTGTACTGTTATTTCTTCGCTGATTCCGCTTGCCATCTAAATATCGTCATTATTTTTTTGAATTTTTGTTTTTCTGATTTTTTCTGATTATTTGTACTTTTTTGATTTTTATTTGATTTTTATTATTTTATTTACATTTATTTACACTTTCTTTTCCTCTTTACAACGTCTTGTCTGGCTTCTCCACTTCTAACTTTATATACAGATTATCTTCTCGCAAGAATCCTTCTCCTCTCAATCGTTGTTGTGGATAAAAACGTGGTGTCCCAATCGCTGTATTCCAGTCGGTTGTTGGTCTTCCCATCTGTGGTTCATTTCCGGTTCTGATTGGATTGCGGTAATCCTCATATCCTTTCATTGTTA
This sequence comes from Schmidtea mediterranea, assembly GCA_022537955.1. Taxonomy (NCBI): domain Eukaryota; kingdom Metazoa; phylum Platyhelminthes; order Tricladida; family Dugesiidae; genus Schmidtea; species Schmidtea mediterranea. The sequence goes on along the minus strand of CM039680.1, from coordinate 202,967,709 downwards.
ATATCATGTTTTGTTTGAAAGGCCATGCTAATAGCTCGTCGTAATCTCCTTTTCCCACTCTGATGAAGACACTGATATGGGTGCCTGTTGCATTCCCATCTCCATTTGGATATAGTCTAATGCCCAATTTGTATCCATTTTCCCAACTGTATATTGGTGGGCTGTCTAAAATTCTCTGTGTTCCATCTTTTGCTCTCTGAAGCTTCTCTGCGAATTCGGTTATTTTCCATATAAATGGTGCTGTAGGATGTTTTCTGGCTATAGAACTGTTGGTTTCTAGTTCCTTTATGCTGTTGGTCATCTGCTGCATTTTCTTTTCCATTTCGCCCATTCTCTTGAGTGTGTCTCCTTGGCTTCTCTCGAAATTCTTTCTGGGATTCTGATATTTCTCTTATTATTGCTTTTTGTGCATCATTTTCTGTTCGTAGGCTTTTTATTTCCCATGCCAACATCCCTATCGTTTTCATTATGATTTCGGCATGCTCGATACTATTCTCTATCATGTGTTTTTGCATTTCCGCGATTGGTAATTGTGCTCGGCAGTTGAATAGTTCTAACGGACATTTGACTGGTTTGCCGATGCATTCGTTCCAATGTTCTTTCAATTTGACTTTATCTTTCCTGTCGCAGTTATTTTCGCATATCCCTTCGTATAGATCACATATTTGTTCCTCTTTTGGATTCCGGTGTTCCATTTCTATTTTTATCCATTCGTCGATCACTCCACAGAATTCGCATTTCTCTTCTCTCTTGGTACACACTTGGTGATGTTCTTTCATCGTCTTTTTCGTTATGATGGTTTGACATTTTTCGCATGATATCTCGTTATATTCACATTCGTTTGAGTGACTTTCCGCTTCCTTCATAAGTCCTTTCCATTCACATTCTTTTACTCGGCATTGAACTAGTAGATTATTGATTTCTTTATTGGTGGCTTTATCCATTGTTGTAGGGTCTTCGCCTCTTTCAATCGTTTCATCGCATCCAGGGCATTTTATTGTTTCCGTTTTTTATCACTTCTATCGTACAATCTGTACATATTCTGCATCCACATTTCGTCTGTCTTGCTCCAATCAGTAATTCTTTACATTTACAACATTTAAGTCTTTCTTTGATATCGTTCACCGCTCTAATTTTGTTTTTCATTATTCGTCTCGTAGTTTCTGATGGATTCTCGCTTCCTCTAATTCTCTCGATAATTGTCTGCATATCTACAAAAATTTTTTGATTACTCGACGTTGCTTTACTTCTATCTTTTTATTTATACATTTTTACAAGGTACGCTTTATTTTTACTCCACTGTTGAATCCGGTTCTGGGGTGAATTCTGGCATCGATGTTATCCATTCCACCCAACTTGCTGGACCTACGTGCTGTTGATTGTTGCGTAGTCTTCTAATTTCATCAGCTTGCCATCTAACTTGATCTGTTAATTGTTCATTCATTCTCTGCAATTGTAATATTGTTCTTTGTTGCTCTTCTAGTCTTATGGCTTGTTGTAGACCTCTGTTTACGCTTTCCGTTAATACTAGATGAGTATTTGTCCACTGAGTTTGCGCATTGTTCGTTATTAATGTCATTAATTCACATTGTCGTCTCCACGTTGCCTCGACTCCTGCTCTTGGTATATTCCTTGATTTAATTCTACAATTTCTATAGGTATATTGGCAGCTGCTGGTTGTTGTATTACTTCTACGAATGGTGGTATTCTCACTTGATTTTGTTGATTTGCATTATTCGGATTCATCTGTTGGTTATAATACATCATTAACTCATCGGCATTCATTTCTATTTCATTATCGTTTCTAACGCTTTTGTACAATATTTATATAAAGATACATACTATTACTACTATTATACTACATAATATTTTTACACTATATACAACGTCTTTTTCTCGTTTTATACCATCGTCTCCGGGGACTCTATACGCAATGTCCGTATATCCCCATATTTCTCATTCATTATCTGGTATACATCAGATTCGTTTGACCATTGTTGTGCTTCGATAATGGGCGGTTCTTTTAACCAGAGTCCACTTGTGCTAGAATTTCCTATGATTTCATATTCCTCAGTTCTTTCTACATCGTATTGTCCTAATTCTATATCGTAATTGAATTTTTCTACCGCTGGCCATAATCTTTTCTTTGCTGGCTTCTTTCTGCATTTTGTAGTTTTCACTAATTGACTTATTATCAGCATTACTACGCTGCTTACTATTGCTGTTGTTATCCAAATCATTTTAATCATATAATTCTTTTTGTCAGGCTGCATAGTTGTATTTTCTCTTGCATTGGTTGTTTCCATTATTCCTTCTTTTGGTTGTACATTTTTGAGTGCTTTCTGGAGTTGTAATGCTTCGTGGATTGAAAGGTGGCTGTCGTCCATGATCATTCCTTTTTTCCATGTTTCGTTTCTTGGTTTTTTCTCAGATTGTTTTATTATAGGTTGATCTGTTGCCTTTGACTTGAGTGGTTTTCTTGTTATCGTTCTCCAATGCTCATGAGTTCCTTTTTGAATATTTATTACGTATTTTCCGAGTTTTCTTTTCGTCGGTATGCGGTACTTTCGATTCGTTATATTTTTGCTCGTTTCACATTGGATTCTTTTGTTTACTGGTTCGTTTCTTTTAGGTTCGTATACACAGATTTTTGTGATGGGTTTTTCACCTGTGTTTTCAATTACTATTTCCTCTTCATTTACCGCATTTGATTCTATGTTTATTATTACTGCTTTACTTTCTCTGATTTGTCGTTGGTACGGTTTCTCTTTCGTTTCTTTTTCCGGACGTTTCGTCGTAACTGATTCTAACAACTTTCTTGTTATTGATTTCCAGTAATCATCTCTTCCTCTCTGAACGTGTACTATATACTTTCCACGTTTTCTTTTAGTTGGGATACGGTATTTTTGATTTTTGATATCTTCATTTGCTTGACATTTGATTCTTTCATTTATCGTTCCGTTCTTTTTAGTTTCGAATATGCAAACTTTTGTGATAGGTTCTTTACCCGTATTTTCGATTATTATCTCTTCTCCACTCTTTGGATCTGATTCTACTTTTATTATTATTTCTTTATTTTCTCGTGCTCGACGTTGATAAGGTTCTTCTTTTGGTGTTGTGAGTTTTTCTCCCAGGGTTTTGGCTAATGTGCAAGTTATTATTATATCATTGTTGGCACATATTATATATTCCGCATTTCCTTCTAGGCTATCCCATTCACATTTCTTTCCTGCTTTCATGTTCATTTTCCAACAATCGATAATTTTGTTTTGTATACATACTTGTTCAATTGTTTCTATTCCTCTGTTTATTATTCGTAGTTTGCCTATCCCTGGCTCTATTTGGATTTTTACGTTTCTATCTTTTGTAGCATCTCTACATACGTCTTTGGTGGTTTGACATGATGATGAGTTTTCGGATCGTATTTCCATCTTTCCTGGTTTTCCTATTGAATCGAATTGACAACTTATGCTTGTATTCATTGTCAGTTGTAAGCATATTCCCTTGCTCGAAATTCCTTTATCGTTTATTGTTCGTATTCTGAACGATCTCATTTCTTTCGTGATATTTTCGTCAGCTTCCGTTAACTTGATGGACGTAATCAATATCATTATTTTTTGTAGCAGGGTCGGTCGGTTTTGATTTTTTCCTTGTTGTAATAACATTATTCCTTTGTTTCGTTTTCCCTCGTTATTGCTGTTGCTCGTTTCTTGACGTTCCTTTTTGGATGATTCCTTTTTCTCCTGTTGAGCGGATTTATTTTCGTCTCCAGTATTTTGATTATCTTGGTTTTTGCTGCTGTCACCCCCCTTCTTCATTATTATTATCTCCATCCGGGGTTTCCTTTGAAATGTCGTCCTCGACATTTATTGTTTCAATTATTTCCTCGTATACTTTTATTATTCTGGCTTTTATGTCGTCCATCTCTTTTATCTCTTGTTTGCTCGCTTGGAATCTTATTTGCTTTCGATGCCATCTGTGTATTATCATCAATAACTGTTCCTTTCTATCTCCAATTCGTGTTGTTTCTTTTGGATGATTGGTGAATTTCAGTCCTTCCCATTTCAACATTGCTTTTATTGTTTTTGGGAAAGGATAGTGAGCGTATATTGTTTCTTTTAATAGAACGTTTCTGTTTCTTACCATATAGTTTAAATCGAATACTTTAAGTGGTGAACCTTCGTAGGTCCATTTCATCAGATTGGCTGCTGCTTCGTCTTGTTTGGCGTCGATAGCTTCCCATAGTGTTTGAATTGTTTTGCCCATCATTTCTCTCTCTCTAATTGTCGCGTTACTGGTTATGAATTTTTATTGCACTTGCTTGTCTCGATTTCAGTGCATAGTGTAGTACATTGTTTTCTCCATTGTCTTTCTCTTTGAATGATGATCCGGTTTTTAGTAGTTCTCTCAGAACTGTTGTAGAAGCATCTGCTGCAACTGCGAACATTAATGGTGTTTGTCCCTCTTCGTTTGGTATATTTGAGCTGTGTCCGCATTTCTGCATAAATTGAATTATATCCATTATTCGTTGGGTGTTTCTATGCTGTACTGCAATATGTAAAGGTACATTTCCTTCTACATCTGCCATAGTGAATATCATGGGTATACTTTCTTTGATACGATCCATTTCTGGTGGGCTTCTAGCCCCTTTAGCATAATCCATAGCGATTTTTCCCGCTTTGTTTACTATTCTCATCCATCCTTTTCCTTCGACCCATTCTGGCATTATCTCTCTGATGGCTTTCACTATTATATCCATCTTATCTACATTATCTTGGGTCGCGTTCAGAGTTATTTGGGATTTATCTGGTTTCGGTTCCTCTACGGTATTATTTGGTGTTGCTTCTATTTTCCGACTCATCGTTAGTCCGTTTTATACTCAACTGTTGAGTTTGTGATCTGGTTTGCATACCTCGATTCTCTGGTTCTCTTGTTATTGTTCTAGGTATCGCTTTACATCTGCTCACGTTCACGTAAATAGGTCTGGTGAGTGGGTTGTTGACCAATTTAACTCGGGCGTTATTCTCGTTTACATACATTATCTCATATGGTCCTTTACCACTTCTTTGTAGTTTTCTGGCTACTCCTGGGATAATTTCTGGTGTTGCGATTATTACCCAGTCTCCGACCTGAAAGTTATGTTCGCGTACGTCTCGCTTTTTGTCATGTAATTCTTTATAGCTTTCTTGGTTAAATCTAATATTCATACCTGCCGTTTTCCAGATCTCTTGCATTCGTTCTTTGAATCCTGTTACATAATCATCAATTTCCATATACTGCGATATCGGTGGTTGATATTCTAGGTCTATCGGCATGTTACATTCTCTGCCGTACATTAATTTAAATGGACTCATTTTTGTTGCTGAGTGTATTGACATCCTATAAGCTATAAGGCATAGGTTTATATATCTATCCCAATCTTTTTGGTGTCTGCTTACATAATTCGACATCATTTCTATTAGTATGCCATTGAATCGTTCGGTTTGACCATTTGTTTGCGGATGGTACGGTGATGTTCTCAGCTTCGCAATTCTGAAGTAATTCGTTACTTCCTCTATTATTTCGCTCATAAAGTTGGTTCCTTGATCAGTTAGGATCTGTTTAGGTGTTCCGTATCTACAGCATATCTCTTCTACTAGGATTCTCGCTATTGTTCTGGCTTTTTGATCTGGTATTGCGAATGCTTCCGGGAATTTTGATAAATAATCTGTTACTACTAATATGTAAATATTCCCATCGTTGGTTTCGGGTAATGGTCCTACTACATCCATTGCGATCATTGTCATGGGTTCTGGTGGAATTGGCATTGGCTTTAACGGTGCTTTCAATTTACTTCCTGTGCTTTTTCTGGTTGCACATATTAGGCAATTCTTTATCCATCCTTTTACGTCCTCTCCGATATTTGGCCAATAATATTTTTGACGCAGTCTTGCTTCTGTCTTTTTTGCTGACATGTGTCCTCCAAGTTTTCCATCATGGTATTGTATCAATACTTCTTTTCGTCTACTTCCTGGTAAGCACATAAGTCTTTTCTCGCCATCCATTAATAATAACCATCCTTTCTCTATGGTATATCGATGTCTGTGTTTTTCCATATGCTCTCTCAGTTTGCTGTTATTGTCGAAGATTTTCATATCGTTAGTTTCCATAAATTCGATTATTGTCTTTAATTCTTCGTCTTCCTTCTGCTCGTTTCTCAGTTTTGTAAAATCGATATCCTCTGCGATGATCATGCATATTCGTCTTACATCATGGTCCATTAGTTCCTCAAATACAAATCTTGACATGCAGTCTGCGTTAGCGTTGGCTTTTCCTGATTTAAATTTTATATACGGCGAATATTCTTGTAGCTGCATCGCCCATCTCATTAATCTGCTAGAGGCTTCTTTGTGTTGTCCCAACCATACCAATGGTTGATGGTCCGTCGTGATATATATCTCGTGACCCCATAACAAATATTTGAAGTGTTTAATAGCTTGGATAATTGCTAATGCCTCTCTTTCAGTCACAGAGTAATTCTTTTCATGTTTCTTGAATGTTCGACTGTAATATCCAATAACTCGCTCTCTTTTCTCGTCATCCCATTGTCCTAGGACTGCTCCAGATGCATATCCGCTTGCATCTGTCGCCAACAAAAATGGTTTCTTAAAATCCGGGTGTACGAGTATTGGTGCTGATATCAGTTTATCTCTGAGTGTTTCAAAGGCTGTTTGTTGTTCCTCTTCCCATATAAACGGGGTATCTTTTTTGGTTAATTCTTGTATGGGTTTCGCAATAGTTGCGTAATTCTTGATGAACTTTCGATAGTATCCACATAAGCCTAAGAATTCTTGCACTTGCGTGACTGTCTTTGGTGCAGGGCAATTCTTTATCTTTTCGATGTTTCTTGGATCTGGTTCTTTGCCTTTTGCCGACACAATATGTCCTAAGAAGGTGACTTTTTCCTTTGCCCAATCGCATTTGGAGGGTTTCAATTTTAATTTCCATTGTCTTAGTCGAACGAATACATTACGGATATCTTTTAAATGTTGCTCGAAGGTGCTAGAATAAATTAATAAATCATCAATATATACCATACATTGTTTGATGCCATGAGTTACGAAGTTCATGCATCTCTGGAATGAGGCTGGTGCGTTGGTTAATCCGAAAGGCATTTTCTTAAATTGATATAGATCTTTTCCGATTGTAAAAGCAGTTTTCTCTCTGTCTTCCTCTTTGACCTTTATCTGCCAATAACCACTTTTTAAATCTAGCGATGTAAAATAAGCTGCTCCGTGTAAGGTTTGTAACATTTCATTTATGTCGGGTAACGGGTATGTATCTCGCTTTGTTACCGCATTGAGTCGTCGGTAGTCTATACAGAACCGTTGTGTTCCGTCTTTTTTCTTTACCATGACTACTGGGAATTGCCATGGCGAGCAACTTGGTTCGATTACTCCTGCGTCTAACATCTTTTGCACTTCTTTTTCTGCTTCTGGTTTTTGGGCTTCTGCCAATCGATATGGCCGTAGTGTTATTGGGGTATCGTCTGTTAATGGTATCGTGTGTTGCGTTACATCGCTTGTACCGAGATCTAAGTCGGATGCTGCAAATATATCTTTAAATTCCATTAGCAGTTTTTGTAGTTGTTCTTTCTCGTTTTCGTTTAGTAGCTGACTGTCGATTGTCCATAATTCTTCCTCATTTCCTTCCGTTTTTGTTGTTGGAAGTTCAATGTCCATCATCGGTGTTAGTTTCCCCAATCTTTCATTTTCGTAAATGACTTTGTCTTCCTCGTCAAAATTTGTAATATTGATTGGTATTTCACTGTTATCGTTTACATACACTATTTCTCTGGCTAATGGCAGTTCTTTCTTTTTCTCAAATTTGTGATTAGGTTCGAAAATCATTTCTCCTCTGTTTCCTCGTTCACTTTTACGTAACAAATCATTTGTGTGCGCCCTGGCACCACTATTTTCTCTGAGCATCTCACTTCTGATTTCAGCATACATATTCGTCCGGTTTTATCTCTCAGCTCCATCGATCCTAGGTCTATTATTATCTCTTTTAATAATTCTGGCATGAGATCTGTTCCAATTATACAATCTGCACTCAATCTTCTGATAACCGCTAGATACGTATTGATTTTTACATTTTTATATTCGATTATTGACCAGATTTTTCCTATGACTGCGACTGATTCTTTGCTGCAAGTTATTACGTCCATGTTAGCTTCTTCTATACATGGCCATAGTCTTCCGGGTATTTTATCCATTTTTATTGCTGAAATGTTTGCTCCGTATCAATCATTGCTTTTATTTCTACTCCATTTATCTCTATGGGTACCGTTAATGTTGGTCCAGCTAATGTTTGTAACATAGCTATGGTTCGAGTTTCTGGATCCTGATCCACACTTCTCGATCTTTGGCTGGTTCTTGGCACTAAGTCTGCCCAATTTGATTCGTATGGTACTGGATAAATATTTCGTAATGTTGTTGGTTTTGGTATCGGTACATTTCGTTCTACTGATTTTGTTGTTTTCTTTAGACATTCATATACTGGTGGTGGATGATTGAAATGTCCACTATGTCTTGTCTTTCGATTTTCCCATTGTTTGAGTTGCTCTTGAGTTAGCATCTGCGTTCCTCCTTGGTTTTCGTCGTGGTCGCTGTTATCACTGCTATCGTCTTTGAAATTTATCCATCGTTTCCAGTTGCTCGTTTTTTGTCGCTTCATTCTGGTTTTCTCGGCTTCTAGCCTCATTATTGCTTTAAATTTTCGTCCGACTTCTTCGTCGGTACCATTCATTTTCGTTAGGATTCCTACTAATCTCTTTATCTTGTGAATATCTTTTGAGTGTCCATGTAACACCATTGTTTTTGCTAAAAACGGTAAAAATCCAATTGCCATTTTCCAGTTGATTTTTCTCTCTCTTTTGTAGATATCGAAACATGCTAACATTTGTGTTAAGATCACTCTTACGATTTGAATAATAAGAATTATTCCTAAGATTCCTGCCATCATTTGTCCGAAGATTAAGAATCTTCCCCACATGGCTTTCATCATATTTGCTGTTGCATGTTGAAAATGATCTGGCGATAGTAATAATTCGTAGTTGGGTTTCTCTCCATAGTTGTTACCTCCCGTTATAGTTACAATATTGGATAATATTGCTTGCCTTTGCGCTGGGAATAATAAATGTTCTCTGGCTCGTTCTAGATCTTTCGTTTGGTATATTCCACTCTGTGATATATCAACTGGTTTGAATTCTGCTTCGCTAGCCAATTCTGTAAGTCCAAATAATTTTGGTGGCGCTACTATTACTCGAGTTGGGAATTGTAACCAACTTCCATCTCTTATTTCGAATAATGGTCCATATACGTTACTACAACTGAACATATTGGGTACAAATTTCTCTGGGTTTATCATCCTTGTTACTGGTTGAGCGAATCTGATTTTTCCTTTATGCATTATCTCTAATTCATTTATGCATTTATCTCTTGGGATTGTTGAATTCTCTGGTAGTTTCGCGATTGTCTTTTCACATCTGTATGTGTACATGACTTCTCCAACGATTCTTCCAAAGTATCCTTCTTGGAGTGGTAGTAGTGGAATTGCGTTATCTGGATTCGTGATTGCCATTGCTAACTTTGTTTTTAATATTTCTCTGTTCAGGATACAATCATTTTTAACTAAATCGTAGTATATTTTCTCTGTTGATGCTAATCCTTTATGATATAAGAAATCCATCTTGTTATTTATATAGAGATATAGTTTTACATCTTTGGGGTCTATTTGCGCTTTTGCGTTTGGTATTGCTGTTCGCGATAAGAATATTCCTTTGTAATTCGTACCGGCTACCATTTCGTCACATTTACTCACCATCCGTCCTTTTTATAAATCTCATTCCGATTGTGGTATCTGTTGATATTACTACTGTTGGCGTGACCTCCGATCCGATAGTTGTGGTTATCGTTGGTTTTCCGATTCTTCCGGTTCTCCGTAATTCATCTAGTGCGCTCTTTTGCGTGTTAGTTTCTGTTTCACTGTGCACTCGTCCTTGTACTTCATCAAATATTGCACTCTTCAATAAGGTGAGTCTACAAGTTCTGGTATCGGCGTGATATACGATCGTTGACATTCCCGTATTGCATGATCTATCTGTTGCTAGACATTGAGGGTACTTCTTCATTGCTTGCGTATCTGGATCAAAATATCCTTGATATTTTCTCTAATTTTACTTGATAGCTTTCAATCACTACTACTCCTTTGACTAACTGATTTAATAGGGTGTACTCTCCTCCTTGGCATGTCCCGTCTCCAGCCGTTATTCTCCCCGCAGCATATACTCGGGTAGTTTTTATTTTTCCTTCCTCAGCTGCTACATTTACTCGTCCCGCTATTGAGATGCGTCCTGTCGTGAATCCCTCTTCACATTCGTTCCGCGTTACTGATACCACTGTTGTTTCCCGTTCCCGCTTCTATAATTGTTGAATGCGAGTGATGTCCGCAATGAAATGCTACGATTTTCCTTGTTACTGAACATTCCTTGATTTCCGTTTTTATGAAATCTACTTCTTGGTATACATTATATGATACTGCTGTTGCCGTCGTCTGCAATTTACCGGGGTTTGCAGCTTTGCACTCTTCCGTTTCTTTTAGTGAATATTTATCACCAATCTTTATGTTATCACAATCATATACTACAAACGGTTCTACTCCTTTTACGCACATCATCCATATGAGTATTGTAGTGATTATCGCATTCATTCCTTTTCTGGCTGTCTTTGGGTCGCTTGCATTAATTGTCGTTTCGAATTCTGTTAATAACTCTTTCAACTTTGTTTGCATCATCTCGGTTTGATCATCTTTACTTACCAGATTTATAAAGGCTTGCCATCCACCTTGGGTCAGGATGAATGGTTCAATTACTTTCCTGATAATATCCGTTATTGCGAATTCGTATCCGTTTGGGTTGTATCTTGGAGTTCGCTTTCTGTATATCACTATCGTATTATACATTAGATAAGCCATTCCTACCAAATATCTATTTGGGTCGTCTGATCGTTTTGTTAGGTGATTTATTATCAACAATAATTCCTCTGGATCTTTGGTTGTGGTTCGTACCTTGTTATCCATGATTTTATTTATTATTGGCTTTATTGCTGCCCAAAGCTGTTTCGCTTCTGCTCCGATATTATTAAGTTTCAAATTTCTCTTTATTTCTGGATTTGCTAATCCCAGCATCTCAGTTATTAGTCTGTTGATCCACTTTGCTCCTTGTTCTTGGCCTTTCAGTTTTCCTTGTAGCTGCTTTGTTACTTGGCTGAGCTTGTTTAATTTTGTTGTTAATTGATCCATCTGCATTTGTTCTTTAGTTTTCCTTTCTGGAGCTGGTTTATCAATTTTTGGTCGTCCTCTGGATTTCCTTTCCATTACTGTACCTGTTTCTTTTCGTTTGGGTTGTTCGTCTGTTGTTTCTTTGGATGTTGTAGCTCCTCGTTCATTTATCCAATTGTCCCATTCGTCTCCTGTTGAGTTTCGGCGTCTTCTCTCTTTCTTTTTATTTTCCTCCTCGGTATCTGGCTCTATAATCTCGACTGGTTGTCTTTGACCACATACTAGCTCCTCTGGTTCGTCTGTTATCAGATCATCTTCGTTTTCTGTCATGAACAAATCTCTTGATTCCGGTATTCTCCTAGTTGTTCCTTCATCCACAATATCATTAAGATCATTTAGTATCTCTTCATCTCCCGTTGTGATGACGATTACTTCATCTGCTGCAGGTGGAACTTCTGGCGTATTTAGACTCTCTTGTCGTCCTATTGGCGTTTTCGTTTTGATTTCTCTTTTATTCAGTTCTCTACCCGCAATCTTTGCTACTGTTAATATATTTATTAATCCCAATTGCATTTGCGTAACTCCAATTTCGAGATCGTCATCCAATGATCGTCCTTCGTATTGTAAATGAAATGGCGGTTCATACGGTATTCTCTTTTTCACTTCACTCACCTTGGCGGTGATATAAAATTCTCTTTCGATTGGTTCGAAATCTGGCATCATAATTTTTAAACTATACTTCTCTATTGTTTCGGCTGCCCATTCGGTATGTTTCCATTTTCGGATAATTTCTCTGAATTGCTCTGGGTACCACGCATACATTCTCCGATATTCCTCTATTTCTTTCACAATATTTCGCAGATTCTCTACTCTGTTGCATGAATCGATTATCCATTTTGCTAAATCCGTTACAGTTCGTCTTTGATTCTTTGCTCCAGTTCTCAATATTGCTGCTAATTCCCTGCATTTTTGCGTTTCCGTTAATCGTGTCAATCCTTCCTCCACAGGATCGTCTATATCTGTGGGCAAATATTTTATTCCTGGAATTCGTTTCTCGAGTACGCTGATTCGTGGTCTTGCTTGTTCTTGTTGGATTCGTAATTTCATTTTCTCGTTCTGTTTCTACTTCGATTGTAATATATATCGTATCATCCTTTACGAATTGGGGTGTTACATATTTTTTCAACAGAAATTGTGGTACTCCTCCTGCAACATTTTCAGTGGATTTTGGCTTCTGGCTTATCATAGATCTTGGGTCTACTCCCAGTTTTTCGCTGTGTCGCCCTTCCCATTTTCCGGGTTTAGCGATTGAAATTGTGACTTTTCGATTAAATGGCCATTCTAACTTGCCGTCATATCTGCCTCTTGCTAATAGAAAATACACTGATAGATATTTTCCTTTTCCTACCCCATCTCCGTTTGGGTATACTCTCAATTTCATCCGGTATCCTCCGATCTCTGTATAGAATTGATGGCTTGTAAAACTGATGATTTTTTCTTCCTCAGCCGATCTTACTTTTTCAGCCCATCCACCTATTTTCCATGTGTATGGGGCTAATCGAGCTCTATCGTTTATTTCCTCGTCTTCTTCTGGTTGCCATTCCATTTCATTTATCATTTCCTCTGGTAGATTTTTCGTATGGTTCGTCTTCATATAGTTCCAAGGTTGTTTCATTAGCTGCATCTTCTGGCGCTTCTCCTGGTATGTATTTTCTCCATTTTGGTTCAGTTCTCTCCATTTTCCATTTCCACTCTTTCGTTTTTTCATCATACACCTTTTTCCATGGTGTTGATCGACATCTCGAATCGTCTATTGGTTGTAATTTTGTACCCAACTTCACATCTTGCCTCCATAACTGGTAGATGGTTAGTATTTGGTCCATTTTTCTTTTCATTTCCTCTTGAAACTCTTGGATCTGTTGTTCTCTTTTTGTTGTATTTTTTCTCTCTGGTTCATCCATGGCTATGATGTTAATAGTTTGTCCGTCTTCCCATATACCTAATTCGTATATCGGGGTTCTTTCTCGCTGGCTTATTTGTCGTTTGTGGTACATTATTGCCACGTCTTCTACCATACCATCATCACTATTTTCGATTATTGGTTGGATGATTTCTCTGTTTATTCGTCGGTATAATTCGTGCATTTGGCAATCGGGGTCTACTAGTATTTCTTTTATTTCCTCATTTGGTAGTTTTATTCTTAGCTTTATTGGTTCATCTCCTCTCATATCTCTTTGGTGCTCTCCATATTTGGCTATCAACTCATCTGTTCTTTCATTATCGAATCTCATTATGTCTGTATCTCGTACGGCTTCTACAAATATTTTCATGGAATTCGGTCTCGTTAACGATAATCGATTAATATATTTTCTGGCTTGATCTATTGCTTGTTCTGTCATTTTTATCTGGTTTTGTCTCATTATCTTTTGTCTCTCTTTTTCTAATCCAGGTTTTATTTCTTTAGCATATAATATATGAATTTTTTGCCATATTTCTGCTGTCGTTTCCTCGGTTTCGTTTTTGTTTAATGTTACCACGTTTATTCCTTTTGGCCATATTAGAGCATCCGCTAGGTGTATATCTCGCTTTATTTTTCTTCCTTGATAATATAAAGGTTTATTTTTATAACTGGGTCCTAGCTTTTTCACTACCCAATCATACAACTCGTTTGTGTTTTCGCCTCTTGTGGCTATTATCTGTCTTGGTATCTCTGGAAAATCAATAATTACCTGATACTCTTCTCTATCATATTCTTTCAAATTCTCTTGGTACTTTTTTATCATGTCTTTCCATGATGCCGTAAATGTACCATTATCCTGTTGATATCCTTTCGCAATTAGTTTCATTATTCTGCTGTATGCGGTTGTATCTTTGAGGTTTAAGAACATTTGATTTCGATCCACTTCTTCTACAATCTCGTTGATTTCTTTTAATATCTCCGTTTCGTCTTCTCTTGGCACATTAGTTTCCATTTCCTCTGCTTCGGATTTTGATTCATCTTTATACGGTTTGTTTTCCTCACATGATTGAAATATTTCTCCGCCCAGACTGCTTATTTCACTTTCATCTTCATCTGTTTGATCGTCTGGTATTTGTCTCAACATATTAATATGTAGTTGTTCCTCTTCTTTCATTATCTTTGTTGGCCCTTTTGTTTGGAACCATATCTCTTTTATTCTGTTCTCTATTTGAGCTTCACTCCACGTGGGCTTTTCTTTTCTGATTCTTGTTTCTATTTTTTGTAGCAGTATCCTCTGGATTCGATTTTTTGTTATTATTGGTTCTGATATCTTTTCTTTTCCTTGTGACGTTGATGCTTCTTGCTCATCTTTTTGTAGTTCTAAATTTTGCTCCTCCATTTCTTGAGCTAGCGCTTTCTTTGCCATCGCTTCTATTTTTTGATCTAGTGCTTGTTCTTGCTCTAGGTGTTTTAACGCTCCGTCTATTTTTAATATTAGTGCCTTCTTTCTTAGTTCCGCTTTCTCTTGGTTTAGGATTGCTTCTTTTTCTTTTAGTTGATCCTCCTCTTGTTCTAAAGCTTCCTCTTGCTTTATTTTTTCGAGTGTACTCTCTATTGTTTTGTGTCATAATTTCATTTTCGAGTTCATCTATCTCGTACATTAGTGTTTCCTCGTTTTGATCTTCCGTTATCATCATCTCTGCTCGATTACTCTCTTGAGTTTCTGGTTCGTCTGATTTCTCAGTTGTCATTTCTTTTAGTTGTCGACGTCTCTGTTTTTCCTCCTCTGTAAATTCTTTGATGGCCTCTATTTTCTCCATCGTATTCAATTCAACTGTTTTCTCATTATTGGTTATCATATTTTCTCCCCCTTCGTTCTCAACACACTGCTCCGCAGTGTGAATTTCATCTGGAATTTCCATCCTCATCATATTAATTCTTTTCGGGGGTTTGTTTTCGATTTTCCCATCTTTGCTGGATTTCTTGGGCTTCTTCTATTTGAAGTCTTTGCCATTCAGCTTGTTGTTGCTCTTGATATTCTCTGGTTCGCAGCTCTTGAATCTCCTCATTGCTTCTCATTACGTTGATTCGTTGTTGTTGTATATTGGCGGGCATCTGTTGCATCATCTCTTTTAATTCCATGGGCATTCGCTGTAATGTTTCCCGTAACATGTCTATTTCTTGTATCACGTTAATTTGTGGATTTCTTGTCGGATTATTGTTTGGTCTTGATTGATTTGCCTCTCCTCTTATGTTGCATCGCCTTGCGATGTGCCCTTGTTGACCACAATTATAACACGCTTTGCTATTAAGTTGTTGACATATTCTCTCAGTATGTCCTCGTCTACCACATTTTTGACAATTGTAATTTCGGAAACAATTTTCTGATCGATGTCCCATTTTTTGACATGTGGAGCATTGTTCGTTTGCGTTTGGCTTGTTCCTGAAATTATTATTATAGCTTACTTGGTTATTACCTCTATCTTCTGGATTTCTTGTTGCTGGTGGTTTGAACATCTGCTGTGCTCTGGGTATGAATTGATTCATGGCTGGATTGATATTGTTGTTTTGATTGTTGGCATTGACTGTCGATGTTGTTGGTTCTGTGGCCAAGACTGCCACTTGATATCCCAGTCCCAGATGGGCTTCACATCTATTTGCGATCGCTACTGCTTTATCTAACGTTTCTGGTGCCAGGCATCCAAGGTTGGCTCGTATGTCTTCTCTTTTGATTCCTCTTATGAAGACGTCTACCATTTTATCTTCGGGCAAATCTGTTTCTCCGAAGGCTTCTTTACACAATTTCTTTAATTCGCATGCGTATACTGCATTTGATTCGTCTCGTCTTTGTTTTCGATGCAGGAAGTCTAATATCTTCCTATTTCCCTTTTTCTCTATTCCGAATATTTTTATTAAGAACTCTTTAATCTCTGTCCATGTTGTCAGTTTCGCTACATCTCTTGCTTCCTCTACGAATACATCTTGTGCGCTCCCTTTCAAATACAAGGGTAGTCGCTCTTTTACTTTTTGATCTGTCCAGTGACAGATATTTTTATACACTTCAAATTCTTTTATAAATGTATCCAATTTGTTGAGACTCCCGTCAAACGGTTCTTCCCTGAACTTTTCTCTGAATTCTCCTATCATCACATTATTGTTATTCAACATGGTATTTGCATCCGGAATTGAAGTCATGTTGGAATTTGTGGAATTTGCCATGTTTGGGTTTAAGTTTTTTAATCTCTCTTCTTCGTTTTCTGATTCTATTATTGGCAACCGGTTTTCTGTATCGTTTATTTCGTTTTCTTCGCTACTGTTGAATTCGACGTCGGTTAATCCACTATCTGTGCCGGTTCCTGTTGCTGCTGTAGTTGATACTCTGGTGTTGACACTTCTGCTGTAACGAACTTTTTTCTTTTCTTCTGTTTTTAATAAACTTTTTTCTCTATTCTCTTGGCTTTTGCTTCTCGTATAGTTGCTGATGCTATCAATGTTTACGGTTATTCGTTTGCTTGGCTGGTTTCTCTTTTCTTGCTTGGGTTGCTTTGAACTTCTGGTTGCTTATTACTCGTGGCTACTCTGACGTTTATTCCAAATTCTTTTCTGTTCGTTTATTCAAGTTTCTTTGTTATTACTTTGCTTTGTCGTTTGCTCTGAAATATTTTCTCCTTTGCTTTGCTTTGAAATTGACTTGGATTGCTTTGTTGGACTATGATTCCTAAAAATAAATAACACTCCAATATTCTATACTCTATACCAATTTCTCCTCCATTTACCATACTATATACGTTATTATCCCTTGTTCGCGTTTATCGTGGTGGTCTCCTTTATCTGACTCACCCCCCTTATTTTAAGTCTATTTTTAATTATCTATACCTCATAACAATTATCTATTAATCTCGTATCAATTATCTATATAGTCTTATCAGTTATCTATATAGTCGCATCAATTATCTATATTATAATATCAATAAAATCATCATATTCATATTCTCAATCAATCCATTAATTATTTTTCCTATGTCTCTCAAAAATTCATTTGCTTAATCCTCAATCGCTGGCGCTCTATGCCCTCTATAATTTCCGTTGGCTCTTCGGCCTTCGGCTTTAACTCGTTTACTGGTCATCTGTGACCTTAATATCTATTCATAATCATATTTCGTCTTTACTCATATCATATCTTATCTGGCACTCTATGGCCTCTAATATTTAATCATAATCATATCTTATCCGGCACTCTATGGCCTCTAATATTTAATCATGATCATATCTCATCTTTACTGTTTAATCTAATCATAATCGTATTCTATCGATTTCATCTTTACTCCTATTCATACTCATCTTATTCATATTATCTCTCATTGTTTCACCGGACTTGAGCTCATCAGTGACTCTTGGGTATGTTTGAGGCCTCACATTGACTCTCAAGCCATGGCGTCTTTTGGCCGCGCATTCTTCCGGTTACGCTTTACTCACCGCCATTCGGATATTTGGTACTCGGTGTGGGATCCGGGTTATTGTACCAAACTCCTCGCTGGGCAATAAAAAAACATTCCCTCGGTACTCGGTGTGGGATCCGGGTTGTGTACCTCGAAGAATATAAAAGTATGGAAATGCCTAGACGTTCAATCAAGTTCCAAAAGCGGTTTACTTGATTTCCTGAATAGTGAAAAGAAAAGGAAGCGATTAAATATAGGCGCGGAAAATTTCTAATCCCTGCCCGCCTCTGCAATCAGATTTCCCGGCTCAATTCGGCCGCCCTTATCTGACCTGTCGGATTTCCCGGCTCAATTCGGCCGCCCTTATCTGACCTGTCGGATTTCCCGGCTCAATTCGGCCGCCCTTATCCGACCTTAGTAGGACATTTTGAGTATGAACCATTTACCGGTTAGTTCACATCTCACCTACCGTTTGGCCCCCGATACTCGGTGTGGGATCCGGGTTGTTGTATCGAGTTCCTCCCAGCAAATAAAAAAAATCGTTCGACACTCGGTGTGTGATCCGGGTTTTTGTATCGAACGGCTCAGCGCCATCAGTCCCTTGGCTGATAACAACCTGAACACGACAGTCCGTAGCTGTCCTCTGGTGCCTCACCACCAGCTAGGGAAAAAAGATCATCTCTAGGTACCTTTAATCAAAACTACTAATTCCGTTCCGTGTACACTCTTTCTCTCACCTCTCGGTCTATCTCTTCACTCCCCCCTTCAAAATTTGTGGTAATCGCATCAGCAAGCTCCCCAAAAGAGGTGATCAATCTCTCGCCGGTTACTTGCTGACATACGCGACTTGGCCTACCAGTTCCTTTCTCAGTAGGGTTGATCAGGGTTTCCCTTGGGTGAGCGTACTATCACTAGATAGCTCAGGTTAACCATTTTTCCTCGTCCTATCTCTATATAGTATCGATAAATATAATATCAATAAAACAAAAAGAATTATACTCTAGGAAGTTGGTTGTCGAAATTTTTCCGTCCAATTATTTGTGTCTCTGTGCATGTGTTTTAATTATTTCCCTAATTCGGCTTTCATGTATTTGGTCTATTACCTTTATTTATCGTTGTCGGTTTATTATTTTATCTACGAACACTGCATATTTATTTTTACGTTATTTTACTCAAGTTCATTTATTTCACTAACTGATAATAATTCGAATAATGGACAATACACGTTTATTTCATATCATAACACTTCATGGAAAGTAAACAATTAGTCTTTCCTTTATCTTTCGCTGGCATAACATGCAGTGCGACTCTTGTGCGCATCCATAACAATAACTCAGGTGTCCGCAAGGTATCACCATTACTCGTGCTTCCTCTGTTTTGCACGCATAACACTCCACATAAGCCTTAGTTTGTTCTTTCATTGTTGTTGTAATCTCGTCCTCAATATTTTCGACCTTTTTCATTAACTTGTTCCAGCTTTTCCCAAATTTGGTTATTTCCAATCTCATGGATAGGATTTCATATATCCTTTCGGTTGTTACATCTTTATCAATATTGAGCAATTTTATTAATATGCAATGTTCGTCGGAGTACAGGTTGGAAATCGTTGATATCTCCTCTTTAGCTCGTTTAATTAATTTTTGTTTGTTGATTAGTTCCTCTAAGTTATCGTTTTCGATGTTTAGGATACCCTTTAGTTTTTCTATAATTTTTGTTGGTTCCATCTAAAATTATTAAGTCTCTTTTAATTACCCATTAAATCTATTTAAATACTAATTAACTAAATTGTATGTTATTCATTCAGCTCTTAGTTTAATATTTTGTTTTAATAAGCTATTACTTTAATTATCATAATTACCCGTTGTAATTTATTTTATTATCGTTTTATTGTTTTTCCCGTTTGTCGTTATTCCCCTTACTTACCCCATCTCATTTTATCCCGCATTTTGCCCTTTTAATTATATGTTGTTTGCTTATGCGTCTTGTCGTGTTGTTGGTATCTTACAAGGGTGTTGTGTCGTCAAGTATTGATGGATGTTGAATGCTTTGGCGTTGCTGTCTATGTAACTTTAATGTCCGTTTGGTTCCTTGGGGTTTTGCAAAACAATCGTTGTATTAATGGGTTGGTTGTTTTATTGTAGTCAGCGTGGTTGTTTTTCATTGTTTACATCGTTATCTTGTAGTCGGGTTGTTCGTTTTTCATCAGTTATTCTCTGGGTTTTTGTTTCATGACGTTCTCATTTCTCTGGGGTTTTGCAATATGTCGTCTCAATATTTCTATTTTGCTTGTATTCCTTGGGTTCTTTGTAAAACCAGTCATTTTATGAGCCCCCAAATTTGTATCTCGTAGTCGGGCTGATCGCTTTTCATCGATCTTTACAATTTCTCATCCATCTTTGCAATCGGTCTTTACATTTTAAAGTTCCACATGTTTCATCCCTCTGGGGTTCGGCAAAATGTCGTCCCGACATTTTCTGTTAAAAAGATAGTTATGCTTTATGTCCCCTTGGGTTTTTTCGCAAAAACAATCATTCTATCCCGGCTGAGCCCCCAAATTTGTATGGTGGGTTACAGGGTTTCGCATCTTGCTTATTGTTCGGTGACCCTAGTAACGCCATACAAAATGATACTAACCGCCACTCGACACCCGTTGCTAAGCAACGTTGGTAATGTGTTCAAGTGGTGGATCGTCCGCAAAAATTGAGTACCATCGGCTAGTACTATAATTGCTCGGACAACCCTCGGGTTCACGAGCTGTCGATAGAAGACCTATGCTCGCTTTACTTGGTCCCCAACGTGGAAATGCGAATTAAATTTAGTCTGATTGATGTAAGTGATTTTCGAGTCGACCCCACTATGACCGAATATATGAGAGATGATTTATTTAATGAACAAAGGACATGCATAATAAGTCAAGTTGATTGACTTGACGCTTGTGCGGCTCGGCGTCGGGCCCGTTCCTTGCGTCCCGGCCGGCGGATGGTTGGTTGGATAGCTGTCGATTTTTGGCTCGGTGCGGTTTCATCAACGACGCGTTGACTTGGCAGTTGGGAAGGGGCGAAGATGAGCGGGTACGTTACCGCTTCCCCTTCCCGACAGGCTGCTAGGGCAACTTCTAAGCCCCTGATCTGTGTGCGCAGACTCCGATTGAGCTGGCGTTCTTCGGCCCAGCCTTTTTGAGCTGCGGTGAGACGTTGGTAGAGTAATTTCGTCCGTTTGGGGTCTAAACAGGTCGCCTTGACCTGTTGTACTTCGCGAGTTAACTGTAGTATCTGGCTGAGTAGCTCCGCGTTTGCCTGTCTAGCGCGGGCTAGCTCATTTTCCATTAGTTTCAGGGCCGACATTTCTATGAAGAAAAATATTAATCTTGTCTAATATGGAGAACTCTAATTATTTCAAACATAATCGTAGCAGAAAACTTATTTAAAACAAAAATTTCTAAGATGATAATTCATTATAATTCATTATTCATAACATCAATAGGATACAAATGTTAGTCATGCTTGTGTCTGGAGGTTCAGGACTCTTCGAGAAATTTCCTGACTCCTTCCTCCGGGGTGTAACCGGGAATAATGGGCACTGGTCGTCGGAGGTTGCGTGCCGGTCGAGCTGGGTACGTTTCTGCGATACGTCCGACGAGGACGTCTTCTTCAACGTTGGCGAGGTACATCCTCGCCTTCACCACCTGTAGGTCGACCTCCGTTTGGATCTTCTCCCACTGGGCCAGCAAGTTTCGGGCGTTGTCGACAATCTCCTCGGCAGGATACTGCTCCTCCTCTGGTCGGTGTGGGTCATTTCCTCTGCCCAGTACTTGCCATAGCGACGGGCACGATCGTTTCGGGCGTGGCTCGTCGAGAGTCATCGATGGGCGCGCTCGTTTCCAGGCTCGGCGCCATTCATCTGCCTCTTGTTTCGAAATCAGATTCGGCAACATAAATTCTGCTGAAATAAGTAAACGTCATATATTCTCTTACTAATTTATGGGAATATTAAATCTACAATCTCGAGTTCATGCAATCTTAAATCATCCGGTAATTCTAGGGGATACCTTGACTGGTTAAATTTGCGTTCAGTGAACTTGATAGTTGAGTTGGAATTGTAAGGATTATTGTGAGGAAATGTCTGGGTTCATGTTCTGGTGATTTCCATAGTTCTTTCATGCTGAAGAAAGGTGATGGGGCAGAATATGTAATGTATGTCTATGTGACTTAGTTACTTGGGATTCAATTCATTTAACGTTACTACTGTTGGGGGAAAACATACTCGCGTCGGTTTAACGTAATTAATAACGGTTATTGCAATTTTAAATGCTCATCGCAACTACTAATAGTTATTGTATTTATTAATGTTTAACGAAATTATCAATAGTTATTATAATCACTAATGCCTATCGACATTGTCGTAATTATTGATACTTGACTCGTCTATTCATTCCTCCAACGGAAATGATTATTTATATTTCATCCTTTCTCTCGGTGGTAGATTATCGGAACGGATGTTTCTCGCGATGGTCAATTATCGGAACGGATGTTTCTCGCGATGGTCAATTGTCGGAACGGATGTTGGGAGTGCTTGATTCTTATCCGATCACGCCATCCGTCCGTGTTTTAATGGTTGATAGTTCGTCGTAATTCAATTGTGCGAATCTACTAATCGAAATCCACTTTGTCTATTACTCTAATGGTTGACGTTGGCATTAATCTGGGTCTAGTTGTGCGTTCGTTTAAGCCGTCGGTACTGTCTTATCGGGTTTTGTGGTTAGGTAATCTGTTTTTATTTTCTTACTGATTAATTTAATTGTCCATGGTTTTGAGGAACTATGCTGGCTGCTTACGACAAATTTTTCGGATGTGGTCAATCGTTGATGGTTCTCGATGTTATTCATAACTTAAATCGTATCGGGAAAATTAACCGTTGGAATTCATGTTGAGGGTTGGCTAGAATGAAATTGCGGAATTGTAGAACTATAGTATTGTGTCAGTCGGTCGATTTAATGGTTGGAAAAAATTTCTCTTTAGTTCAAGGCAATAAATGTTCTCCGTTTTATTGTTGATTTTATAAACTTTTATTTTATTGGATCACTTCGTGCTGGAATTTACCGATGTTTGATGATATTTGTATCATATTTATGTGGAGATTTTAAAGGTATTATAATTATTTCGATTAGAAGTAAAAATACAGATTTCATTGTTTTAATTCTTAAACTCCTAAACGTCTGACTAACGGAGCATCTCATTAATTCAGCCAACATCTTAGTTTAAAACGTGACTTCATCTTACTTTCCCCTAATCGATTTTGACTTTTGTTGATGGATTACTTTACTATTTAGTTTAATTTTCTCGAAATTTATTGGATCAAATTTTACGATCGATCATCCTGAGTTTTCCTTACTAATTACCTTAGAGATTTTTCTTATCGTTAACTTAGGTTAATCAATAAATAGATTAGGCAATTTTAATGAACTATTTCTAACATCTGACTTAATAACTCTAAGTTTTACCTTCCCTTACATACAAGTTTATTTTATTACTATACAATCTGCTCTAATTTTTAATCAAGGACTTGATCTAAGTTAAACCCGTGAGTCACGTAAATTCTCTAACTATCATTTTATTTAAATCCAATTAAATTAAGGAAACATTTACTTTTAATGAAAACTTTTAACTTGATAGCTAAAATCAGTTTAAGGGACTCACTGAGTTGCTTACAATATTTATTTTTAAATGTAATTTAACGTACTACTAGTTAGATTATTTTCCAGAATTAGTTCAATTCACCGAATGATATCTTTAAAATTAGTTTACTTTTACCCTATTATTTGATTTAATCAAAAATTATTTGTAACTAGTTTTATCTCTATCCGTAACTTAACTTGCTTTACACTATGAGATAATTGAAGTTAATTTATTTTTAAGCCCATAATTTTAGTTTAATTCTAATCAATTTACTTTGTTTTTAATCCATAAGGTGATTTAAGTTAATGATAATTGTTTCGAAAATAAATTCAATTCAGTACACTAAATGATCAAATTAATTCCAATTGTTAATTCAGGTTAATTCTATCAACGACTTTAGTTTAGTTTATCCCCGTACCTTTTCCCTTTAATAGATCCTAGGCGCATTTGTGTTTACATTATATTTATTGAGTGCCCACTGGACTACTCGGTGTGATAAGTTTAAGCCGTGTGTAATGTGATTTTAGGTCGAATTTTCTGAATTGAGAAACGAGGAAGCAGCCAGAGACTTCTTCCTTATTCCTCGCTTCAGCTATAGGGATAAATATTTACGTTACGACCGCTGCGTTGCGCACGCTGAGTCTTCACGGGTCCATATCATTGGCGGTTGTCCACGCTCTTACATGCATCTGCACTATGTTGATTTTACTATCTTGCGTGATGTGTCGGCTGTGGGCCGGAAAAATTTCGACAGATTTAATTATAAATTATATATAAATATGAAACAATTTATGCATAATAATGTTTATTAATTATATGAAACAAAAATAACAAGTTACCATTCCAATAAAAATAGCATAAATTCATACAATAAACCAAATGCCTCTCTTCCCACGCCGACGTCCGAGCAGAGCTCTACAGAGATGCAAGGTACGGGGCGTGGAAAGAGGATTCCAAAAATCAAATGATCCTCACCTAAAATTTCTAAAAAATTCAAAACAATGATCTCGAACAGATTTAAATGTTTAAAAACGATTCAAATAGTTTGGAATATTCCAAAAAAATAGTTTTAAACTAGTTAAAATAGTTTTGGTTAAAATGGTTAAATGGTTAACTTTAATGTGAAAATGGATCAGTATATATACCTAAATTTTTGGTGTGTAAAATTTGATGTAGTAAAACAAAATTCGACCTTGTTGTTTTCTAGCAAATTCTAATATTTATTTTTATTATTTTTCGATTTATTTTTATAATTTTTTATTTAGAATTTTATTTGAATTATTACTAATTCAAATTTTCCGATTTAAATCTTGCTTTAATGAACTTTAATTGATTTTTCCAATTTCGTCGAATTTGTCGTGTTTTCATGTTGTATTTGTGTAAATATCGTGCGGATCTTGGTGCATTTTGTTATTATTTTAATTTATTTTTAGGTTGCTTAATTTATTTTTAATTCTTTTATTTCTCAGTTTTTATATGGGTTTAATTGGTGTTTTGGGGTTTATTTGAATTGCGTGTTGTATTTGCGTGTGTGTTTCTGATCCATTTAAACATTTTGAAGGCCGTTTACGTTCTGGCCCAACACTAAGGTATTACTCATCTCACTGATCTGACCTTCACTTGCAGGTTCTAGGGATAATTTACCTGATACGTTGCACGATTTTAATAACCATTGCGCACCCATGACCGAAATCATGTTGGAACTGTGCACAATAGCCGAATGCCATTCGAGCAGGTGAGCGTTCCTACCAACACTACTCCTCGAAGGACCTTCGTCTTCCCGGATCATTAGCTGCCGTTAGAAGGACTTACGCTCCTACCTATTATCCCATATCTAATCCCTACCCTTCGCCGTGACTATGCCGAGGAAATCATGGGGAATGGTTATATTTCAATTTTTATCCGCGAAGTTTTCCGATGCCCACTATTGTCCGATACCTCACCTCTCGTAAGATGAAATTGGGTAGTGAAATTCTTAACAACAAAAACAAAACCAAAGAAAAATAAAATAAGACAGATTACGAATAAATTATATTGAACGTCATACATATTTACATCGTTTTACAGCACAACCAACAATGAACATCAAAATCGCAAGGCTACTGGTGTACATTTTTGTCTGCCAGCGGGAGTTACACTTTTCATCTCAGTCTTCATCGGCGTCAATGTCCGTCGGCAGACGCCTTCTTTTCGCCGGCCGATACGGCGGAGGATTCACTTGGTAGTTACCCACAGCACTCGTGGAGGGTCCCGCGATTTCACATGAGATACCATATGAGACGCTTCGCCTGTAAGAATGGCTATCTCGTCAGAATCCAACCTCAGTCGATCAAGGGCTCGCACTACCTGAGGCGCTTCAAGATCCTCATCCACCAGATTGATGTGGATGGACCGGGGAGGAGACGCGAAGATGACTCGAGGGACGTAGCAGATGTCTGGGTCGAGCCCCGGAATCTCGAACTCCCGATAAGGGGGCGGCAAATCGTCGATCTGGTAAGAGTCGTCAACGGGCTCTGCTTCTCGAAAGAGATCCTCTTCTCGGCGCCGACGATCCCGGCGTCACCTATTCCGATTTGGTCGGTGGCGAGCTGTGGTAGCGACAGGGTTCGCCGTGGTTTCTGCTGGCGGAGGATTTAGAGTGGGTGGAGGAAAGATAGCTGATGAAGCTGGGAGGTCTTCGGTGTTGGGGAGATGATGGGCCGGAATGATGTTGAGTTGGCTGGCCCGGACGCTTCCTGGGACGTGAGCCCGGAGCTCCACGTCCGTGAAGGCTCGTCGGAGCGCCGTTGATTGTTCGCGTATCAGCAGCCTTTGACTGCGCGACTCGGCGATTAGTTCGTCACGCGCTTGGGTGAGTTGGATGATCTTTTGTCTTAATTCTATCACGGTTTCTGGTGGGGCCCAAGTACCTTTTATTCTTTCATATTTAACTCTGAGCTCGTTGTGCTTCTGCTTCAAGTCTTCATATTGGTGTCGAACGGCCACTATGGATTGGGGAAGTCTGGGAATCCTCGGGAGGTTGTTATATCCTGGATTATTATTGCTGCTCATTCTAAAGGAGAGAAAGAAAAAAGAAATTAAAAATTTGGAAATTATTGAGAGATGGGGTATGTAGACAGAGTATTACGGGAAGGGACTTTGAAAATTTATTGAGTAAGTTGTCTCCTATTCTTAATAGCTTCCCGCCCTGACCTCCATTTTCTAATGACGAAGATATCGGATATTCAAAATTAGTGTATGGTAAGTAATTTAGGCTAATGTTATTGTAACCCGAAAGGTACTCGAAATTCACTAAAATATCGTATGGTGTACATTTTAACTAAAAAATTTTATAGTAGGTTAGTCGTATTTTATATAGTAAGTACTGGAATTAATAATTTATAATACTGAAATTATTTAAATGTAACTAAAGCCCTGTATAATATATATTTTTAACTAAAAAATTTTATGGTAGGTTGATCGGATTTTAGTATTTGGATTAATAAAATTTTTTATGCTAAGATTATCTAAAGGTGACTGAAGCCCCGTATAATGGGTGTTTTAATTAACAATTCTATAATAAGCGAGTCGAGTTCCTTGTGGATCGAACATTTGAAATTATAACTTTTTGACATTAACAATATTTAGGATTGAATGAAGTGTCAAGTAATATAGATTTTAATTAACACTTCTGTTTACCAGTAAATCGAAATTATTGTGCATTAGCAATTCGGGATAATAGTTTTATACCACCTAAACAAACTAGTTCAGAATTAAGTAAAACGTTATATATTAAATGTGTTAATTAAAGATTTTAGGATAATTCAAACGTAAGTAGAAGTGAAAGTGAACATTAAATCATTAATGATATTTATCAAAACTGGTAGGTAAAGGTAACCAGATATTAATCTTTACTACATTTATTCTGAAGGTAATTAATAAGTATTTAATAAAAGCCATCTTAATAAGTTAAAATTACTTACAGTGGTTTCTAGTAACGCGAGAAGATTCCGATAAGTTTGATTTTTGGTGATATTATCAGAAAATTTTATCGATTGGTGTATTGTGCTAACAAATTGGTAATTAACGATTTAGCACTTCATGCATGGGTAGGTACACTTTTATTGATTGCTATTTTATATTGTCGGATTTAGTCAACCGTGATTCTTCGTTGTCAATCTACTGGATTTTCATTTTTGCTAAATCACTAGAAGATCGTTATCCTCCTCCTCTATTTGCTAGGATCTACGCGGAATTTATATCTATGACATCGACAATCCTTATAAACGATTTTTGACCCCTGTCCTTGCTCCATCTGTGTCAGTTAATATTTTTTAAGCCTATTCTATCGCGGAATTTTTCTCTCATGGTGTCAGGCCAGATTCAAATGGGTTGCTATTGTTTGTTAAATCTATGTCAGTTATTTTTGAACCTATTCTACCGTGGAATTTCTCTCATTGAGTCGCATCAGATTCCAGAAAAAATTGGAATGTTATTGCTGCACTTCCCTACTGCAGAATATCTTGCCAATGATGAGAAAGTTTTTTAATTGATTCTTATTCATTTTGACATTTATTTAAATAAATTTTTATGCTTTTGTCTAATTTTCTACATCAATTTAGTTTTGATACAAATCTTTACTATTATTGTCTAAAACCTATCCCTGCTACCCGTTTCTTATTCATTAATTAGTCCGAAACAGAAAAAAATTCTTTGATCAACATGTGATCCTTCTTAATCTCCCCCTAACTAAAATTTCCCGCACTTCCCTGGATTTTAAAACGACTCGCTCCGGCCACTTTTCAGCAGCCGCCTCGAGTAGACAACGGCGCCCTGCGTAGCGGTCCTGTGGACAAGGCCAGACCCGACTGCGGACTGCCGAGGGGTTCACGAGGCATGATCCACGAGCTCAACTAAGGGTTTTCACCCACTAGCCGGTACGAGATCCGTCCCATGAACCGTCTATTGCCATACTATATATATATAATTTAACGGGTTCGGACTATAAATGTAGATATGATATTATCAAATAATTTAACGAAACATTACACATCATAAAGTTTTAATTAAGCATAAAATTTACATTAACCTAATAAGCAGAAAACATAAACACAAATCCTTACGTTCTGTTTGAAATCAATAATATCGTAGAATTCAAAATTTTTGGTTAAAAGCATAAGTTAAAAATAATGAAGTTCATCACTGTATATATACTAATTTCATGCGTGTGTGCGACCAATAGGCGATTTTTCGCGATTTTTAGGGCTTTTTAATTATTTTATTACTTTAAAATTATTTTTATTATTTTTTGTATATTTTTCTTTATTTTTTGATATATAATTTATATTATATTTGAATTTTACTTTTATCACTATTTTCTTGTAATATTATTTTTAGCCCTTTTTATTTGTTCTCTGGCCGCCACTTCTGCCTGTGTTTTTTCTAAACCTTATTTTGCAAGGTTTTGACAGTTTATTTTATTTCTTTGTATGTCTCTTTTTGCTTCTGTAGGCATTTTCTGAACTTTAATTAATTATTTGTTTATTTAATTTTTGTTATATTTTTAATTTGTTTTTAATTAATATGTTTTTCATTGATTTTTGGTATCTATGTACAGTGATTCGTTCCATTACTTCCACTCTTTGACTTTAATTTTTAATTTTTATTTTTTGTTTAAATTGTGGCTCTGAGCCCAACACTTGTATGCTATGACGATTTCTAATCAACAATGAAATATATTTTAAAACCGTAACATAAAATACCGAATTAATGTTAACACGTTGAAGACCGCATTGCAAAATCGTATTTCTCACATATGGACCGGCATTCTTTTGAATTTACAGAAAAATCGTTTTAAAATGAGGCTTTGTCAAATTAACTAAGTTTGTTATATACAGTATCTCTTCGAAGGAGCGGCGAATCGACTACTGTACACAAATTGTATTTAAATCATGCCCACTAGTGGGCATGCGGTCTTTAACGTGTAAATAATTTAAAGGTTTGTGGTTTGCAACCCTAAAACAATATACCAATCGAACATTTAAATAAAATAATTGTAAACTAGTAGTTATGCTAAAATACTATTTAAAAAAATCTAACACTCGTTTTATTATTTAAATAATTTTTCAAAACCATACTAATAATATTAACACTAGATCTACCGGACTTTTTGATATACCTAGTTCTACCATGAGCGGTCAAAATGACGGGTTACGAAATACTTTACACAATTTGAGAGGCAATATGTATAATTGTTTATTAAATAATAAAAATACAATAAAACATTTATAACAAGCATATTATAGTATTTTACAACAGAAACAATGAAAGAAAAAATAATAATAATAATTCAGGAACGATATTCTTTTTTTAAAATTTAGTTTGATTTTGATTTTTATTCTTCGCATCTTTTACAAATAATTTTTTTTACTGATATACATTTGCCACATACGTATCGTTTGCATTTATCGCACATAAGAGTAGTTTTATTCTTATTGCAAAACCCTGTTTGACATTGCTTTCTTGTATTTGTTGATTCATCAAGAGGTTGCTGGTTATGCCTCTCTATCTGACTTCTTGATTTTACGAAATCTGCAGCAAGTTCGTCCGCCAGTTGAAACATAAAATATTTTCTTGCTATATTTATTGCAGTTGTTTTCTTATATAATATCCAAGCATTTATTATGGCAAGGTCTAGTATATTGAAGAATACTTGTAGTGGCCATTTTCTAGATCCAGATTTTGTGCTGTATTTTCTGGCCATTTGATCAGATGAATCCACACCACATTTATTTTTGTTATAGAATGTAATTGTTTCGGGGAATAGCTTTTTATTTTTGTTAATTTGAACCGACTTATGTTTTGAGCTTAGCACTAGTACTTTTTTTTGTGGTTTGCTTTTATATATCGTGAGAATAAAATCATTTGCTTTGTAAAGCAAAGTTGAATAACATTGCATATTATCTTTTTTTATTTTTACAAACTTTGGCAGTTCTCGTTTATTACTACGTATAGTTCCAACCAACGTGGTCCTTTTTGCAAGCAACTTCGATGCTAACGATACGCTTGTAAAAAAATTATCTGTTATTACAGTTCTCCCTTTCATCGTATATGGCTCCATTAGTTTTAAGGCAACAAATTCAGATAATGAAGTAGAGGAGGAACGAGTTTCATCCTTACCTAAATATGGAAATCCATTTATTATATATTTACTTTGGACATCTGCTGCCAGCCAAAATTTTATTCCAAATTTGTTGGGCTTATTTGGCATATACTGCGTAAACCTGCACCTAGCTTTTGTAGCAAATAGTTGTTCGTCTACTGTTATATTTTGCCCTGGTTTGTAGCAGTTTTGGCTATTTTCAATAAATTTATTCCACACTTTCGAAATTAAAGCAAATTTATCAGTTTGCAAACGTTGACTTCTAGAATTTTTGTTGTCGAAACGAATAAATCTTAAAATTTCAGTAAAATCGCTCGTACTCATGGTATCTGCAAAAAACTTAGGCCCCCATTTTTTATTCCATAAATAGGAAAGTTTTAGATTTTTGGCTTCATATGCTCCACGTGCACATACTATAGCCATAAAAGCTTTTAATTTTTCTTCTGTAAGTGTCCATTTTTTACCAAAAACTCTAAAAGCCTCCGCTTCTGTGCATTTTATTATATACTCCATAATATTTCTGTCAATAATCAAAGAAAATGCACTACTTGCAGAACCTTTCATTATGTTCCTTTTGGCATATCCTGTTGGACCAGGTGTATCTTTGAAAATATTATGTAGTGGTAATCTTCCCCCAGAAGATCCTTCGTTTAGTTTTCTCCAGACTGTTCCATCCGCAGACAATTCAATTTCATCCTCCTCTACTTCTTCTTCTGAACTTGTAGATAATTGTTGGTTCCTTTTCCTTTTCGGTATATTCAAAATATTTTCATTCACTATCACTTGCAGAAGATTCCTCATGATCACTGTCATTATCACCACTATCAAACATGTAATCATCACTACCGTACGGTCCGTTATTACTTTCGATTAGATCGCCATCACTATCATAAAGTTTATCTTCTTCAATGTCAGAGAATCCTTCTGGTATGTTACGTATTTTTTCTAATAACTTTTCTATTTTCATTTGCTTGGTCATTTTTACGGCCTGATAAATAACAAAAATATAAAACCAAAAACATTTTTTATTTTTTCTAAATTATCTTACCTCTGTTGAAATCGTGAGGGTGGAGATGAACTGGCGCGGATAAATACTACTATATCTGCCAATGACTAAAATTACTGACTGAGCATATGCGGTGAGAACCTCAGTTTTCAACGAAATCATATGGAGCCTGTGAGATCACTCATCATGTGACAACCAATTTGTTTTCTTTTTCAACAGAAAATATGTAGTATATATAATAAATGATTCATTTTTGAGATAACAAGGTATTATTTATCAACTTCTAAAATCATACTGGCGAATATAGCAATAAACCGTACAACAAATATCAAATTTGTCTTAAATATTAGTAGCCGTCATTTTGACGGGTGCTGGTAGAAATAGGTATAGCACAAAAAAATTTGCATTTTGGATACATTTAAAAATAGAAACAATTTATAAAATTAATTACCGCTACATATGTAGAAAAGTCATGCAATTATTTCGAAAAAATATTAATTGTAATTATGTAATTTTTTAGCAAGAAAATTGAAAACCGTCGTTTTGACGGTCTCGGTAAATCTAGTGTTAAATATTAAAATCGTAAAATAAAAATTGCTGTAGTGTACTCAGACTGTACTGAATACAAAAAATTTCTAACAATTTCATAAAAAAATTTTCAGCAAATTAAATTCTTAGAAAACTTGATGAGAAAAAAGTGCACTTTGAAATATTATTCAAAGAAAAATTGAATCCGGGATCCAGAGGGTGCAAATTACTTCTGAATACGGTAAATCAGGCCTGCCCAACACAAATCTGTTTAGGAGCCAATCTCAAAATTATCTAATTTGCAAGAGACTAATTTGCGAAAAAAAAAATTAAATCAAAAACTAATGATTTATTTTATATTTTATTATAAATATATATTAAAT
Source organism: Schmidtea mediterranea (assembly GCA_022537955.1). Taxonomy (NCBI): domain Eukaryota; kingdom Metazoa; phylum Platyhelminthes; order Tricladida; family Dugesiidae; genus Schmidtea; species Schmidtea mediterranea. The sequence continues at coordinate 202,935,258 of CM039680.1, read as the reverse complement.
ACATTAAATTCCACTTTATTTTTCTTATTATGTAAAAATGGCATGTTCTCATGACATTTTTAATTATGAAACACATTTCTAACTAAATATATAATTTGCCTTTTTTCTATGAAATTTCGTTTTTTTATAAGAGCCACAACCTTCTTAATTCAGATTTATGATGGTAGTCACGAAATAAATCTAAAGAGCCATACGTGGCTCAAGAGCCACACGTTGGACAGGCCTGCGGTAAATGAATAAATCCAATCAAATGGTTTATGGTTTTTGGATGACTTGCTGATAAAATTATATTTTTTAAGGGATTAATTTATGAATACTCTTTATATTTATACGTCCTTGACAAATTTCAACCCAAAAAGCTTCTTTATTCTTGACAATTATAGCCTCAATTATCTTTCTTTTTGTATTTGGTTAAAGATTTCTTTTGCATTTTGAATCACAGAATTATAATGCCATTTAGGGTGAGCGATATATGATTAAATTTGCAAATATAATCATTGGTCTTCAATGTTTTTCTTTTTCATGAATATTCCTTTGTCAGCATTTTCACCATTTCCTTTGGTTGCGCCTTCAAAAGTACCGATTTCATGAGAAAAATGACCTGAATCCAAAAGAATAACATTTTTTTCTTTATTTAGTTTTCCAATAAAGATTATTTGTTATTTGTTATTTAGAACAAAATTGACAATTATAAACTATTTATGAATGGAAGAGAACAATGGATCAACTCTATCTGTGTTAGGATTCCTTTTTCTTAAGGTACTTAGTACGATTTGTATCTTTGTACCTCTGTAATCTTTATACTCAAATTTTTTTATTACATGAAAATTGGGTTACTTGGGCCCTTGAACTTTTTTACTGCGCCTTCTATCAGGCTCCTTTTAGGGCACTGTTTAAAACCGTCTCTTAATATATCTGATTCAACTTTTAATTCTTCAAATTATTACCGATTTCTAATTCCCTTAAATAAATTATTAACTGAAATTACCCTGCAGAAACTCATCAAGCTTTCTATGCTAGGCCTAAAGTCCCAAATCCCCTTATTAGGTTAGTTGAGTTTAAAATCAACAAAGAACTACCCGATAGAAATTAATTAATAAATTAATTAAAATACTATTATTTGATATCAATATAAAATAGTTTTATGATTTGCTCATGGATACTGGTAACGCACATAGTATAATACGGAGGATCATTGACCATTTCTATCCGAATGTTCCCAGATATGTAGAAGATGAAATTCCACAAGACATAACTGCAAATGAAATCTCTAGAAAACTTGATGTAAATTGCGAAAAAGAACCATTTAACATTAAATCTAAAGAATTATTCAGTCCTCTTTCGGGAGACACCAAAAATCTTTTCAATTCTACATTCGAAAATACCTCAAGAATATATTTAGAGTCTATTGAAAGGACAAATTCTATTGAAGAAAGAACTATAATTTCAAAATCAACTTCCAAAATTTGTCAAAGAGAAGACCACTATGCTAACCTCATGAAACATGATTACGTAATATCCGTAGATTATAATTCCAGAGAAACAAGCTTTCCGGTTGAAACTGATAAAAGTAGTTCTCAATCCATAAGTGACTTTGTAGGAATCCAGATGTATGATTCCAGTGAGTCAGACAGAAATCGCCAAAAACCATATCAAACTGTTAAAAAAGGGCACATTCCAAACAATTTAAAACAAAAATCTACCAAGCATCCGCATCAAAAGTTTCTGTTTGACGCATCAACCCAATATGAAAAGTGCATGAAAAACACAGAATCTCAAACCTCAAATTTACCTCCCAACAGACCTTGTTTATCATCTTTGTTTCCCAACCTTGTTCAATATAACACCGTTTCATTCGAGGGGGATCATACCATTTCTCTAATCATGACTGATCACGATCACGAAAGTACTCTCAAAATCCAACTATCAGATCTTGAAAAGTTTTCGAAGACTGATCAAAATAGACCTGCGAATGACAAAATATTATCATCATTGGATGAATTTAATAGAATTATAAAACTCGGAAGACATCAGTTCAATGTTATTAATGAGCATACATCACCCCGGCATTTCAAATTAACAATTTACGACATAACCCCAAAGATCACAAACAAGAACAACCTTCCTCAATTTAACTCACCGAATACTGTCTTCGCCAGTTTCGATAGAATACCAAATAAAGACTTGGATAAAGGTCGTGGAAATAAGATCCACAAAAAATACAAAAGTTTGCTCTATACTTTTAAAACAACAAAAGACTATAAGATATCGAAAGATCTTCTAAACGAAGATTCTAACAGCGGTGATGATAGAAGGGAGAATAGTTTAAAATCCCAACTATTGAGGTCGCATTCATATAGGGAGAACATTTACCACCATCCAATATTTGATGAGATCAGAAATGAATTAAATGAGCAGGATTCAAGCGGCGTTTTGAAGAAAATATCAGAGAATTATAAGAAAATCTTTCTAACCCCTCTACCAGCAGTTTATTCAATGATTACCAATTGCAACCCAAACGGCTTTGACATGAAATATAGCAGTGACACTCTATTTGAGCCGAATGACAAATTGAGAGAGGAGTCAAGTAGACCTCACTCGAATAAATACCGCGATAATGCTCACTCTTGATTTATTTAGTGTTTCAAGTAATAAAACTGTCGCTTTCTTATGTTGTGCGAAATTATTTATTACTCAAATAGGACTTCAAATACCTTTAATTTAAATTCCCAACCTAGTTGTTAGTGGCTCCCTTCTTGACTTAAAAAATATTTAGGGAATATATAGCTCACAAAGTAAATCTAAAGATTTATAACGTTAACATTTGTTAAAATGTTTAAACTCCTCGGCCTTTACATACGAGTATTCAATGGTTATTTAAACTAATGGATTACCTCAATTACTATAATCATTTGAAATTGTATTTTCACTTTAAATAATTTAGACATTTCAAAAATATTTTGAACACATTATTAAATAGTGTTGAGGTTCCTAGAATCTCATATTGGTATCTCATATACAGTAGAACCTCGTCATAACGGACTATATCGGGGAACGGGTTGTCCGTTATAAGTAAATTTTCGTATCGACTCCATAAATCTTCTTAAAAAGACTCTGGGTTAAAAACAATGTCACAATTGTTACTTATGCATTTAAAATGCGCATATAAAAGTTTTTTACAAGATAAAAAAATTAACTTAAAGTTGTTTAATTATTATCCCGTTTTTCATCTTGGAAGTTCGTTTTTTCACTATCTAATTGTTTCGGGCATGAAAATGTAATCAAAAATGAATCGAGGGTTGTCTGTTTTAATAGCGCTCGTTGTTTCTTGATAATTAACTCGCGAAAACGGCGAAAGTGCATAGAATATTGTTGGAAATCACTGTCCTGCGAAGTGTCAATAAACGCGATCAGATCGGCAAGGTGAGAAGCGATTGTTGATATTTTTACCCTTCGAGGTGTGTTTTCTTCAGTTGTTGATTCACTTTTTTCGCTGTTTTGCTCATTTATAAGCAGATCTGCTATTTCACCCTCAGTCATAATATTATAGCCAGGATCATCTTCGTCTATTTCCAACCATTCGTAAACATCATCCTCTGCTACTTTAGTTTCCCCGTTATTTTGGATCACCTCATAAAAGTCACGAACTTCAATACCATCAAGAACAATATCAATATCTTCATCAATTCCATTAAAAAGATTTTTCCAACCGTTTGTTAGTGTCAGCTCTTTCACTTCTTTCCACGCACTGGCAAAATTAAAAATTGCAGATTTAATATTGTAATTTTTCAAATTTTGTACTGTGCGTTGACCTCTTGTATCTTCTTCCTCTTTTTGATTCAAGCACACAATCATCACTTCATCTAAAAACTTCTTGCGATAGATTCGTTTTGTTGCTAATATAATTCCTTGATCCATTGGTTGAATGAGAGCTGTTGTATTTTTTGGCAAGAACATGCAAGTAAATTTGCCATCTGGTGTTCTTAAGATACTTTCTGACGGATGCACAGGACAATTATCTAACAACAAAATACCAGTAGCTTCTGCAGGAAGAATTCCAAGCTTTTCATGTTGAAATTTTATAACATCTGGAACAAAGTGATTAAAAAACCAATTTTTGAAAATTTCTGAAGTAAACTATGCTTTTTTAGAATATAATACTGGCAAAGAATGCATAACATCTTTTAAAACCCGAGGTTTGCAAGATTTGCCAACAATCACAGGGGTTAATCTATGGCTGCCATCTGCGTTTGCACAAAGCAACGCTGAAATTCTATCCTTACAACCTTTTCTTCCTGGTGTATTTTTATCGAAATTATAAGCTTGAGTATTCTCAGGTAAAGTGCGCCAGAGTAGACCAGTCTCGTCAGCATTATAAATCTGAAACTTTGAGAAGTTTTTAGCAGTCATAAAATCTTTAAACATTTGTCTGAATGGTTCAATTTCTTCCACTGCACAACTCATTGCATATTCCGTGTCTTTTTCGGAAGCGCCACAACCATCCATCACTTGCTTTAATATTTATATTCATATACTTTCCTAACTTCATTACTGCAGTTTTTAGCTCAAGAGCTCTTACTGGAATTCCACTTCATTAACGCCTCTTCAAGCAATGCATTTTTTGCAAATCTCATTTTTTTACGTTCATTGTTCATATTCCCTACATCACAGAGTAGTGCAAATTTATTTATTCTCTCGGCATTTTTCTTTATATCTGATACAGTTTGCTTCTTTATATCATACTGTTCACATATGCGAGAAACAGGAACACCTGATGCTAATTTGTTAATTATTTCTAATTTTTGATTGATACTGAGCATTGTTCTTTTTCGTTTATCCATTTTGACGGTTAAGGAACAGCAAACTATTAGTAGAAATAAAAGATTCTTTAATTGCACTAAAAAAAATATACCGCAATGTATAAAATAATCTAATGTAAAAAAAATAGGGTTTTATTTCTTATTCTTAAAACAGGCCACTATTTTATATGAAGGCTATTCACTTAAAAATACAATCAATATTGTTTAATTGATAGAAATAAATATCATTTGTAATGCATTGAACGGATTTGTTAAGAGATTAAGTCAAAATAAGAAAATTTTAATTAATATATTTCTGCGATTTTTTTTGTCCGTTATAACCGAAGTCCGTTATAACGGGGTCCGTTATAACGAGGTTCTACTTTACATAAATAAGATAACACTGGTTGACGAATTTTATTTAGTATAACAATTACAAAGATGATTACCTGATAATAAATTACAAGTTCACAATATGTGTTTATATATTTGTGGGGTTTTGGGTTTCACTAACCTTGACCCCAAATGAAAATGTTTTTCCTACCCCCAATAGTTACCCGTTGCTAAGCAACGTTGGAGATACAACTATTGGTTTTTAAGGTCGCCAAAGGTGAGCGCCACATGGGAACTGCTCTGGCCCGACCTCAAACTGGGTTCAACGCACTGCCGTTAGAAGGTGTGTGTGCGATTTACTTTCTGTGATCCCTCATCTGTATGACTGATCTACCCTTCTTCGAATAACATTTCTATAAGTGATGCCTAAACTTGTCAGCAATATTTTTGAGATTTTATTGGGTCAAACTTCAGCGAAATAAAAAGTTTATTGACAATCACAGTGACATTTACGACTCATCGTCCTTGTATTTTTGTAGCTCGACAGTTGGCGCGTTCTGCCTTTCCTGGTCTGCGCTTAGCGACACTAGATGCGGTCTCAGTTCTGGTAATTGACTCTCGGTAAGCTAATTGAGCTGGCGCGAAGACGAGCGGGTAGGTTACCGCGTTGCCCTCCTGGCACGCGTATAACGCTACCTCAAGGCCGCGTATTTGGACCTTCTGCGTCTGGGTGAGCTGCTTCTCCTCAGCCCACCCTCGCTGTGTCGCCGTCATTTTCTGATAAATTTTCTTGGCCCTCCCTGACTCGATCCAGGTGGCCTTAAGCTGTTGAATCTCTTGATTGAGCGGGGTTATTTGTCGTAGTAGATTCCGGTTAGTCGTATAGACTTGGTGGAATTCTTGTCTAGAAATCCGGGTTGAACTCATGTCTAAAAGAAATTATACTATTTATTCAAATCATAAATCCAGAGTCGGTGGTTATTAGTCGCATCCCACCCGAATGACAATGTTTTATCGGCGAGGGGGTTCATGACATCGGTTCGGCACTGGTACTAGCGTTTAACGTCTACTGAGAATTATAGCTATCATCATGTTATAGGCGTTCCTTAGGGTATTTATTAACAATTCACTCGTACTACTGATAGAACTAATTTAGAATTACTTTTTAGGAAATTACTAATCAAAGATTTATTAATTATACTACATCCGATTATCCAAGCAAGCGTGGGCTAAACCGAGGACCTTCATTGCCATATCTCTGGTTTCGTCGACTTCGCGCGTAACAATGATCATAACGACTATCCGAATTTTCCTCCACATTCCTTAACTCTCAAAGGAGGACTCTCCACGGAAGTACCACATTCATTGTCTCCAACCGGTCACGAAGACTTGGATCATTGACTTCGAAGGAAACATTGTAACTCGGGGCGACCCATCCGTGCTGGGTATTCTGCCCTCCGCCATGTCTTTATTCACTTGGGCCAGGTAACGTCTGGCCTTGATGATTTGCCGCTCGGTTTCTTTCTGGTGTTCTTCTAGTCGGCCCAATAGGAATTCTGCTTGGCCGCGGATCTCTCTGGCGGGATTTCGGCCGGGCTCGCATTTTATGGCCACGTAAGGGAGTTCTACGTCTTCCGAACTCCCTTGGTTTCCAAATCTCGTTTCACGCACGGGGGATATCGAAAATCCCGCGTCAAACATCGCTTGTCTACACCTGGCCGCTGAGTGCGCAAGGAAACGTGCGATGACGCGGGACGCATCTATCCAGGAGTCTTCTAAAATTATAATGTATTGATCATCTTTTTACTCATTTTGGTTTTGTGGTCGAGTGGTTGGCTAAGGAGGTCTGTATCATCCCACTTCGCGTTAGGCGGCTATGTAGTCGAGTGTACCCTATAGCAATAAACACGACGTTTCGAATTTATCCAAAATGAAGGGTCAAGTTGATAGCGTCCGCAGTATACAACGATAAATAAGAAACGTAACTTCGACGTTAACATTTAAAGTTGATAATGCATGTAATATAAAATAATAAGTAAGAAACAGTATTACTGGAAACAGATTCATTATTTATTAATATATCATATATTATTATAAACTACCATATTTGTATAGTATAAGATATTTATTAATATACATTTAATAATACTAAACATTAATAATCAATTTCAATTTTATATTTATTTTTAATAAACTATTCAGTTGACATTATTAAATAAGAGAACTACTTTCTAAGGAATCCAACCGGGACAATTATTTGAGTTATCCAACTGTGTTTTAAAATTGAGTTAATGATTCTAAAACGATATACTTTGGGATAATCTAAAGTCTGATCTCAGCATTTTATTTTAAAGTTATTATTACAGTACGTTCGTTAATTAGGACTCTACCATATAACTCGAGAGAAGAAATTCCTGTACAATCACCGTATAGCGATTTTTGACATTAAAATATTAGTAATTCGACAATAAATTGCACCCGCAAATTCTATTTAATTTAATTCGAAATTATAAATATTTTTAGTATTTTAATAACATTTTATATAACAAGATTTTTAAATGCTTCTAATTAAAATTTAACTAATTTGTGCAGTAGAAACCAATTCTATTTTTGAAATAAACAAAACTTTTTAATGAATATTTTATTTTTATTGCAAAACACCTGTAATATTTTCAAAAGAAAAAGAATATTTTTAAACCAAGTTTCAAAAGCAACAATGAAATAAAATTTACTTTAATTTCACATTACTTGAAATCATTATTTAAGAATACCTATATATATTTTTATAAAAATTAAAAACATGCGTACTTAGTAAAATTACTATAGCGAGTGCAATTAAATGTCCCAACAGGTTCTGTCAACTGTCGATCGGTTTCGGATCATAAATATTATTACAGATTCTCATGGAGTTCATAGTAACTTTTAACCCTCTCTGCTTTCCTTCATCGATGTTAACGTTGACGAGCTGAACAAAACAAATCAACCCATTTGATTAAAAGACGACAATTTGGATGAAATCCTCCTGGCTATATCGATGAGGGTTGGCTTATCCTCGGCATTCGATCTAATACTCGTTTACCCTAATTGGATAACTTGACGAGTATAGACTTACATTAATCGAAATTAGAATGATTGGATTTATCGTGACCTCGTCCGTAGCGTGAGCGGTTAGTAGTAAATGGTTGGTTGGGTCGTGCGTCTACGTCTCAGAATTATAGGGTTAGAAGGAATCAATTTATTATGATAAATTTACCTGCTGCATGGTCCCTCTTCCCGTCCGGTGATTCTTTGGGAGATGTACTATTTCGTGATGAATATTTTGCCATTGGAAGTTTTAATTATCTGATCTACGGAGTAGGTGTATCTCGTATATATTCAGGCGAGTGTGTATGCAACTACTGCCTACACTTGCTGATTCTAGATCGTTGTGCAACGCGTTGGTGTGTACCCGTCTCATAGTCGTAAGAGAATCATCTAAATATTCCTGGTTCGCATGCGATCAATACTTCATAAATGTCAGGTCAGGATTTTTTCTGTTGTGTTGTAATTGATTATATCTATAGTATCCTTGGAATTATATTACAAAATGTGAAATTTACTGGCATTTGTTATACTAAGAAGCGTTGCATTGGTAAATTTTAAAGTTTTAATTTGGTTGTATCAACGACATGATCATTTTAGAGTTTACAATTTGTGTGATTCTAGCTCTCAGAGTCCTTCACAAAACACGTTAGGCCATCGATCTTGAAATATTACATTGGCTGACTAGATACCTTCAGTATGCAATCATTTCACGGTGAATATCTGTAACATTGTAAATCTAAAGTCAAATCTCGATCAAGGTGGACGCTAATCGTTGAATTTATCGTCGATGTCGAATTATCCAAACCTACGGGTATATACCTTGAAAGTCCTAATAAAGATGTCGGAATTCACCAGGAGTTCGTATTAATTTTAATGGAGCGCTTCTGGACATTGATGTTAAGCCTCGAGTGTCGGTAAAATTTTAGTATTTTTAATATTTGATTAGAAACTTTTTATGATTCGGAAAATGGAACATCTTTCTCTTCCGATTAGGCTAAGTTTTCCTCAAGGTGGCGTCTACAGCACTTGGTTCAGTCATTTCTTTTCTGATTTTACCGGGTCGATAACGAAGAACTAATTTCTCAGTAATATTTAGATTTGAAAATTGCAAGTAGCGAAGAAGTACAATTTCCTGATTTGATGCAATATAGTACACGGTCAATAGGAATTTAAATTCTTCAACGGACGTATGAACTGAACTAAGGTAATATTATAATGTTCCTATGAAGCTATTCTTACTGTAATACGCAAGGAACGATGACCAACTCTCTATCGCTGTTCGATATTTCTCTTAGTTTATTCAATTGGAGTGGATCCATCGTGATTGTCGGGTATTGTTCTATCATGAATATATCTTGGATGTTAACTTATTATTAAAAATAGAACTTTCAGATGTTTATGTCAACAGAAAAATATATATATAAATTTTGTTTTTGTTTTTTATTTTATGTTAAGTCGATCATAACTGAGCTTTATACGGGAAAGTTACTATTTTTAATAATCGAATAGTTAGCAATATAATTTTGCGTTGCAATTATGTAACTCATTAGCTCAATGACTTGTCTTGGCTGGGGTATTTGAGATGATTGTTCATATGGTAGATTAAGACTGGCTTTTATTTAATTAATCGGATAATTTTGATTTTATAAACCATGTAAAAATCTTTTATAATTTTTTCAACACTCATATGCGTCATATTAAGATTCTCGAGATTTCAGAAGTCATAACAACGATTTTTAAATTTCGTTTATTTCCCCTGTACCCTGCCCCTTTAGTTGATCCTAGGCGCAGTTGTGTTCATTTTATAGTTAATGAGTGCCCACTGGACTACTCGGTGTTTGAATTTTAGCCGTATGTAAGAATCAATTTAGGTCGAGTTTATGAGAAATAAGTGCCGACGAAACAGCCAAGACTATTTCCCCCTCACCCTTTTCCCCTACACGGAATGATATTGACGTTTCAGCTCCTGCGTACTCACGCCGGAGCCTTCACGGGCACGAATTATTGGCGATTATACACCCACTTACACAATTCGGTAGTATGTTTGATTTTAATAACTTGTAAGATGTTTCGGCTGTGAGCCGGAAAAATTTCGACAGAAAAAGTCTATTCGTTTAAAATACATCATAGTTGCCATTAACAATCTTCGTGCATCATACATCATAATTTTCTCTCCCCACGCCGAGGATGCGACGCGGAGAGATTAAAACTGATTAAAAGTATGTGAAAATGAATCGGTTTATATACCTATTGTACGACTCTAACCTTGCGTGTTAATTTTGATTTAGCAAAACAAAATTTGACCTTGTGATTTTCTAGAATATTCTATTCTTAATTTTGTTATTTTTGTAATTTAATTTGACAATTTTCTTTTAGCTTTTTTAATTGAATTGTTTCCAATTCAAATTATTTGCTTTTTATTCCATTTTCATGGATTTTCGCATTTTTTGGTAAATTGTCAAATTTCGGTCAAATTGTTATGTTCTCGTGTTATGTCTATGTTTATTTCGTGCGGATCTTGTTGCACTTTGTTATTATTTTAATTTATTTTTGTGTTCTATAATTTTATATTTAATTGTTTTCTTTCTCGTAATTTAGCAGGGTTAGTTTTAAATCTGCATGTTGTATTTGCGTGTGTATTACGGATTCATTTAAACACTTTACAAGGCCGTTTGTGTTCTGACCCAACATATTTATATATGTATGCGTGCTTGCAAATAAATGCCATTCTCTGAGCAGTGGAGGATCCATAGGAGGGGCGATTGGGGTTATCGATACCCTTAGATTATTTTAAAAGAAATTTTTTTGTGGCTTTTACTTGGTCTTTGCAGCCTTTTTTAAAGAAAACATGCAATTTCAACAAAAATGTTCAAATTTAATGCAGAAATACAATGTTGTAAATTATATTTGAAGTGATTTGAAATTATTGAAATACAATTATTTGATGGAGACTAGAGATTTTAGTTCCTAGACTAATAATGTATTTAAAACCTTGATTTGTTTTAACAATTTATAACACAAAATCTCGTTTTCGATTTCCCGAGTTCGCAAAACGATCAATCACGTTTTCAACATTTACTGGAATGTCTCTTGTGTACATTAAGTAGGGCCAATCCGACTAGTCTATTTTCTGTCATTCGTGTTCTCAGCTAGATTTTAATTCATCGCACAGTTGAGAAGCTACGTTTAGCACTGACAACACTTACAGGACATGTTTTAATAACTTGGAACTACTTGTGAGTGATTGGATATTGTACCTGTCACATGAATTAAAAACAACCGAAAGATTAGTAAGCAGTGATTTTATTCCTTCCTCATCATTCATCCTCATGCAATTGTACAGCCATAGTTCTACTTCCTATGTAAATTTAGGTGCAGGTAAGTTTTGGATACTAATTCCAAGAATGACGCCATAGACATTACTGATTGCAGAAACAGTTTCGGCAACAACTTTATGATTCAGTTTAATAATATTTTCTGGCATCAAAGAATCAGTTTGGAAATATTGAAAATTTTCTTTGGAAAAACGTGTATTTAAGTTTTGCTAATGTATGCTGCTGACACTAGATGTATTCAAATGATTTTCGAAATTTGAATCGCCAAAGTTTACTCTGAATTTTAGCAACTATCGAAAATTACCTTCATTTTTCATTACATCACAATCGTCATTATCTATGCCTAAAAAGCTGCCGTCATCTCTGTGGCCTCTGAAAGGAATATTCTGCCTTCCTAAAAACATAACTGTTTCCACAAAAGGCGTCAAGCGTTGTCAATTTTCTAAAACTTGTTGAAGCCATTGAGAATTTACTCTGTTTACAATATCCATTATTGATTCATTGTAGTATTTTTAAAAATGCCTTCTAGCTGCAACAACTTCCTAGTGATATGTTTCTTTTTCGTGCATTGTTAGATCTTTATCTTTACCAAACAGTTTGGCAAACCCCTGTAATGATTGTTTAACTAGCTTCTGAAGGGAGATTTTGCAGTCAGGTGGTATGAAAATAATGCACAATATTTGCATTAAAGTCCCTTTTTACTATCTGAGTACACTAACCATTCGTACTTTTCCAGATGAGAATGATTAAGTCATTCCTTTTCTTGATTATTTCTCTTCTGTTGAACTGAATGCAGAATTTTGTAGCTAATTGAAGGTTTCCATGACGATATTAACAGGTTTATTTAGTTATATCATTAATAATTGTACCCAAAAAATTTCCTATATCATTGATAAACCCAGCATTTAAAATCTGACTTGAATATATTAGGCTAATTTCAGTGGTTTCAGGCTCAGGCACAGTTAAAATATTTCCATTTTCGGTAAAAAGCACAACTATGTCTATTGGCTGTCATTACCATTCTGTTTTCCCTGCATGTGTGTCTGTCACGTGGTTCTGTTTTCTCATGTTCAACATGTTGAGTAGTAATACTATTACTTCCGATGTTGCCGCTGATGTGGTTTCGAGTTTAGTAGTTACAGTTGTAACCTCAATAGTAGCAGTATGATTAGTTGTAGGTGTTTCAGCAGACATTTCTTTCTTCGCTTCCACAAAAAATGAATCCAAACTACTGTGACCGAAAAGGATTTATTCTCTTCATAGCGACTCGAAAAATATAAATAATGTTTAATTGATAATACTATTGATTATAGCAACAATCGATAATATTTAGTAAAAAATAGAAAATGACAAAATATAATAATAAATTTTAACTGATATTAAATTATTAATACATAATTATTTAAAAATTTTAATTTTAAAAGTAATTTGTATTTACTATTTATTTTTCTTTATCTAACAAAGTATGTTGTTTGAAAATGGAAGTATATTAGGTTTATTAAGTAAATGCTTTTTAAGAAGAATAAAATTAAATTACTGACGCTTAAAAAAAATAATAAAATTATTTTTTATTTAGCTCCTAGAGTGTTTTATAAATATAATTATTTTAAATTTTATTTAATTTAAATAACGATTAACTAATTTTATTTACAGCATTTTTTCAGGTGGAGAATTTTGTGGGATATCGTTAAATCAATAACTTACATCAATAATATAAAAATAAAATAACAATTGTTAGAAGACGGGTGCAGATTAAAAATTTAAAAATTAAAATATTACATATGTTGGATTATTATTATTAAAAGTCGGTTCCCTCTGACTTCTCGTGTCCTTTTCATATCAAATAAGTAAACCCAACACAGAATAATTTTATTGCTCTTTAACACAATTACAACTCAATCTGATTTAGTTCAATGTTTTGTAATTACAATTTTGTGATTTATTTGCACCCTTCAAACACCGAATAAATTTGATTACCTTAAGGTAGATTACCCAATGAATAATCACCTTTTCTAATAGATAACTTTTGACTTTAATTGGGTTTAGATTCTTTTACTGACCTGACTACACTACTCGTTTGCTTCGACCACTGGTCTTTTCGTGTTTTTACCTTTTTCTTTTATACTCCTGCTCAGACTGTTTTCAAACAATCGTCAACAACATTTGCTGCCATACTAAATTATTCATTAAAAATAAAAACTTCCCCATCAATCATTTTAGCCGACATTTGTCAACAACATTATTTCTTAAAAATAATTACTTATAGATCATTACTTATTACCCCATAGATCAGTGGCGACCATTTAATATTGTTTAGGCCAATTTACCCTTTTCTATTGTTTACACGTTACGTTTTGTTTACACGCCGGGTTTTTTTCATCTCTCGGGTTTCCAATTGCCTCGGACTTCCAATTAGTAATTAATTTGTTTTTTGTCTTATTTTATTTCGTGGGGACCCTTAACTAAATTTTTATTATCATTTCTGGACTCGTCTCTCGATTTGGCGTTCAACCATATCAATTTCCCCCGATCAATACTACTTTCGAATTTATGTAAGTTTTTAAATTTATGTTGCACTTTTACCATTTTGGTGTTTTATTGATTTTACCATGCTTTTTCGTAATACCCCAACACATAGTAGGAGATAAATATAAGATGAAAACAAATGTAGATCGAATAAAGGCTGATGACAATAACCTGAATTTATGACAGATTATGATAATTGATGATTATTTCATTTATTTAGACAATCTGTGATTAATTTATGAATAATCTGTGATTGATGTTGACAATTTATTAATTTTTGGTAACATTTTATGAGAATATTATTTATTATCTTTATGTGCTTATTTATTTATTTTAATTTTTTTATTATGTAAATGATTTATGTGATTTGATAATTTTATATATGTGATAAGGTAATAATTTATGTATATAAAAAGAATAAATAACTATACTATTATAAAACGCACTCTAATGATTTTAATAATATTACAAAATAGCAACATATTACGTTGCGGTATTTTAATCGTGAATATTAATCTGTAATATTAGTATAACTTCGTCATTCAAATTGTTCCGGTTTCGATGTCCGTGTACCGGTCAATTTGAAATTTACGAGTGAATATTTATTTTTTAATCAGGACAAAAATAACGAAATGCGCCCGACCGAAGCTGTGTTTTTGATAACTCTATACTTATTAAGAAACCTACGAAACACCAATTACCTACTTCCAACATAAATCTCACCAAATCATGTATTACTTATACTATCTGCACAAATTACACACCTTACAATGATGAAAACCTTCTTAACAGCTCAATTTCTGATAACCCTATACACACTATAACACCCACAACTACCTGCAACTTAAACAATAATTATACTACTACTTCTAATACTACACAACAGATCAAGAACAATATGCTTACCAAGTCCCTTATGACAACACAGACATACCACATGGGGCGCATCTATCAAAACTTTGTAATATCTTTAGATGAATATGATAATACATATATGCATGACGAGTACAAACATTATACACCTTTCGTCCGTCCACTTTGTAATCCTTCCGATGACATATTCCAAAGTCCAATTTATATTCATCATGGGTACATAAATCCGAAAGACGGTTATTACATTCACTCTATAACCACGACAAGACCAACCTCTAACATAAATCTCACCAAATCAAATATCACCTTTACTACCTGCAATGATAAAACCACTCTTAACTACAATACGCCTAAATCAACAAAGACATACAACCTCGAACACAAATTCAGCTACACTGAAATATATTACTTTGATGATGATACATATGACCATGAATCTTACTCATCCTTCCAACCTCTTTTTTTAGACTGGGTAGTTGCACTCGAACTAAACACTGATACTGATACTGTATACCCTAAGTACTACTACACAACTACTATCACTACTAATAAACAACCCTCTGACACCAAACTCACTAAATCAAGTATTACCTTTACTACCTGCTCAAACTACACAACATACATTATTGACTCCGATTACTCTGATGACTCCGATGACTACGATGACTCTCCAATGAATCAAGATGACTATATACTCTACAAAACACCTACAAAATTCCAATCAAATTATATAAAGAATCTTACTATATGCTCAACGCCTAAAAATGACTGTAATAAAAAACCATGTAACCACTTTGATGACCTCTTCAATTCTTCATCCAAATCATCTGAAATTGATCGAACAAACATCTCTGATAACATCACTACCACAACCAATTACTCAAATATTACCCTTCATAGTAATGAAAACCTTACTGATCATATAGATTTATGCAATAAAATAACCTCCTTTACATCTGAAGATGATAAGCCAAACAGCACTCTACAACCTATTTTAACTACCTTGCTTAAAGACCTCATTCCCACACATTACAAAACTGAAAAAAACAATCATGTTAATAATAACTCATTACCAATTAATACACTAAACAACCCAAAGTATTCAAATAAAAAAAAAGCTTCCAAATCCTTCGCTCACTACTTTATCTGCACACATTACAAACCTGAAAACAATGATTGCTCTATAACTACTCCAAAATACGATAATCATGACCACTCACTAAATTCAACTGAAAACGTCCTTGCTACTTCATCCACCATTAATATTAACCTTGACAAACCTGATTCTCTAAGTACTCTTGTTGCATCATGTACAATAAACATACCAAAAGACAATTCATACACCTCCAAAAATGATACCTCTAACAATCCAACTATTGACCAAGACTCAACAAAACAACCATGCCGTATACGTGACTATATATTCTGTAATTGTTGTAATGATAGTGATTATAACGATGATAGCGATGATAATGACTGCAAGATGAAGACGAATACTATCCATACCATGCTGATCCTGACTACCTAGCATACATTAAAAGCCAACAATATGAAGAAGAAAGTGATTAACTCCTGAATGCCTCGTATCCTGATGCCTGCCTGAACTCTACTCTATGCCTGATGTAACAGTTAATGCTTGAAACTCCAACACATACTAAAGGTTGAGAATATTTTTTCTCACCTTAACTGTGTGAAAACATGTACTAAGCTAAAAAATTGAAGGACAGAGTAATCAATCTCGCCTTATACCCTGAGTGGCAACCGGACTTGTATTAATAAAAATTTGATTTTTTAGTATTGATACACACACGTGACAAAACCGATATTCGAAGCAACACCTCCGCCATCTCCCATCCCCCTACATCAGTTATCAGAAAAAGAAAGTCCTTTTTCTTACATGATTCTTAATTAAGGCCATATTTATACGTGATATTAATTTGAGTCTATTATTTATAAAAAAAATTCTAACGCCCATAACAAATTTCGAGAGCACACTTGAGAGATGACCACCATAAACGACCATCAGATGCACCTCTGGTTGATGAATAAGCGTTAACTTCGTGAAACCATACAGTGTTCGGTGTGTAACCAATCGCAATTTTTAAAGCCTTGTAAAGACGGATGGTTGGGTTTGGAATGCCGTTGCATGACACTTTTGAGTCACGGTCTGTAGTCCGAGAGTTATGACAACCCTATTCTAGGAGCTATTTCATTAATTTTTGTTTTTCTTTAGATGCTAAGCGTCATTAATAATGGGAATTCAAATTTAGACGCAAGGCGTCAACAATAATTTGTGGTACTTCAAGTGCTAAAATAATAAAATAATTGACAAAAAAATGAATAACAATAATAATAATAATTGAGGCGAGGCGTCATTAAGTGAGTGAAAAAGACACTTTAATTGTAAACAATAACAAATTATTTTAGTATATAAACTGAGAGAACTCCCAATTAAATCACCCAAAAATTGTAAACTCAGAAGAGTTGCAAATTCAGTAGTTAATATAGCAACATAATTTCAAGCATACAAAAACTACATAGCTGAGCTCAGGCAACTCCAAATAGAGTTAGCATAGGAAACACAATTAAAAGATATACAGGATCATTATTAAAGTTGGCGAAGGTAAACATTATTTTTGTTGTATAAGTGTGATCTTTAAATAAAAGTCTTTGTACCAGTGTTAGTGTTCTTATTTATATAAGACATAAAGTTGAGATTCAACACAATCAAATATAGAAATTTAATATTATCAAATCAAATTGTTTTAAAGATCAAATTTATCATCAAATAACTTCAAAAATTATAAAATCACTAAAGTATATCATCAGATTGATATAACACTATAAAATTAATTAAATCAAATGTATATCAATTATCACAAAATGATTCATCGCGTTGTCATAGATTGTCATAGATCACCGGATTATCAATAATGTGGGGTTTTGACTACCTCGACCCCAGGTGTAAAATATGTTTCGCGCCCAATGGTTACCCGTTGCTGTGCAACGTTGGTAATGTAACCATGGGTTTTGAGGTCGCCAAAGGTGAGCGCCACGGGGGAACTACTCTGGCCCGACCTCAAGCTGGATTCAACACACCACCGTTAGAAGGCATATGTGTGCTTTATTGACTCTGGTCCCATATTTGTTTATTTGGTCAACTTATTATAATTTAACTACTGAACTGCCGTTAGTTATTGTTAAGGTACTATTTGAGTGACTATCAGAATACCGAGAAATGATTAAATGAACGACACAACTATATTTTTTAAAAATGGGTGACAATTTTATCCTGGTCTACGCCCGAGCAGCGCGACGCTTGGCTCGCTCCTTCCTTCCTGGTCGATGGCCGCTGGGATTCGGCGTAGTCTTCGGACCCGTTGTTGTATCCCTATACGCCAGCTGAGCAGGAGCGAAGACGAGGGGGTACATCACTGCTGCTCCTTCTTGACAAGCTGACACGGCCACCTCCAGACCTCGTATTTGAGTTTTCAGGCTCTGGTTGACCTGCTTCTCTTCCGACCAGCCCTTTTGTGCCGCTGCTATCTTCTGGTAGAGCGTTTTCACCTTCTTCGGCTCTACCCAAGTGGCTTTGATTTGCTGTATCTCCTTTGTCAGCTGCACGATCTGTTCGTAAAAGCTTTTGTTAATCCTGCGCGCGTGATCTAACTCTTGTTCTAGGACTCTCAGTGGCTCCATATCTACAAAAGGGTGTGATTAAATCGGATCAATTTGTTTCTATTTATCTAAGTAACTATAATAATTAGTTATGGGGTCTTACATACGTTATTGTTACATAACTTAAAACAAAACAAGCATTCAAATTCAACTAAGACATTTTATTTCAAGCTCGCCCAACTAGGCATTCGTAATCAGTTAGTATCTAGTCATAATGATGATCTTAGCGATACTTATAGGCCTCCCTTTCTGGGGCCGGTCGAGCGTAAGGATGCTCGCGATGCCCTTCGGCTGGCTTCTCAGTTCTTCTCATATGTCGGGGGAGGATCTTCTGTGGAACCACCACGTTGATGGCCGTCGATCGGATGTTTAATCTTTCGTCGTCGAGATTGTACGACGTGTTGTACGGCGGGGCGTACCCGTCCGTACTGGCGATCCGGCCCGAGGGAATATCGTCGTTCACATTGGTGAGGTAGCGTCTGGCACGATCCACTTGCTCATTGGTCTGTCGCTGATGTTCCTCAAGACGAGTGAGGAGGAACTCAGCTTGGCCACGGATCTCCCTGGCCGGATTTCGACCCGGCTCACGCTTTATAGCGACGAACGAGAGCTCGACATCTTTCGCTTGTTGTAGGTTACCGGCTCTAGCCTCTCTGACTTGGGACACGGTGAATCCCGCATCCCACATTGCCTGACGGCAATGGTTTACCGCATGCACGGGAAAGCGCACTGTGATCCGGGATTCATCAACCCACGAATCGTCTAAAAACAACTAATTTAAAATTTTTTTTTAATGCACTCTATGTACACTCTATGGAGAAGAAATTATTTTCTATTCACTGTATATTCGTTGAAAAAGTTAAGACAGTGTCCCAAAAAAAAATCAAGATTGTTTGTAGGTTTTTCCACTATATAATCATTTTCATTGCATCAATTTGTAATACCATATTTGTAATATCATTCATTTTTCGGGCACTTTTAATTATAACCTAATTTAAAATTAATAACTAAAACGAATTTGAACTAAATGTTACTCGTATGATAGTGGTTAGTATATCTTTCTCTGGACTAATAAATATAATATTACTAATCATAAGTAAAATTAATTGTAACCAAAAATCATATTTTCTTAATTTAATTATGATATTACTTTCTAATTATATTTCGTGTGGCTTGTCATTTATGAAAGTTGTTTAATTAGATTAGAACTTTGTTTTATAAAAAAAACAATATTTTAAAAATTCCTAATTCAATCAAAATGAGATTATTAAATTTGACATTGAAAAATATTTGACTATTTTAATGATAACGAATCTAATACTTACAAATTAAGAATTGTAATGTTTTTTTCTAATTAGCAATTAATTATATTAACATCGGATTTGAAGTTCATACAAATATATAAGGATTTTCGAATAAAGCGGGTGCTAAACCTTCGTTTTCGTTGTTTCGTAATAATTATCTGTCACAGTAATTATGTGTACATTATTGTACATACTCAAACAGATACGAGTTCCTTGAAATGGAATTTTCTGAAATATTTAATTATGACTATCATAACGCATTAACTGGAAAATCCGCCATTTAATCTAGTTATCCCTGTGTAACTCGCTTATCATTCTTGACATAAACCTTCTAGATGGACGAAATTTATAATATTGAACACAGGCACATCAGTATGCATGATGAATCGATTCCTTAATTTGAAGTAGCTAAATGAATAAGGTCGAAAATATGAACATAGTGGTATTTGATTTACTAAACTAAACTATTTTGTTTTATACTTTTAATACTACCTAAATAAATGAGAGATAGAATATTTATATTAACTCGACCATGATTTTTAATTTATTAAACCATTTTATTCGAAATTATGTACAGATTTATCCTTTAATACAGGGGTTCTTAACCTTTTTTACTTCATACCTCACCTAATATTTAATTTTATGTTCTCACCTCCAGCATAATTAATTTATTTTAAGAAAAGATAAGAAACATAATTAGTGGTATACCAACATTACATATATTATTTTATTTTTACGATTTTAATATATATTTATAAAAAAAATCATATTTAATTCAAACTGATATAAAAAATTATATTTTATATTAAATTTCATGTTGACAAAATTTATTTATGTGAAAAATTTATGTGAAAACAAAATCTCATACCTCCCCCAACACATTAGTATACCTCCCCAAGGGAGGTATACCTCACCGGTTAAGAAACCCTGCTTTAATATTACTTAAATACATGAGAATTAAGATATTTATATTAACTTGACAATGATATTGGATTTATTAAACCACTTTATTTGAAATTATTTATAGATCTACTCTTTATTATTATCCAACTAAATGAGAATTAAATAAAATATTTACTTATATGAATTCGAAAATGATATTTGATTTACCAAAACATGTTATATGAACTTATTTATAGAATAGGATCTGAAGCACGTTATAGCCATCTGTCATTAACGCATAACTTAGGAATGAATTAAAATCAAAACAAAATTTTCTATCTGGTAAATGATATTCACGAGAATAAATCGAATTATTTTAACATATTTTAGTTATTAAATCTAGCGATAACCTGGAATTTGGGGGAATACATCAAAAACAACGGAATATTTCATCATTTGAAATTGATTGGGTTTCGGCATTCCAATTAATTATCTCCGTGGGGAAAAATGTTTAAATCGTTCTAACACTCGGATCGTCTCTCCTTTGCTAACGAGTCACGCAAAGTCGGAAATCCCTGTGTAATTTTAGGAGTACCGGTTGTGGTAATTGTAAACGGGTTTGATATCGTGTATTCTCTCGAACTGGCTCAAATGTGCATGATCTCTAGTGGTTGGGGGTTTAGTACAACAAAAATAATCAAGAGAAAACACCGGTCTTTCCAGGATCAAATTTATATTTTTTACATTATTGTTATCGGCATTCTTAGCTCAGAAGTTAGCATTGGGATTGGTACTGCGAGATTTCTATCTAGGGCTCGCACAGGTTAACAATGAAATTCATAGGAATAAAAAATTTACCTAACGATCGAGATCTTGGGTTTAAAACTATATGATCGTCCGGGATCCTGGCCGTCGTGTCCTCATTCACTTGGTTCGATTGGCGATGCATTTCAATTTTTCTAAAATTTAACTGTTAGTCTCGACCTATCGATATCTTTTATATAGATCGCGGTGTCAATCAAAGAAGAGAGAATGTGGGTGACTACATGCATTGCTAGATGGAATCGGCTGACACAGTGAGTGGGTGTGTTGTACAGGTCACATCGGCTGTCGTTATGTGGATCACTGTGCTAAAAGTGCTAGTGTGGAATACCCGTAATTTGGTGCACCTATCGCATCCTGGATTGTAGTTGGTGTGTGCGAAAAAGACACCAATATTGATCGGCCGAGACATAAATATCAAATCAACTGTTCATATACAGAATACTATTCGGTTTGTGTCATTCGCCTTCTTGATTTGTCCGGCTATCTTTGGGTTGGTAGATACTCGTGGACCGTAATTAATTTCATAACAGGTATTGATATGATTATACTCTATTAAATTATTTATTTTTGGCTTTTTTAGGGTATTATTTTCTGGGATACTATGTCAAAATGGAATTCTCTTTAGCAAGATTTCAATTGTGGATTCAATTTATTTTATTTTATTTAATAAAAATTTTTTTAGAAATACTGTTTGTTATTGGGTTTAGAAGGGGGATAATTTGGGGTAAAAGAATGGTTAAATCGAATACTCGCTTGAGGTGGAAGTTAGCTGTAGTTATAATTATTGATAGAGTCCGGGGTCTATCTGTTAGTGTCTCTCTGTGCCGATGAATCTTATTACTCAACCCTTAGCAGACTCGATGTTTGGCGTGCCACCCTTCCTTAGGCATAGATTTCTTTCGCTGCGAGGGTTTTATCGTGTGGTGAAGATATTGATCCTTTTCCATTGACCTATCGTTACGTTTTCCCGATTTTTACCAACCTCACTCTATGGTCATTCATTAATTATTGGAGTTTAGATTGTAAGAAATTTTCTATTGTGGTTGACACGGATACGGTTCGAGTTTATTTATTACTTAATACCACAATAGAATCTTTGCAATTATAATATTTATCCGGAATTTTTAATTTATAAAAAAAATTGTAATAAATGTTCCTCATCCCTTGTTGACTTTCCGATTTTTATTCAAGGAATTAAATTCTAGCTCGAAGTATTTTAGTGGAAAACCTAACGTTATTTATTCTTTACTTTCCCTAGGTTTTATTGACTTTAGGTACTGCATTGGAAAACTATAATGTTCACATTATGTATTCATTACTATTACGAAATTTTATGGATTTTTTCAGCATTTTTAGGAGTCTATCGTATTTACATCAATTAATAATTTTCGTTGACCTTAAGCTGCATTATTTAGGTTTTTCTCTTACATAATTTCATTGTTTTAAACGTTGTATCGAGAGTCCGTAGTAACTAATGTCCTTTTACCTTTTCCTCTTAAGCAATTTTATTTGATTTCAAACATTATATTAAAAGTTACAACAACTATCGTATTTGATTTAAGAAATTTTATTGACTTTAAAACATTATATCCGAAGTTTATAATCACTACATTATTTTACTTTTTACTCTTGGGTGGTTTTATTGACTCCAGACGTTATACTAGAAGTTCATAACAACGATTTTATTTTATTAGTTCCCCGTGACCTTCCCTTTGAATTGACCTTAGGCGCCTTGTGTTCATATTATAATTAATGAGTGCCCACTGGACTACTCGTGTGATAATTTTGAGCCGTTTGTTTTTAGTGATTTTTGGTCGAGTTTATGGGAATTGGGAGACGACGAAACAGCCGAAAGACTATTTCCCCTTCCTCCTTTTCCCTTATACGGAATGATATTGACGTTCCAGCTCGTGCGTTCTCACGCCGGAGCCTTCACGGGCTCGAATCATTGGCGATAGTACACGCACTTATACGATTACGAATTGTGTGTTTGATTTTACTAGCTTGTAGTACGTTTCGGCTGTGGGCCGGAAAAATTTCGACAATGCAAAACAAAATTTTGATTCTATTTAAATAATTTATTGAAATATAAGTTACCCAATAATTACATTCATCATAATAATAACACACCGCTCTCCCCACGCCGACACCCAAGCAGAGCTCAATCGAGGTTGCGAGGATGCGACGTGGAGAGAGTTTCGAACAGTACTCTCACTCACATTGTAATTTTTGTACTGGTTAAAACTGGTTCCAAGTTTTGAAAAAACTGCTTCTGGTTAAAAACCGATTAAAATTGTGTAAAAATGAATCGGTATATATACCTATTGTACGACCCTAACCTTGCGTGTTCTTTTTGATTTAGTAAAACAAAATTTGACCTTGTGATTTTCTGGTATATTCTAATCTTTAATTTTATTATTTTGAAATTTTATTTGACAATTTTTCTTTTGAATTTTTAATTGAATTATTTCTAATTCAAATTATTTGATTTTTATTTCATTTTCATGAAATTTCGCATTTTTTGATAAATTGTCAAATTTTCGGTCAAATTGTTGTGTTTTCATGTTATGTTTATGTTTATTTCGTGCGGATCTTGTTGCACTTTGTTATTATTTTAATTTATTTTTGTGTTTATAATTTTATATTTAATTGTTCTCTTTCTCGCATTTTTTGATAGGGTTAATTGGTGTTTTAATAGGTTTGAGTTTAAATCTGCATGTTATATTTGCATGTGTGTTACCGATTCATTTAAACATTTTCAAGGCCGTTTGTGTTCTGGCCCAATAATAATAAAAATTTGTTATCATTGCCAATTATCCATTATTTGATGTACTTGTATATTTATCCTGTATCTATTGTGTCCAACTATATAATATTTTAACTCTAGAATTTTCATCATTCGCCCATATTCTAACAATAGTATAGTCATTGAAATAATATAGTAATTTGTAGTTTTAACAAATTATATAAGAAATTGCTTATTAAAAATGACTGAGTGGGCATTCTTGAATGTTCAACACACGTTTTGGATATAATTGATAAATAAATTAAACCAAATTCCATTAACTCAACAACTTTACTACTGCTACGGAAGACATTACAGTAATGCATTGCAGAATCAAAATCATCTCATCTGCTTTTACAGCCGTGTAAATTCTGTTGGGCCAAGACAAGATTTTGTTTAAGTGAATCGAAAACAACATGTAAACACAGCAAGGTATATCTAAAATCAAACCTATACTCACCAACTAAACACCCTAAAATATGAGAAAAAATACAATTAAATATAAAATCAAAGAACATAAAAGTAAATTAAAATATAAACAAATATGCACCAAGATCCGCACGAAATTTACATAAATATAACATTATAACATAAAATTTGACCGAAAAATGTACAATTTATAAAAAATAATAAAGAATTATTGAATAAAATAAGGAAAACGGAATATTTTTAGTATAATATATTCAGTTTAAAAATTATAAAAATATATTGTTCATTTAACTCAAGAAAAACGATAAAATTTACTTAAGATAATGCAAATAAATCCAAGGTCAAATTTTGTTTTAACTCATCAAAATTTACAAGCAAGGTTAGGGTCACAGAATAGGTATATATACTGATTCATTTTTACAGAATTTTAACCACTTTTGTGAGTGATAACTTTTTCCTTGCAAAACGCTGAAACCGTTTTTTGCCAGCAAAAATCACTCTGCTTTACGAAAAGTACTACTTACCAAGATGATACTAGTTCTATAGGAAAAAGTGCTACAGTGATGGCTAATATACTAATCGTGTAATGCAAATTATATGTATCGAAAACTACGAAATTTCTTTATTAAGTCTAATTTTTTACGGCCCACAGCCAAACAACCGCAAGATAGTAAAATCTACATACTAGTCAAGATGTGTAAGAGTAGGTATATCCGTCAACATCTCGTGTCCGTGAACACCCAGTTGTGAGTAACAATTGACTCAAACGTCAACTTCAGAACCTATATGGAAAACGGGAAGAGGGGTAATTAGTTTTTTCACTAATTCTCCTTCACACAGTTTCCGAAAACTTGACTTAAAATCCCTTTGACATATCGGCTAACATTTCTGACACCCAGTAGTTCAGTGGGCACTCATAAAATCTTAAAATCGACATATTACTTTTTCCTTAGGATCAAATCACCAGGGAGTAAATGGGGAAATCTTTCGAAATCTTGGCAACGGTCAAAAAAAAGTGTTGGGTTATTATTATTGAAAGTCGGTTCCCTCTGACTCCTCGTGTCCTTTTTCAATCAAATAAGCAAACCCAAGACAGAATAATTTTATTTGCACGTTATCACAGTTTTATTTCAATGTTTTTAATCACAATTTCACTAATTAATTTGCACCTTTTAACCACCGTATGAATCTGATTATCTCAGGGTAGGTTGTCCAAGGAAGAACCACCCTTTCTGATAGATAACTTTGACTTTTACTTGGATTTAGATTCCTCTACCTTCTAGAATCTTCCACATACCTACCAACTTCCACACACCTACCTTACTGTTATTATGTCATGTAGTTGTGAACCAACACAACTACCTTCTAGAACCTTCCGTTCTTAAACCTTTCACACACACACACATCAACCAACATCAATCAACATCAATCCGCACCGATCCGCACCGATTCATACCAATCCATACCAATCCATACCGATCCATACCAATCCATACCAATCCATACCGATCCGCACCCATCAGCTCCCATCATCACCCATTATCTCCCAACACGCCTACAACTACGTCTAGGACTAAGTCGTAGACTTAGCGAAATCACTCATATAAAAATTTATTAATATAACAATTTTGAATTTTTCATATCGGACACAGCTTTACATGGAGCTTGCCGTTCTGAGACTATCCAAAAGCAAAAGATCCAATTGAGTTTCGATATTTCATCTTATTGTTGAGGAACTCTTGACGCAGTTGCAATTGAATTTTCTCTAAATTGTCCTCGGCTCTGATTCTCTTTCATCAGCATTTTCATTCGGCATTGAATATCCATTGGCTCTCGATGCAGCACCTTTGTAGTGGAAGCTGATCACAAATCTAAGACATCAAAGTAGATTCGGTCATTGGAATTCAGCATTTGATTATCGCCTTCTGACATCTGCCCAGATTCATTATTGATAATTGACATTGATTGTTGAGGTCCATTTCTTTATCGAACATTGAATCTTTATCTGCTTTTATTTCCATCGTTCAGAATTGAGTTTTCAGCAGATTTGGGAAAAATACTATCAGGCTTCTTCATTCTAGATTAATTTGCTACCAAGTGTAGACAGAGAGTTTAATTTTATGCAAAGTTAAACCTTTCCCTGGAAGAGGGTGGAATTCATTAATTAACACAATAAATCACATACACAAGTCAAATGGCAATTTTAACTCAAACACTAATTAAATCAAAATTTTTCAAGATTTACCAAAATACCCATCTTGTGGTAGTGCCACCGTCTAGCAGAATTGGAAATATTGTTTAGTACACAATCTTTTAATAAACCTTTCAGGTGAGTTCGATCAACTCCAATCTTTAAAAGTAATTCAGGAGTCTTTGGAGGAAAGGAACCTAAAGAGCCGATGATACAAGTATCAAGCTCCACTTTGAAGTCAGGTTTGGCATCTTGTATTTGCATTTTCAACGAATCGTATTTTTGTAAATTAAGAAGATCTACTCATGCAAAATTATTAATTGTATCACATGGACATTTCATGTCAACTAAAAATATATTTTTCCGCACCATGTCAATGATCATTAAATCTACTCGCTCTTTCGATTCCGGAACAAGTGAACATACATGGTCAACAACAACAATCAAATTTGAATTTTTCGACAAGTGAGACGCAATCAGATCAAGACAATCATTGTGCCTCTCAGAACCAAGAGTCAAATGGATTTTACAAGATTGAATAATATGCGACATTGTTTCGTCTTCAATGTGACATAATCAACACAGTCTTTTATTACCTTTATTATGTGGTTTTGCATTGATGGACAAAGTATTTGTACGAGCACGATGGATAAAGTGCCAAGCAAACTCAGAAATGTCACCTCGATAAATAGCTTTAATAATTTTTGGTGAAAGTTTAAAGGCTGAGGCAATGAAATTTGAAGTGCAGCTTTTTTCCCATTTCGAAAGATATGAGTCACAGAGAGCCATGTGCAAGACTTTTGAAGTAGTTTTACGCAAATCAGGAGTAAGAATAAATGTCCCACGTTTTTCTGATGTAATGAAGAGTGAAGGTTGACCTTTGGTGACAATAAACATAATATTAATATCATGTTCTTTCTTAAAAAAAGCAATCGCAATTCTAGCTCGCTGAAAACGAGTTTTCTTACCAGAATGCCGAGGTTTTGGCTCTTTCCCATTGATTCAATCAAACCTTTCTTGCAAAGTCGGATTGATAATACCAAGTCGCGGACCAGCTACAAAATTCAAAGAATCAAGGTTAACTTTTCTCGCAAATTCACAACTAGAAGTAAAAAGTCGGAAAAAGTGTGTTATTGTCTGTGTGTGGTATTCGTCAAGTAGGTCAACACAGTTTGCCCCTCCGTTTTCAGTTGAATTATAAAAATAACATACTTCAGAGTGATTAGGCAAAGACATCATTTT
This sequence comes from Schmidtea mediterranea, assembly GCA_022537955.1. NCBI lineage: Eukaryota > Metazoa > Platyhelminthes > Tricladida > Dugesiidae > Schmidtea > Schmidtea mediterranea. The sequence continues at coordinate 202,906,972 of CM039680.1, read as the reverse complement.
ACTAAAACAATTTCTTAATTGGCTAGTGATGTTTACAGTCAGATTATTGTTGGCATTGGATTTAGCTAGTGCACTTGTTTTAATCTCTCGTGTTCTAAAAGGAAATACTAGACGAGAATGTAAAAAGATTTTGTACGCTTTCAGTTTTTGCCATCCAAGTAAATCAGAGTCAGCAATTTTCCTAGTATCAGAAACAACTTTCTTAAGAATGTCATATGAACTCTGATCGGTTTCTTCACCCACAGGCACTCCAAGATATTGGTAGAATTCACTTGAAGTTAATTTTTTAATTTTAATGTCATTTATAAGAATTTGACTTTCTGTTTCGATAAGAGAAAGTTCGATATAACCGCATTTTTCAGGACGGTATTCAAAGTCAATTTCAGATGCAATTGCAACAGCAATGTTTGTTACTCTCTGTAAGTCGTAAGCAGACTTTGATACAAGAGCAATGTCATCAGCGTACGCAAGGATTTTAACTGCAGATTCACCAATCATAAATGGTTCACATTTAGATCGTGATACCGCTTCAAGAACTGGATTAATTGCTAAAGCAAACAATATAATAGAGATAGGACATCCTTGCTTAACACTTTGTCTGATTGCAATATTTGGAGTCAAGATAGGGCCACAACTATAGAAAGTACTTGTATCGGAATACATCCTCTCAAGAATGTTTACAAATTCCTTATCAACCCCAACAAATCGAAGTAAAGACCACATGTAGGCATGAGGAACACTTCCAAAAGCATCCTTAATGTCAAGCCAAGCAATAGCAAGTTGAGAGTTCTTGCTATATTTAGAGTGCTCTAAACCTGACGAAAGAATTGAATTGTGTTCCACACATCCATCGTGTCTAGAGCCACCTTTCTGACCGATATGCAACAGATTGTTCTTATTTATCCAAAATGTTAAACGATTAGCTAAAGAAGAGGCAAACAGTTTGTAGATAACGGAAAGTAGTGCAATTGGACGCTAAGACGACACATTATCATATTTATCACCTTTATCGGGCTTTGGAATTAGCAACGTTTTAAAGGATTTCCAGTTATCTGGTATAACCTTTTTAGAAATAATTTTGTTAAATAAAAAAGTTAGTAGATTACCTTCGGGGTCCAGCATCACCAGGTCTCGATATATTATACCATCAACACCAGGACTTATGTTGTCAGCTTTCTTGAGCTCAAATAATACCTCAGAATTTGATAAATATTTAAGTTTAAGTTTTTTATCAGAACGATTACAAAATTTAAACACCTTATCCCAAGTTCGGTCTAAAGGAATTTTGTGCTCAAAATTCGTTATAATGTTTTCATATTTAGGTCTAACATCCACATCTACATCATTAATAATCGTGTTTACAGTGGTTTTCATGTCACTGTTGAAATTTTTAATTAAATTACTTTTATTAATTTGAGATTCTACTCTTTCTTTATTGCCCAAGTAAGGTTTGTGTGTTGGCACAGTTTTAATAGAAATTTGATCCAAAATTACATCGACGATTTCATCAACATTCATTTTAAATACTTTTATTAAAAGTTGATCAATTTTATCTTTACGTTCTTTTAAATTTTCACTTTCTTTATGATTTTGATTAATTATATTATTTTCTAAGGATTTAACTTTTTTTATTTCACTAACTATTGGAAGGAAAGAGCTTACCACATTACCGATTTGTCTTAAATTCAAACCAACTAAAGGCAAATCATTGGCATAATTTGACATGTAAGAACAAAACAGAATTTTGCTTACTAAACCTGAACCATGAATATCATGTGGGCATTCACCAAGATTTAATACACGATTAGGTGATTCTCTAATTTCATTAATTTTATTTCTTAGAATCTTACAAGTAGACAAATAATTATCATTTCCTAAAAGAGTTGTTGGGTTTAAAAGGTAATATTCATCAGTGTTGTAGTCTATGATAAAAAGAATTTCACGAAATTTTGGAGGTGCTACAATGGCGAATATAACTTGTGCTTTGATAATATTATCATAGTTTAAAAAATCATTTAAATAGCGAGTGCAATCATCCATAATAGCAGTGCACATTGCTGAATTTAGGAATATAAAATTGCTGGGTAAATTTAAATTTTTAAAATATTTTGTGATAATTTCATCATTAATTGAAAAATTAATTAAATTTAAATTTTTACAGATCTCATTTGTTATTTGTAGTTTAAATGATTTTAAAGTTTTATTGATTTTAGTAAATGAAAGGATATTAACAAAGAAGAATCTCTCGAGAAATTCAATAAACGCAGAAGCAAAAAAATGTGGATCTTCCGATCTAAACGAGAAGTGAGTCTGGTTATGATTAACAATAAAATTGACTTTCGCAGTAGAAATGAAGAATTTATTCAGATAATCAGTCATGCTTTCACCAATATTGACAAGTCTCTCATTTAAGACTCTGTCTTGAAAGTTTAAAATGTAGCTGTGCTCGAATACAGGGGAAAATACATACAGACACCAGTGTGGGTTGTTTGGAATGACAGCAATTACATACTTTACTCTCGTAAATTGACTAAATGTGACGTTTTCTCTTATAAATTGATTATTATGTGCAATAAGATTCAATGTCAATTCAGGAGACAATACGGTTATATAATTTTTATTACTAAACCATTCTTTTATTAAAGAAGGTACATAGGAATTCTCATTTTGTAGAGAAGCTTTATAAGAAAGTGCTACTTTTGGTGGTCTTGTTACATTTTGGAAGCGTTTAAAAATAGGCAATGTCGTTATACCACCAACAGAGACTTTTGGTGGATTCTGAAATTTACTAGTTTGGAATCGATGGACATTTTTACGTATTGTTTCAATAAAGTTGTTGGGAAATGTTTGCCATTCTTGGCTTATCAACATAGCATACGCGCAGATGTAAGGTCCACAATCGTAATTATTATCCTGGTAAACAAGGTTATCATGAGGGTGAAAGGTTACAGCAGCTTTGAGATCAAAAAGATTATTTAAAGCCATCGTGATTTTAAGTGCATTTGACTTATTAATAAGGTTATGCCGTTTACGGAGAATTGGGTCAACAAAATAGGAAATTTTAGTCAATTTACAGTAAACAAAAAGGATCCAATGAGATTCATTGATGTTAAGAGGGCATAATATTATTTGCGTTTTAAAAAGATTATCTGGCATTGGAAATATTTCGTCTTTGCAATTCGAACTTAAAATTTCGACGATAAAACATTTGACCGGTGCAAAGTTTGGATTACTGATATGACTCTTAAGATAATAGTCAATATCATATTCGGTAAACCAGATTTTGGGGTCGCGTTCAGAAAAAAAGTAATTAATTATAGTGCTATCTGCATCAGTCTCTTCAGAGATTGGAACAGATATAAGAAACTGATGCAGGCACTTCCCTTTATTTAAATTTTGTTTTAGTTTACTTTTGAGGCAAACTTTTAAATTTATTTAACCGCAATATTTAAATATTTGTAAATAATTAAATCTCATTTACAAATAAAATATTTGGAAATAAAATAATGGAAAGGTTAGATTTATCACTATGGATTGGAATTTTGATCAATTCTAGTATGCTTTACAAGTTGGAATATCGAGTTTAGATGTAGTAAGTTACTGGGGGAAATATTGAATTAGAAATTTAATCGATTAATTATGACGTAATAATAATTTGGATATCATTTTATACAGTGTTAAAAGAAATTAATCAAAGGTAAATATGGAGTAAAAACAATCATTTAATGCTAGATTTTACATGAAAATTATCAGTAATATATCAATTTTAAGGGATAAATTATGGCTAAATATTGAGTATGTGCAGATAAATATATGGTTTTAATGATCAGTAATATATCAATTTTAAAGTGAGATATTTTGGCTAAATATTGAGTTTGTACAGATAAATATCGGGTTTTTAATGCAAATGATCAGAAATATATAGATTTAAAGTAGATATTTTCGCTAAATATTGAGTATGTGCAGAAAAATGTAGAGTTTTACATGAAATGCTCAGTAATATATCAATTTTATACGGATAAAAAATCATTGTTTAAACACAGTTTGAAACGAAAAACCTCCATAAAATCTGAAATACTTGAAAAAATATTTATTAAAGATGATTTACAAATTGGACTAGGGTTAAGTGACATTATTGTTGAACCAGAAATTGAATAGGATTTACTACGCTAACATCAAATTATAAAAGTGAACATCGGAAGATATAATGTTAAGGAAAAAGTTCTTCCATCTTCTCTTTTGGAAAAATTAAAAATTACATTAAATGAAATGAAACATTCAAAAGTTCAATTTAGAGTCCAATTAGAATTTGAATAAGATGGGGAACTCAAAGTAGTTAGTATATCAAATCGCGCTGCTTCAGTGACTACAACTTTTCTTGATGAGAGTACAAAGAAAATAAATGAAAAGATTGTTGAACGAACAGAATTAGGAAGTAGTTGGAAAATAAACCGAATAATAGAAGTAAATTTCAAGGTAACCAAAGTTTCTAATATATCTAGGTTATCTGGACATAGTTATATTCCAACACCTAAAGCTCTAAAAGGTAAAAAAGTAATAGTTAACGTACAAAATACCAATAATTTATGTTTCATATATAGTGTTTTGGCTGTATTGAAATCTGATAAAATCAAGAAAGATAGAGATAGACCAAGAAAATATTTACCGTATATGAATGACTTGGTATACGATCCTAACGATATGTCAATGAAACTGTGTGATATTCCAACTTTTGTGAAGAAAAATCCTGGTTTAGCAATTAATGTAATGATTTATAATAACGAAAATTTTGAGGATAGAGAAGAATTTATAATGAAGCATCCATATTTAAATATAATTCACCAAACAAAAGTAACTGGATTGGATCCAATTTATTTATTATTGATAAAGGAGAGTGAAAAATATCATTATACAGCAGTAACTAATTTACAATCCTTGATGAATTGTCATAAAAGTAATGATTGTAATGTTCGAATTTGTTGCAAATGGTGTGAAAATTGTTTAAATGGATTTCGTAAGCCAAAATCCTTTGAAAAACACCAAGAGTTATGTAAGAAAAATCAGTTGGGTACTACGCTATATACATTACCAAAAGATAAAGATAAATATTTGGAGTTCAGAAACTGGTCAAAAACGATAACACATCCTTTCTTTATCTATGCAGATTTTGAATCTATTTTACCAAAAGATAACATTTATTTTCAAAAACATTTTCCAATTTCTGATGGACTCTTATTAATCAACAACTTCACTGATATGACAAGTTACCATCATTTCATTGGTCAAAACTACGTTTATGAATTTTTGAAGAATATTCATTTGATAATTGTGAATATTGTTATTTGTGTAATAAGAACATAGTAGATAAGGTTAGAGACCATGACCATTTTACAGGAAAATATATTGGTCCAGCATGTAAAAGTTGTAATGTTAATAGGAGCATCAAAGAATTATTACCTGTAGTGTTTTACAATGCATATAATTAGATTCGGATAAGTGTTAAATAAAATAAGTCGGTGATTAGCAACAAGTTCAACATTATATTAATTTTAAATGACTTTTGTTGATTTATTTAAAAAGATTAATGAAATTATGTTCGATTGAATTATATGATTTCCTATCAATGCGGTACCAATAATACTTAGAAAATAATTTGAACATTGAAATTTGAAATAATTTGAGTCGTTTTCATTGGCAATAAATAGAATTAGCCAATCTATAATTTCATTTTCAAATTATTATTTTCATGAAAATTGTAATTATTTTAATTGATAAATTTATTAGTATTTTCAACAACCGGTTTTAGTTAAATAATAAGTTTATTGAAAAATAGTTTGTATGTTTTCAAATTATCTTCAAGAAAAATTACAATAAATATATCGATAAATCTATTCATCCATTTTTAGTTTAATAATAGTTTTATTGAAAAATAGTTTGTACGTTTTCAAATTATTTTCAAGAAAACTGTAATAATTTTAATAAATTTATTAGTATTTTGTGTTTAGTGACTAAATTTATAGAAAAATAGTGTCGTTGTCAATAGCAATAGTAACAGCCAATCAAAATCAAGTATGTGGTTTCTACCTTTTCAAAATTAATTTAAAGAAAAGTTATTGAAATATGATTTTTATGTTGTTTCAAGAATAACTTTCTATTAAAAAATAAGTTCAGTCAATAATATTTCTAATTAACAATTGCATTTAATCAATCAATAATTTTACGAGTTTATTTAAATTGATGATTAACAAATTTATATACTTTTTAATCTAATTTCAATAGAGATTTTCAATTTAATATTCTTAAATTAAAATATTTATTCATATTTTCAAATCATTTTTAACTGGTACTTAAAAATTGTCAACGATTATTAAATATATGTATGTTTTTTACCAACTACTCTTTATTAAAGACATGTGTTTACTTGGTATTTAGTAATTATTGGTTTACATAAGGTTATAACTTTTAATCACATAGGGTTAAAAGTCATCTTTCATCTTTTAGGGTTAAAAATGTGTCTTCTTTCATTATTTAGGGTTAAAATTATTAAATATTTCAATACTTTGAGTTAAAATTGTTACTTCTTTCATTACTTAGAGTTAAAGTAATTACCTATTTCTTCACATAGGGTTAAAATTCTTAACCTTTTAAATAACTTTATAACAAATCATGTAATAGTTTATCCATAAATTTATCGAAAAGTATTATAATATACCTAGTTTGAATAATAAATTATTAAAATATTTAATAGGTATCACCTGATGAATTTTTAATGGTTATTTAATCAATTTTTGGTTACATAAAGCTTTAATGTCCGAAATTTTACACGTTTTGGTATCAATATTTAATTACTATTTAGATCAAAACTCTTATTAAAAACAAAAGTTTATTTAGATATCAATAGTATCCACATGACTGATATTGATAATGTAATATGTGTTTGTAATAAATTTACGTGTGAAAAATTGTCTTTTTAATTGTTAAATTATTATTATCAATAGAATTATTATTAGCATTAATTAATCCAGTATGCGTGAAGTTTTAAAAAATATTGATATAAAACTCATGGATCGATTATTCTTTATCAATTTATATAGTGAGCCCAGTGACTTTCATTTGTAAACCCAGTGACTTATTTTCATAAAAACACTAAAATAGTTGTTACAACGAATTTAGTTGATGGTATCGCTAATAATTTATAGAGTCGAATGAACTTATAAATTAGTATTTTCAAATCCTAACTTGGTGAATTATTATCAAAATATTGAATTTTTATTATAAACAGTATATTTGTTATAAATTTATAAAATTTGGTTAAGTATTTACATGTAAATAATCCGATGATGGGTTATTTTCATAAACTTTATAAATCCAATGTTTAAATTATTTCTTGAATGAGTTATTTTCAAAATTCTTACATCAGTGGTGTCGATAATAATTCGTTGAGGGGTTCAACTCTTATCGTGGGCAAATTATTTTTTATTTTCAAAATTAAATTTTTTGATAGAATATAAATCTGTATATTTTATTTGATGTAAATTTTATAGAAATTGGTAAAGTAAATCTTGAATAATTTTTTACATTTAGTTAAGTTGAAATTTTAAACTTGTTGAATTATTTTCTTAAAATGTTGTAAATCCAGTGTTCAAATTTAAGTTTTGAGTGACTTATTTTTAATTAAATAAACTAACAATATACAATAATGGTTTTAAACTTAAATTTTTATGAAAATTATTAAAGTTTTATGATTATTTTGATAAAATTGTTACGTAATATACTACTAACAAAATAGTCAGTAAGCTAAATAATTTAAGATTGAAAATTTATTTTTAAGATGAGTTTGATGTTAATTTATTATGTTTAATGATTATTTAATAATTTTTTATGTAAAAATATAATTAACAATTGAAAATTTCATGTAAATATAATTTTTTATAAATTATTAATTATTAAAGTTTTATGATTATTTTGATAAAATTGTTACGTAATATACTACTAACAAAATAGTCAGTAAGCTAAATAATATAATTAACAATTGAAAATTTCATGTAAATATAATTTTTTAATATATCACATGCAAGAAACATGAATCAATGAGGTAAACAAAACTCTTACGTTTATATGAAGTAAACAGTATAATAATATTACCAATAGTACTAGTGAGTGATTTTGCTAAGTCTACGACTTAGTCGTAGACGTAGTTGTAGGCGTGTTGGGCGATGATGGGTGATGATGGGTGCGGATTGGTATGGATTGGTATGGATTGGTATGGATTGGTATGGATCGGTATGGATCGGTATGGAAGGTATGAAAGAAGTAATGAATGGTGTGTGGAAGTTGATACATAATAGAAGGTAAGTGTGTGGAAGGTTCTAGAAGATAGGTGTGTTGGTTCACAACTACGTGACATAATAAGAGTTAGGTAATAAGTGTGTCTCCGAGTAGTGATCAGTGACATAATAAGTTAATAAGTAAGTGACTGACCAGTGACATAATAAGTGTGTCTCCGGGTAGTATGAAAGAAGTAATGAAAGGTGTGTGGAAGTTGGTAGGTGTGTGGAATGTTCTAGAAGGTAGGTGTGTGGAATGTTCTAGAAGGTAGGTGTGTGGAAGGTTCTAGAAGTTAGGTGTGTTGGTCAACAACTGCATGAAATAATAGAAGGTAAGTGTGTGGAAGGTTCTAGAATATAGAATTTTTGTTTGTCTCGTGGACGGATAAAATATAAAATACATTTCATATTGCACAAAAACTAACACGATGACGATAGTGCAAGATCAATTTGCATCAAATCAATTGAATAATAGTTCATCAGAACTGGTTATTTTCAAGACAATTCTAGAAAATCAAATAATTTTTTCCCAGCAATTATTGGATTTTATTTCTCAAAGATCAAATGGACAAAATCAATTGCCACTTTCGGCGAAGTCAATTCATCCAGATTTATCGTTGGATTTAGTATCAAAGAAATCGACTCGTGATATTCAATTGCCACCTTCAACGAATGCAATGGATCCTGAAAAATCGTTCGACGAATGTGATAAGGAAGCACTTTCAAACAAAATATTGCCACTTTCGGCGAAGCTAATGGAACTTGAAGAGCACATTTTGCGAATGAATAGTAAGTTTGATATTGTTTTGAATAAATTAAGTAATTCTGATTTTAATGATAATAATTGTAATTTAAATATACTAAATAAAATTAATGTCGATAATAATGATGACTTAAATATCTCATCTAATTATAATCTTGTTTCAGAAAATGCAGAAAATAGTCCTTTAAATCCTATTAATACACAGCCTTAAAATTTTAAAGTTACTAAAACTAAGGATGCTTTAAATATGAAAAGATTTAACTGCAATTACCTTTCACGTATTTTAAATAAAAATGAGCGTCGTAATATTATTAATAATTATCCATGCTTCATAAGTTTATTGAAAAAGAAAAATTCTAAGACCAAGTTTGATCTTATTAATTATGAACTTTCCTTAATTAATAAATCGAAACTTAATTTTAAAATAAAAGATTGTGATAGTTTATTCTATAGAAATGGCAATCTTTGTATTTCAATCAAGTTAAGTGAAATTAAAAAAACAGATGCTACTAAAAAGATAATTACAAAATCAACAAATTTTCAAAATAAAAATAAAACCATTATTTCGAACCTTATTAATACTGATAATTATTGTTCCAAGCTGATTAAAGCTCCATTAGCAATAAAGAAATTTTTATTTGTATTTTCACATAAATTAGCCGAAACAGTTTCTTTTAAAAACAAACTGCATAAAAGAGCTGTCATTAATAAAACTTTGGATAATTTAAAATTTCAAAAACAATTACCATACTTTCTTATAAAATCTGACTTAAAATATGCTGATGGTGACTTTATTATGAAGGATCTTTTAACTTCTGAAGATGCTGATAATGAATCTTTTAATATTGGGTCATCTAATTTAACAATATCGCAGCTTGATAAACTTTATTTTGATTTTCCAGAGATTAAAGAGATGTTCTTTACTGAAGGCATGCACAAAGATTCTGATAAGATAAGTAGTTTAATTAATCACTTAAAGGCAAATAAAGAATTTCCAAAAGATATTTCATTTTCTGGTGGTAAATTCATTATAAATTAAAAATCAAATAAAATAGAATCCGATTTAAGCAATGCTTCTGACGTTATGTTTAATTTTGGATTATTCGACTTATTTAAGATATCTAAAGACAATATAGAACTTGAGAGGCTTATTTCATTACCTGCTTCTTCAAATAAAATTGTTGAAATAATTTTCAACCTAAATTATTTAAACTTAAAGGGTAATATAAAATATTTTAGTAACATAACATATGGTATTTATGTTTTAAATTATTTCCGTAATGTTTTACTATTACATTCTATTATTGATAGTGAAAAATGCAATTCGTTGATAATTGATACTCTTGAAATATGGGGGTCTGAATTAACTGATCAAATTCCTTCTACTTCCTATTTTAAATTTAGTTGTCAAGAAAAACTAATTAAATATAAAAAGTGATTACTTAATGGCGAAATTGATAAGTTAAAAAATATAAGTTCACCACTTACAATTAAAAGAATAAATAAACTAACCGATTGAGTATGATAGACTCGCTCCTTACTTGCATCAATGATTTTCGTCCTGAAAAAAACGACAACGGCAAAAAGATTATTGTATTTTGTTATTAGAGATAAGAAAAAATTTCTACTTAAAAATAGAGACGACTTTCAGATATCAATGAAATGTCGGAAAAACTGTACTAAGGAAATGAGCTTGATTATTTTTGATCTCATTGAATCTCTTGAAAATTTGATAACTTATGAAGAACTTGTTAACTCTGTTGAACTCACCGATAAAATTGATAACTTTAATAAAGGAAGTAGTTCTAACGTAACAAATAACGAAAAAAAAGTAGTTTTACCTGTTGATGTTGACGAGGAAGCTGTATCTTATTTGGAATTAAAAATTACAGAAAATAAAAAAATGATGACTAGGCAAAATTTAAAAGTGTCAAAGGCAATGTCCAAGTGAAGGTACGTGCCAGCATCAGTCTTAGAATCTGCCACAATCTACCACAATGCACTAAATTAAAAAATACTAAACTTCGTGATCCAAAAGTGTGGTTTACCGACGATGACATTGACCATTGACGGCATATCAGTAATCCTACATTTGCACATTTATCGTGCTTTATTATTAGTATTCTATCTTCAGACATTAAAGAAAATATTATCTCAATTCCAGATGCAATATTTAAAGCTGAGGTTATTCTTTGTCCGCTAAATATAAACAATGCCCATTGGATTTTATTTGTGTACAGCAAATCGTTGCTTGAGTCATATTTTATTGACCCAATATTTGCAAATAGAAATCTGTTTAAAAATAAACAAGCTACTCTTAAGATTAACATTGCTTTAAATAAGATTTTCAAACTTCAAGTGGCTTCATCTTGTCACCCTTTCCAAAATGTTATATATCAAGAGAACAGTTTTGATTGCGGTTCTTTTATTTGTGCTTATGCAATTCTTATAAGTCAAGGTTTGGACACTTTTCCTAACAATTTTATTTATGGTATAAGACGAGAGGTGCATGATTTTCAAATTTTTGGTTCAAACAAAGTATCCCAAGTTATCGGTGGGGGCCTTCCTAAAAATAATTTGATGGGAATCAATTTTAAAAAAGCAATTGCGCTTACTCTTGAAAAACAAAAACGAAACATCAATAACAGTATTAATATTAAACCAAAATTTCAAAAGTCATGTGTGTCATTCCTCTTAAGTAAATAGTTTAAAAGCAATACTAATATACTTGTTCTTTCCCCGGATCTAACTATCAATTTAATAGCCCAAAATAATAATTATATCATTGAGAACGTCAACTTTCGGCAGTTCAAAGACGTTCAACATGTCATTAGCATAATTCCCAATGAAAATTATTGGTGTTTACTTCTCTATTCAACCCGTCGTATGACTTGTAATATTTTCGATTTTCAAAAGACTGATATTTCTGATAGACTAACCGAAATAGGAGCAAACTTTACGGATTATTTAAATAGTTTTTTCTTGAGTATGAAAATAAAATTTCAAATAAATCATGGTATTCTCCACCGCTGCTTCATTTCAGATGATCCAACTTTTCATGCCACTGATTTCATTGTGTTATTGGAAAAATTGATTTTAGATCGGGATTTTCAACATGATAAAATATATAAGCTACTTGATGATATCAACACTAAAAAGTGTGTTGAAATTTCATTAAATTTAAATCTAATAAAAGGAAAGATTACCGACAGCATTTTAATAAACTATTTTAATAATTTAAGTTTATCAACAGACTTCGTTCTTTTGGGTTTCACAATGTGTACTACTATTCTTGACGATTGTACTCATTATTTGAATGAACATTTGAATTATAAGTGCCTCCAAAACACGAAAGTTGTATTTGCCATTTTTACTCCACCAAAGTCTCGGGAAACACTAATGGTAATTGATTATAACACTGACGAGCATTACTTTCTGGATCCAACAACACTTGATGTCAGCCTAAACTATACATTTATTTGTAAAGTATTAGTTACTAAAATAAATGAAATAAGATATGTCCCTTGAAAACATTAATTTGAGAGAAATAGCAAGAATTATCAACTCTGTTCTTCCAATTGTTTCTGAGATCAATAACAAAGACAAAGAGAAAATTTTAAAAAAAGCAAAAGAAACATTTAAATTTGACTTACAACAGCGTAAAAATAAAGTATTTGAATTAATTATTAGTTTTGAAAATGCTGATGTTAACCAAATAGTTGAAAGCATTATTCGAAAAATTCCTCACTTAAATAATTTCACTGAAATTAAATCCCACGAACCATACCTAGGAAGTAAACAAAACTCAAATATAATAAGTAAATATAAAAGTAGATCTGAATTTTTAATTAATATGAAATTAACTTTCTATAAAATTATTAATGACCTACCAGTCATTGTCAGGCCTAAAATTCAGGATATTCTGAACCAATTTAGCCACGAGGACCATATATCGAATTCATAGAATAAAATTCTTAAAGATTGTCTAAGCATGACAAATGTTCTCAATCTTGTAGATATTTTACCGTTTGAAGTCATTTACGAATTAAACAGTGCTGATAACACTTCACCGGGTATTGATGGTATTCAATACAAAGATCTTGCTCTTCTTAACTCTAAAGATATCTTGTTAAGTTTCCTGTTTAATTAAATCATCAGTAGTAAAATCATTCCGACCAGCTGAAAAACTTTCAAGACTATATTAATTCCGAAATCTGATCAGACATATAATTATGATAAAGTTTCATCTTGGCAACCAATAGCTCTGCTGTCTGTTATTTTTAAAGTCTTTGCGTCTATTTTAACTACACGTCTAACATCATGGGTGATTTGTAACGATATTTTGCATATTGGGCAAAAATGTTTTTCTGTTTAAGAAGGTTGTTTCGAGCACATCTCAACACTTTCTGCTGCACTTAAGCATTCAAAATAAAGCAAGAATTTCCCATTAGGTATTGCTTGGTTAGATATTAATGACGCATTTGGAAGTGTTCCTCACGACTATTTGTGGAATGTTCTGAAAACTATTGGCGCTAGCGGAGAGTTTATTACGATTGTCAAATTACTTTACACCGACACTCAATCTTTCTACAGCTGTGGCCCAATTGTAACACCTATATCTCAATCAAAAAAGGAGTTAAACAAGAATGTCCTCTTGCAATGATTCTTTTCTCGATTGCCATTAATCCTGTTCTTGAAGCAATAAGTAGATCATGTGTTGAACCATGTTGCTGTTGAAGCTGCTACAGAAATAGGATTTGAATACCAACCAGAGAAGTGTGGCTACATGCAGCTTCCCAGAGTTAACATCAATGGTGAGATCTTGATAAATGAAAAGGAGATCAAAATGTTGTTGTCAAAAGAATTTTATCAATATCTTGGTGTTCCAGTAGGCGAGGACAATGATCAAAGTCCCTATGCAATTCTTGATAAAGTTGTTAGTGACACAAAAAAGTTTGCAGATTCCGGTTTATTTGGTTGCAAAAAACTCATGGCCTACAAGATTTTTATTCATTCTCGACTAACATTTTTCATTCCGAACACGTGAAATTAAAACTATGGCTTTATCAGCTTCTCAAGGAAATACTAATTCCTGTGGCAATAACTCAAGTAAATTGCGTGGCCATCTGAGAAGAATTTTGAACTTGCCGCACAATTCTGAGACAGTTTATTTATACAACTCAACTGAAAATGGTGGAGCTTCGTGTGTCGATTTGCTTGATGAATATCATACTCAAACAATTGTGCACTTTTTCCGACTCTTTACTTCCAATTGCGATTACTCGAGAAAAGTTAATATTGACTCTCTAAAGTTTGTAACGGGTCCTCGTCTTGGAATCAAAGAGCCTACATTACAACAAAGTTTTGATTGGATTAATGGTGCTGAAACTAAATTGAATCATGGTGGAAAGAAAACGAGATTTCAACGTGCACGTACTTCAATAATTTACTTTAAAAGAGAACACTCAATTTCCGTATCTTTTCATTATGTTAAAGAGCAAGTTTTTTTATATATGATAACAAAGAGTCATGGAACTTTCATAGTTACGACTAAGTTTCGAAAAGCAATTTCTAAGATATTTCACTCTGCATTGTTCGACTCATATAGGCAAAAGTGGCAACTGAGTAATAAAAGCGACATGATTGCAGCGGCTATCAAATTATCTCCTCAAATAAATAAAGCAATTTTTAAAAATAAACTTGGCGAATTTGCATGGAACTTTATACATCGAGCGCGAACTAATACACTTAACATCAATGCAAAGCCTAATAGAAAAGGGGATTCTAGACTTTGTAGACGTTGTGAGAAAGAGGATGAAACTATGTCTCATGCCTTACAGTCATGTAAGATTCACCAAATACTGACATTAGAGAGACACAATGACTGTATAAAGATAATAACGAATAATCTAAAAAATCCTAATTTTATTGTCGTGGTTGATCATTCTTGTTCTCTTGTCCTGAATTCTAAACAACGCGTCGATCTTATAATAACTGATACTGAAAGAAAAAGAATATTCATGATTGATATTAGGTGTCCAATGGATTTTGTTTAACATTTTGAGTTGACTGATAAGGCAAATATTGAGAAATATAGCTTGCTTCAGAGTGAATTACAGGTAGCCAAACCTGATTATCAGGTAGAGCTTTACACTTGTATTATTGGGACATTAGGGTCGATTCCTCCATCAACTTATGATCTGATTTGTAAACTTGGCATTGAACCACTTCAAACAGAAGGTCTGCTAAAAGAATGTGCAATGAGCAATATCCTGCACTCAGCTAAAATATGGTATTACCATGTGCACGGCATTCTACCAGACTTCTGCAATTAATTTAAAATAATGGATATTTAAACTAACTTAAACTTTTTCATTGAGATCAGAATTATTTTTTTATGAAATGATTAAGACTACATTCGTAATTTATCTTTAAATTCAATATTATTAACCTGACTTTTGCCTTTGTAAAAGTCGTAATTGAATTTAGAAAACTTAGAAATTCAAATCAGAACTTAGTTTGTAGTATTTATTACTGCATAATTTATATTTGCAATGCCGGATGACGACGCCGATGAATCATCATATCAGATCAAGCAAAAGAAAATTCAGAAGACGCCAATTGCAGAAGAGACTGATTGATCAAATACTTGATAACTTACATTTGAATTCATCCTTCTCTACTACGATTGCAGTATGAATTGCATGGTTCATGTTGACATATTCTTTTCACTGTGAAACAAACTTGTTATATTTAATAAAATTTTGAATAGTACTAGTGAGAGATTTTGCTAAGTCTACGAATTAGTCGTAGACGTAGTTGTAGGCGTGTTGGGCGATGATGGGTGATGATGGGAGCTGATGGGTGCGGATTGGTATGGATTGGTATGAATTGGTATGGATCGGTATGGATCAGTATGGATCGGTATGGAAGGTATGAAAGAAGTAATGAATGGTGTGTGAAAGGTTCTAGAAGATAGGTGTGTTGGTCCACAACTACGTGACATAATAAGAGTTAGATAATAAGTGTGTCTCCGGGTAGTGACCAGTGACATAACTATGAGGCCATTGACCAAAGGTCAATTACTAGTTAGCAACTAGTGGACAGAGGTCAACCTCCAGGTAGCAACAGCGTGGGCAGAGGTCAAATGTTATGAAATAATTCCGTGAGCCAAGGGAGTGGGTATCTGACGAGCTCACATCCTACTACTATAATAGTAATAATATAATTATAATAATAATAATGTTAATAAAAAATAATAATAATACTAATAATAATAATAATAATAGTGTTAAAAATAAATCATAATAATAATAATAATAATAATAATCATAATAACAATAATAATAATAATAAATTAAATAATAATAAATCATAATAATAATAATAATAATAATAATAATAATAATAATAATAATACATTAAACATTAATCATTGTTTTTATTGAAACTATTCTATAAATAATATTAATTTATAATGTTAACATCAATGACACGTGTTTTGCCAGATGATCCAACTGGCAAGGGAATCGTTGGAGCCAACATACTTTTTAATTCCAGCGATACTTTTGTTTTTACCAATAATAACAATAATAATAATAATAATAATAATAATAATAATAATAATAATAATAATAATAATAATAATAATATTTTAATAATAATAATAATATAATTAGCCAGAGTTATGCAGCTAAATTAACTTATTATAATAATGATAATGATAATAATACTATAATTAGCTCGATGAGTGAGTAGCTCAGCGACAACAGACTCTTTAGTTTATTCCTGTCTGTTGTCTGTGCCAGAATTTCCACGCACCATCTCCCCACACTCAAAAGGCGTGTCCACAATGCAACTACAACCCTGTACTCGAACAGCAACAGAATCACCGATAAAATCCGCATATTGAGAAGTAGAGAGAGAAAACTCACTAACCTATCCCAACATCAACACAGTCGATTCCAAAGATAAGCTGCAATTGGTCCGTCGAATTGCTGTGTGTGGGTCTGCATGCAACAAAAGCATGTGCGCATATTGATTTCAGTGTATGGGACCTACTTATACACCTCAGCTTAAATTTATCTGTCCAATCCACACCTGGCATTTCAATTGGTATTTATTGAAAAAAAACAACTGGGTTCAATGCATGGACAAAAGAAGCATCTGCCCACCTCAACTATCAAGATTCGTTTTACCAGAGTTCGGTATCAATGTAATAGATCAAGCTGTTACGGATTTAAGAATGATTTGATTTCAATGCCATCAGACAACCAAAACGCTGCCTGACAACAAAACCCTCCGAAAACACATCGCTCGATGTGAACCCACTCGCAAGAGTGATGCTGAGCTTCCGTGCAACCATCCTTTTCAATCGAATTTAAACTATAGTACAATATCTGAAACTAGCCGAAACATAGCCAGCAAAGATCGATTAGCGCGTAAGAATTTTTTCTAAGCATTTGAATTCGTTGATCATACTCACAAATTAGATGAAGTATCAAACACATTTCATTGGGGTTTCGATTCAAACAACTGGAGACTATTGTTACAAGTTTACGCTGATTCAGAAAACGGCACTGTTATAAGCATTGCACCACGAGGATAAAGGGAAGAGTTAGTTTTTATTAAACGGTATTCTTTTAGATTATAAAAATAAATATTTTAATAAACTGTTTGTTGCTTTATATATTTTGTTGATATAAGAATTATTATTTGAATGAAAGATATACGAATTATAAATAATTATTTTAGTGACACATGTAAAAATTTTATTTATTTATTTTTTTTTATAGTGTTTATATAAAATATATTAAAACGTTCCACTCCTCCTGCTGGTTACGCCAGGCTGCAGGCATGGGGAATGGTCCTTCTTGTGAGTCTCAAATCCCGAAGTTCGAGATCTGAGGCTCTCAAGAACTGATAACAATATTAAAATAATAATCACAATAATAATAAAGGCAATATCACCAATATACTAATAGTGATAATAAGTATACAATTTTGCCTGATTTTTAAAATTTTCGCCTTACGTACTTTGTCATTAATTTTTTTTTCTTTTATTTTTATTTTGTATGGGACGACACAAATCAAGAAAACGAGATTTATTAAATTAATATTTTATAAATAAATAATATAAATAACATTTATTTCATCTCAAGTTTTAGAGTTTTAGATCCACATTTGTAATGAATAACCGTTTTCTTCATTCTGTACGTAAGCTGATTTATTACAATAGTTTCTCCACTATCAACCTCCAATGAATTCAATGAAGTTTTCCTTTTCCTGTTCCTTTGTGAGGTATTTGACCCATGCTCGAATATTGGTTGGATTTTATGAATTGGTTCATGGATTATTAAACCCAGACTCTCCTCAATTATTTCAATCCTCTCTTCTGTTGCCCATTTTATTGAACAGTTTGAATTTCACCATCAGTTTCCATATCCTCTGCTGATGTAAGGTCAATTTCTTCTGTGATTCTGGTCATTGATGTTGAAGCGGTGTTATGAAGCTTCCGATATTCTTCCAACGAATATTTCCTTGATGGTTGCTTTTTTGGTATTTCAACATCATCAATCCACAGTTTCTCAATTTGCAAATATATTCTTCTTATGTTCTTTACATCTTCGAGGGCTGAGTGTATGCCCACCTGCATTTGATATCCAAACATCTCCTGGACAACAGTTTTCAATTTGAAAAATTCTCCTCTTCTGGAAATTCCAACCTTTTCCAATGCTTACGCTGTTTCCAAATCTCGAATGCCATGCAACTGGTCTATCCAAAGTTTTAAATATTGTATTTCCGCATGAAGATCGTGGCCAATTAATATTTTCCCAACTACCAAATTTTGAACTTCCTTCATAATTGCATACTGGTCATATTGATTCCTACTTGCCACTTCCGTTATTCCATGAATCTGTGAATTAAAATGCCGCAATTTTCCTCTTGGAGTTAGGTAGACATCCTTTATTGTTTTGCCATAATAATTCATTATCGCAATAGATAGCGGTACCATCTGTTTCGTTTCTGATGTCCCATATTCCGCATCGATAAACAAAACCTTGCTTCTTATCTCCTCTTGATCCATTTCTTTTCTTAAAAATGACATTCTTTTCTTTAGCATCTGTTCAGTGATTGCTAACAATTTTTCATCCACAGGTAGTGTTGATATTATCTACGGTATTTCTTGAGCTTCGTTTTTCATTCTGGTTTCGAACACAACCAGTGCATTTTAATTTGCTGCTCTCACCCTTTTGGTCATCGCTTCTTTCTGCATTTTTCATGACGATCCTTGATGCATTTCCCACCATATCTTTTGATTGTCGTCGATCATTTCAACATTTCCTTTGATAATGTGGAGCATAAACTCTTCCTTTTCGTTATATTTATTTAATCAGCCAGTTTAATTCCAGATTGCCTATTCACTCTGAATATTTGGATCTTCATTTTTTCTATCATCCACTCTCAGGTAATTTGGGATCTGCAAATTTTCCTCGATGATGTATGGGTTCCGTCCAACATTGTTTCTGTGTAGTTTAAGGTAGCTATCATAAATTGTCCTTGCCCATTGAATTTGTTGCATTGCTAAATTATAGTTCGTTAATTTATTTTTTCAATTTAAAAGTTGACGCTAGAGTCAAGGTAGAGTACCCTAAGGCTACTGCCTTAACTGGTAGCGGTATAAATAATAATATTAATAAAAATTAATTACCTATTTTAATTTGAATTTTATACTAATTTTATTTACTTTTTTTATCCCTTATATACCCCTTAATAAATTTCCTTTGCCCCCAGCCAATCAAACTCATCAATGATCGAAAGGTGCAAAGCTTTACATTATTCAAAATAAAAAGTTAATACTTATGGTGTACTACTACATTATCATAATTGCATGCAAAATAAATGTATCTCACTACACGATTGTTTCCTCATAGACAATCCAAGGTCTTTGGGCCATGGATTGACGCTCAAGTCGTTGCTTTAGTTTTCGAAGATATGCTAGCAATACGAGAAGAAAAATGATGGAAAATGATATCACATTGATTGTACTGATCGATAAAATTACTCATATGATTTCATTGTTATCAGATGAAGATTATGTAGTATTGTTCTCCCGAGTTTGCACATTATCCATATAGATTCATTGAACGAAGATAATATTGCTTTGTTTTCGAATATGTACATCAGAGATATGAGAATAATTGGTGTTCTTTATGAGTCCCGTTGAATTATATACAACTCGAATGAATCTTGTTTCGACAAAAATGATTTCCCATAGACTGAAATTTGATATTCGTTTGTAATACTTGATTTTTATCATCATAATTTTTGAAATTGATTTAGATCGTATTTGCTGAAATTTTAATATTTTAAAGGTAAAGTTACTTGTTAACGTGGCTTGGATTTTCCCACAATAATAAATCACGACTTTTTCATTCATACCTGCTTGCCGTGAAATATTTAGTTTTTGGTTAACTAGCTGTAAATGAACTCGATTTTTTGTTTCGTTTTGCAACAGAATTGATTTCCACTGGTCATTACTCTCTGTACCATTATCCTGCAATACCTTTTCGTAGTAGTGAATTGCGATATCATAGGTATGATGCAGTTTTAGATTCGCATAATGCACGAAAGACTTTCTAACATTCAACGTATCGATTGTATAATTCTGAAAAATTATTTTCACTTGTTGGGAATTTCGGGGTTCCCAATATATATTGATTCCATTCAGTACTGGTTCTATGGAAACATAATTATTTATAGTTTTTGTTCATATTTCAATATTAATCAGATTTATTATTTTAGTACCATTTATTTGGGGTTGCACTTGTTTTATTAACCATGGGTATTCATAATTTATTGTTAGTTGACGATTTACATAAGTATTTTTATTAAAATTCAACTTCACTGGTGGTTCAAAATAATTTAGTAAATTAGTTACTTCTATTTCTTCGGTCGGTGCACAACGATAGATCCATACCATCTGGGTACATGTGGCATAAATATCAACTTTTTCCATTAACGGGATCCTTTTAATAGCATAATTTGGAAACGATGGAGTCGCATTCGACCCTAACACATTGATTATCATAAGTGTTGCAACGAACAAAGTTTTGTTGATATATCCCAATGGTGAGGGATTTTTCGCTGCCTTTTGTTTGAGCGCGGCGTGTCTTTCCACATTTTAGTCTTTATATCTCAATTGATACTTAGTGTCTTCTGCAACTGGCACCTTTTTACATCGATTAGCATGAACGATAATTGTTCCTGCCTTTTTATTATTTTGTGGACGAATTTTAGATTAGTTTCAGTGGTATCACATACTATGTATGGGCCTTTAGATAGTCTCTGTAATTTTGGTGATAAACCCTTTGCTGGTTCTGGTTTATGTACATACACTAAATCTCCTACTTCAATATTGTGAGCATGTGCTCGTTTATCATAGCACTCTTTATAAGCTTCTTGACGATGTCTTATTTTAAGTCCAGTTTGAGTCCATACCGATTGAAGTCTTTCTTGCATAATTACTTTGTAATCAGATATATCCATGTACTGTGAGATAGGTGCTTGAAATTTTAAGTCAACCGGCATGTTGTTCCGCCGTAAATACATGAGATAGAAAGGTGTTTCATCGGTACTCTCATTCACTGCATTTCGATACGCGAATAAGCATGGCTTGATAAACAAATCCCAATCTTTCTGCTTTCTATTCACGTAAGATGATATTATATTGATTAATGTTCCATTAAATCTTTCAACTAGACCATCCGTTTGTGGATGATAAGGCGATGTACTAAGTTTCAGTATCCCGAATAATTCCGTGATTGAGATAAACAGTTCGCTTTGGAAATTCGTTCCTTGATCAGTAAGTAATTTCTTCGGTGCTCCATATCGAAAAATAATATTTTCTACAAATATCTTTGCAACTGTTTCCGCTTTTTGATTCTGCATCGCATATGCTTCAGGCCATTTAGTTAGATAATCACAAAACACAATGATATACTTGTTGCCATTAATTGTTTCAGGTAACGGACCTACAATGTCTACTGCAGTAATTTCCATCGGCGCTCCGGGTACTGGCATAGGTTTCAAAGGTACTTTTATTTTCTTTCCCGTATTTCGCCTGGTTAAGCACACTTCACAAGTATGACACCATTGTCTGACATCTGATTCAATAGTGTCCCAATAATATTTTTGTTTCAATCTTGATAATGTCTTCCGAGCGGATAAATGTCCACCTAGTGCTCCATCATGGTATATCAACATTAATGTTGTTCGATGTTTGGTTGGAACCACAATTAATAAGTTCTCATTTTTTACACATTTTAACAAACCATCATGAATGATATATTTATGTTTTTCGTCAACTACATGTTTCCAGTCACTTTCCTTTTTGATCGTGACTGCATGTTTTCGCAATTGTTTTAATTCATCATTTTCCTGATCTTTTTGCAGTTCCTGTAAATTATTAGCGGTTTTGATTGCCATAAATATTGTATAATTATAATTCGTTTCATTATTCTTACTCTCATTATTTACAGGGATTCTCGATAGCGTATCTGCATTTCCATTTGATTTGCCTGTTCGATATTTAATTTCGAAATCATATTCTTGTAGGGCTATTGACCATCGGATCAGTTTGCTGGCTGAATCCCGATGTTTCATCAACCATTGTAATGGATTATGATCAGTAAACACAACACATTTTCTGCCAACTAAATACTGTCTAAACGTTGCTATACCGTAAACCAAGGCTAATGTTTCTTTCTCAATTGTAGAATAATTCTTTTCATGTGGCTTTAACGTTCTGCTGGTATATGCTATTACGTGATCTTTCTCACCTTCGACTTGTTGTCCTAATACTGCACCCAACGCAAAATTACTTGCATCTGTCATTAAGATGAATGGTATTCTAAAATTTGGGCATCTCAATTTATGTTTTTTAATCAAACTTTCTTTAAGTAATTCGAATGCTTCTTGTTGCGCTTTTCCCCATTTAAATTGAATCTGCTTTTTTAATAATACATTTAAGGGTTGTCCTACATGAGAAAAGCTTTTAATGAATTTTCTATAATAACTAGCTAAGCCCAGAAATTGCCGAACTTGGTCTACATTTTCAGGGATTGGGTATTCTTTAATTTTCCTCACATTTTCTGGGTTTGGTTGCAATCGAGAAATAACATGACCTACATAAACCACTTCCGATTTTCCCCATTCACATTTAGAGGGTTTTATTTTTAGATTAGCCTTTAATAATCTACTAAATACAGTTTCCACATCTTTCAGATGTTCTTTAAAAGTATTTGAAAATATTATTATGTCATCAATATAGACTAATGCATGTGGGATATCACGTAAAAAAAATTCATACATCGCTGGAACGTAGCAGGTGCTCCAGTTAATCCAAACGGTAACACATTAAATTCATACAATCCTTTAACATCGGAAAAAGCCGTTTTTCTTCGATCTTCTTCTTTCACTTTAAATTGATTGTAACCTTTATTAAGATCGATTACTGTGAAAAATTGTACTTCTTCCATTTGATCAAACATTTCTTGTGGAACTGGAATAGGATATGCATCCTTTCGCGTAACTTGATTTAATTTCCGATAATCGACACAAAATCGCAGATCGCCGTCTTTCTTTTTAACAACTACTATTGACGATGAGAATGGTGAAGAACTATCTCGTATTATTTTGAACTCTTTCATTGCTTTTATCTGCCTATCACTTTCCTCATGATGTATATATGGAATTCTATACGGTTTCAATTTAATCGGAGTTTCATCAAGTAATGGTATCTCATGTTCAATTACTTGGGTGAGTCCCAAATCGTCCTCGTGTTTTGCAAACATCATTTTATATTTCTTTAATAACTCTGTGAATTCCCATTTTTGTGATTCTGTTAAATCATTACTAATGACTTGTGGCTCTTTGTAGATTTTAATATTTCTCGGTAATTTTGGGGTTTTCTCTATTTCAAACATCTGCATAATATATTACCTCACTTCTTGCTGGCAATTCTAGCGTCTGATTTAAAAATACTTCTCTCACCTTATGTCCTTTTTCGTCTGTTTGTCCTTTCATTAATCTCCCAGTTTTTAGATCAAGAGAAATTCCTTGTAGTTGTTCCATCACATCCATACCAATTAAACATCCGACAGAACTATTTCTCATCACTGACACATAATGCACTAATTCGTGATTACCAATAATTAATTCAGCTTTTAATTTCCCAATTATATTTAAAACATTGTGCGACATTGACCTTATTACTTTACTTGTTGGTTTCATCTTTGATTTCTCTTCCATTGTCAACAAATCATCTGATACTATAGTATTACTGGAACCTGAATCTAATAAAGCTTCCACTTTTCTTCCATTGAATAGAATGTTTATTCGAGGCTGTTTGCCTTTATTTCCTAACTTCATCATTGCATAACTGCATGGTAATCCGAGCATATTTTTCCGTTCAATTTCAGTGCTCGTGGGTTCAATTTTATCTAATTCAAATTGAATATGTTCTACTGATTTCATTTCTTTCAATTTTTCCGTTGGATACTTTGGTGCCGTCGGCAAAAACGTTGGTGTATACCACTTTGAAAGCGTTTCGATTCCGCTAAGTTTTGGCATAGGTTCTAACAAAAATTGTAGCTCTGGCTTTTTCTCACTCTTCATAATTCCTTTTTGAAAATATTTTTGCTCCCTTTTACTATTATCGATGTCATCATTATTATCGTTATTGTGATCTCTTGCTCCACATAGAGATAATTCACTTCTTTGATCAGTTTTCATTTGTGCTCTCACACTTGCCCTTTCTCTATATTGATGATAAGTAATGAAAAATCTCGATAACAGTGGAAAACAACCAATAATCATTTTCCATGACAATCCATATATTACATATATTCTATGAGCCGATAATATTTGCGACATTATTACCTTTATTGTTATAATTACAACATGAATTTTCCCCAGATCTTTTTCATCGTTTTATATGTTGCCTTTCTAAAGTGATCTGGCGTTAGAAGGTATTCATAATTGACTTAACCTTCCCCGTTAGGCAAAATTGTATCAATCATTTCTGAGATTACACGTTCCTTTTTTGACGGAAATAACAAATTTCTTTGAGCTTCTTCAATATCCTCACTTGCATAGAAACCCATTTGTGCCATCTTATTTAAGGATGTAAAATTTACTAGGTATTCTAGATTTGTTAATTCTAATTTATCCGGAGTTCTCCCTCCTCGGTAATCTGGTAATTCTATCCATGAATCCTGTGCTAAGCGATACAACGGAGCAAGTAATCTATTACATTGAAGAATTTTTGGCTTAGTTTTCTCGTCCAGTAATATTCTTGTTATGGGTTCCATAAATCGCATTTTTCCGTTTATACTCACCGGAAATTCATTTGTACATTTTTCGTATGTCATAATTTTCACTGTAACTGCTTTACATTTATAGCTATATAGGGCCTATCCGAAGATTCTGGCAAATACAACGTTTTCTGATATTAGCATAGGTGCTACTAAGTTTGGATTTGTAATGGCCATTGCCATCCTGTTTCTAAGTATCTCTTTATTCAATTTGCAATCATTTAAAATCATTTCCCGATATATATTCTCCATTATGTTTTAACTAAAATGGTACAAATAATCAATTTTATTGTTAAAGTAGTGAGTGAGTTTAATATCATTTGTGTGTATTTTAGTTTTCGCCTCATGCACCATCATTTTTGATACGTAAACACCTCTGTAATTTGTTGCATAAACCATTTGCCCGCATTTATTGGTAGCCTCCTTTTTTATAAAACGCATACCATCTGTTGGTAATGTCGACATTAACACTGGTGTGGTTTTCCTCGTCCATACTGGAGTTGACCTAATTGTGCCATTCGATTTATAATTTATATTGAAATTATCGGGGCTTTCTCTAAATTGTTCTCCACTTAACTCTTTGAAAGTCATAGTTTTCAAATGTGCTAAATTACATACATCAGTTTTAACATCAAATACTAAAATGGATTCTCCTGTTTGGCAATTACTTTGTCTCATATTACAAAACGGATGCGTTTGAAGTTTTCCTGTTTCATCATCAAAAACTCCTTCAAATTCTCTTAATTCTGTCAAATATTCTTCAATCACCACTGATTGTTTAATAATTTTTTCATTTACTTTATATGGTTCTCCTTCGCACATTCCATCTTGTTGTATTACTCCCTTTACAACAACTGTCTCTCTTATTCTGTGATTTACTTTTGCTTTTAATTTAATTTCCGGATTAATTTTTAACTCCTCTGTTTGAAACGCAGCTAAGCAGTTTTCTAGCATTACCTCTACTGGTCGTGGAATAGCGTGCATTTTTATCAATGATGTGTGGCTCCATTTACCACAGAAAAATACAAAAGTAGTTTGCTTCGCAATACATTCTCTAACTTTGGCTCGCCGTAGATCAGATTCCTGATACACATAATATTTTACATCATTTTCTACTTTCAATTTCTTTGGGTATGCATCCGGACATTCTGCCATGTCCACAACCGAATAAATTTTTCCCATTTCTGTTTGGGAACAATCGTAAGCTGTCATACCTGTAGCTTGTGTAGTTATTGTACAAAAAATAAAGAGTATAACTATTGCCCATGGGAATATCATCTTTTTTCTTAGCTTCGGGCTATCCTTTCCATTTAACGGTTTGTATAGTAATTTTTTTTCATCACTTTCATTTACTGTAAGATCATTATTCAACTTCTTCCAACCTCCATTATTTTTAACCCACTTCATAAAATATTCATTTGAGATTCGTGCTGCTACATCTATCAAATTTTCCAAATTATCCGTTTCTGCTATCACATGAGCTCCAATTTCTAAGACCATATATGTTAAACTAGTTAACATTACTTCTTTGTTAATTCCATTTTTAATCAAATTTTCAATTAGTTTCTTATCACAAAAGTTATCGTTTTCTCCAAATCTTTGCACAACACCTGGAAGTCGGTTTTTCATTTCAGTTACTATATTTCCTAACTCATACTCTACATCCATTTTTATTTCAAACATCGGATATACTGCTTTAATCAAGCCCATTAAGATTATTTTTGTTTCATCAACTTCCTGTTCCATTCTCACTAAACTCCGCTTTATCTCATATAAAGTTCTAGGTTTCCTAACAATTATTTCACTATTTATTTCACCTCTTGGTGCCTCAAACCTTTCTTGTTTCTCAACATGTTCTACCTGAATTTTATTATTCAATTCATTTTCTTCCTTATCACTGACAATTTCATCTACTTTTGTTTCTACGTTATCTTCCTCTATATCTGTATTTGAATTCTCCGAATTATCCACTGAATCTACTTTCTGTTCCTTTATTGCTACTACACAATTTACTAAATACCCTGCCCTTCCATCAGCATCTAGGTATCCGTTTTCATCTAATTCCTGTGGCTTAAATCCACAATCATATAAATATTCATCATCATCTAACTCTTCATCTTTGAACATCAATACAATAATTCCATCTTTTCCTATTTGGTTTGCAGCTCTTTTTCTTAACTTCTGAACCTTTGTACACCAATGTTCCTCCATATACTCTGTTTTTTCCCAATCTTCATAGTCTATTGCAATAATAAATGGCTTTAATTCCATTCTAGTTTCTCTTAATTCTCTACCAAATCTTCGCATCAAACATTTCAATTTTTCTCCATACCTCGATTTAGCATATAAATATGGTCGTATTATGTTTACTATTTCTAGTTTAGCATTTTCCTCTAGTTCTGTTTTATCAATTAATTTTAATTTCTCCGTAATTTTAACTCCATCCCACTCACTTAAAGCATCTCTTAAGTCTCCTATTAGTTCTTGCGAATCACTTTTTTCCACTACTTCTTCCCTAATCATGCTCGCAACCTGCAATTTATTTTTATTTCCAGGTATAAAACCACAATCTATTAAAAATTCATCGTCTTCTAAATACCTATTCTTAAATTTCACCTTTATTATCTGTCTTCCATTATTCTCTTTTAATCTCTCTTTTAAATCTTTAACATAATCTCCAATTTCACAACGAATACAGATCACACTATTTCTACTTTCATCTACAACATCAATAAAAATAAAATCTAACCATTAATTTTCTCTGAACGCTCTCCCAAATATTTTCATCATATTTGTTATTTCAGCTCTATCTTTTAAATTCACCTCATAATAATCAGCACATAGTACACTTTTCAATCTTTGTACACTCAGTGACATCTGACTCAATTCCAGTAATGATGTCATTATTTTAGACGTTTCCGCTGCTCTCGATTCTATTAATTTATTAGTCCTCGACATAATCATTATTGCCTTTTCGCTTTGCAGACCATCTTTAATCATCATTCTTTTCAACTCTGTGTCTGATGCTTCTGATTGCGACTCATACATCATGTGGTTATCCGTCTCTTCATCAGATTCAAACTTGCATATTAAACGATCCAAAAGTCGACTCATTTGTTTCACTTCGTCTTCAATTCTATTATTAAAATTATCTGGCTGCACAAAAGCAACGTTGTCTCCTTGTGATTTATCACTTTGGAATCTAATTTTCTTTAAGATTGACTTTTAAAATCTCTCATTATTCCTGGGACATGACCTCGCCATATGTCCATAACCTCTACATGAATGACATTGAATTATGACATTGTAAATTAACTCTATCTCTTTGAAGTGACGGTGAAGTTGATGGAGATCTTGATCTTGCGAAACAGTTTCGTGATACATGCCCTCTCTTTCCACAATTATAGCACTATATATTATCATTAATTCGCTAACTGTTGGTGCTCATTTTATTAAAACTTTTCCAACCATTGATTTTCAACCAATCTGGCCACATCTTCTTTGGACTTATTTGATTTTCATTTTTAAACCAACATTGACTATTACTATGTCCCTTTCTCTGGCAATGATCACACTGGACAGGGCCTAGATATCTTCGGGTATTGTTTTTAAACCAGCATTGATTCATATTATGTCCCAATTTCTGACAATGACTACACTGAACTGATCTTTCTCTCTCCTCGTTTGGACTATTTGTAGATTTTCTTGGCTCAAATTTTACTCTAAATTTTGGTGATGGACTGGTGGATTTCTGGAATAAATTATTTTTGATTGGCGATATTGATCTGTCTCTAGATTCATCAATAGTTGTAAAAGATTCTGCTTTTGGTTGAGTAGTTTTCAAATTCAATTCAATCTTCATAGCCTTTTTAATTAGCTCATCACAATTGTTGAAATCTACATAACATAGGGCCTTTTTAATTTCTTTTCTAACTCCTGTCAAAAACTGGTCTTGCAACAATTCCTTCACTTGCTTCGCCACATCAACTTGTTCGGGTTTAATCTCAAAAGCTTTCTCTGCAAAGGTTGTCAAATGATAAGCAAATTCACTTACCGACTCGTCTGGCCTCTGCACTCGATTGTAAAACTTTTGGCGCATTATTCGTTTGATATCCCCACCAATTAATTTAGCTGCTAAGGCATCTTTCAACTTGGTCCAATCATTGGCAATGAGTCTTTTATCAATTTGCTGCCAAGCCTCTCTCGCTGCTCCTTTTAAATATAATGGTAACCGTTGCACCATAATCGATTGGCTCCATCCGTAAGCAGTGGCATACATAAAGTAATCAGCCATAAAATTAACAAATTTGACAGGATCTCCTCCATATTGTTGAACTGGTAGTTTCTGACAACTTGCATAATCATTACTAAGAGTAGTAGACATATTTGCTTGGACATTAGATACAGGGGTTGTCACAGTAGACACCGGGGTTTGATCATTATTATTGGAATTGCTCGCCATTATTTATGATTGCTTCTGGTTTCTCAAATTATAAAATCTTTTTTGTACAACTTTTTCTCGTCTGAATTTTAAAATGTTACAATTATTAACGTTACCTTTTGTTTTAATTTTGGAATTTATTCTATAATAATTTTCTTTATAAATTCTGTCGTAATGAATCACGAAGTTTCTCAATAATTTGAAAGTTTTCTTTTAATTCAATAATTTATTCTCTTTTCAGTTTATTTTTTTTCGACACTCTTCTCTTTTCTTTTTTTTCAGTTTTTCTCTTTTAAACAATTCAATTATTTTCAGCACTATTCTCAGCCGACTTTCAAATCACGTCGGGCTCACCAAAATGTTGGGTTATTTTTATTGAAAGTCGGTTCCCTCTGACTCCTCGTGTCTTTTTTGAATCAAATAAGCAAACCCAACACAGAATAATTTTTTTTCCACTTTATCACAGTTACAACTCAATCCGTTTTATTTTAATTGTTTGTAATCACAATTTCACTAATTAATTTGGATCTTTTAACCACCGTATGACTCTGATTATCTTAGGGTAGGTTGTCCAAGAGATAACTACCCTTTCTGATAGATAACTTTGACTTTTACTTGGATTTAGATTCCTCTACTAACCTAGTTACTGCTCGTTCACGTCGATTCACTCTAATTACGAAATAATTACCTCTCCGTAACTCAGTGGCGCCCATTTAATGTTGTTTAGGCTAATTTATCCTGCTATATTATTCCGTCCATGCGCCGGGTTTTCCTCAGCTCTCGGATTTTCCATTGCCTCGGGCTTCCCATTAGTAATTAATTTTTCTTAATTAATTTCCTTTTTTATCTTATATTATTTTCTAGGGACCCCTCACTAAATTTTTATTATTATTTCTGGACTTGTCTCTCAATTTGGCGTTCAACCATACCAATTTCCCCCGATCAATATTACTTTCGAATTTTTATAAATTTTTTAATTAATATTGCACTTTTATCCTTTCTGTGTTTTATTGATTTTACTGTGCTTTTTCGTGATAAAGGATTTAAAACAAAAATGAAAAATAATTTATAGCCAAAAATCGTGTGACTTAAATTGATAACGTAAAGTCAGGTATAAAATGATAGCAAGTATAGAATGATTTCAATTGATAGCAAAAGAAAATGATTCAAATCGATAGTGTGAAATCATGTATAAAAGGATTTAACATGATAACTTAAAGTCATATGTAAAATAATTTAAATTGATAACTAAAAAAGATCAAATTTCATAGTGTAAGATCATGGCTAAAACTATTGAAATTAATAGCTTAACATTATGCATAAAATGATTTAAAATGACTTCAAATAATACTAAAGAATAATACCAAACTCCTATGTTATAGCCGAAACCTAAGGAAGTCCCAATGATAAGTTGTCAGTTGAGCATAAAGATACACTAATAAGTTTAACCATTCAGGATTACATAAATTAATTAGAATAAATGGAAACTCGATACCTTTAGGAAAACAGAGGGAATATGATCCAAATAATTTTAACCCAAGCATTAAATTAAATTTTCGACAACTCCATGCTACAACTCATTGCACATTCATAAATATAAAGATTTACTATAAACTAAAATAACTGAGGTATGAAAATAAACAATCAAATAAATCAGTGTAAATAACGATTTATTTTAAGCCTTATAAATGAAGCATCAAAATAAATTACCTAGTAAATTAAGGTACAACCCACCAATGTAATAATTTATTTAACTAACACGAACAAGTTTCCAAAATGGTTATGCAATAAATTATTATGCGTTCATAAATACAAAGCTTTATTTTAAGCTAATACAAAGGAATTATCCAAGTAAATTATCCAAATAATTTATAATAAACTAATAAATATAAAATATGCGATCAAACAATCGGATAGAAACTATGTCTCACTGATTCGGAGGGCATATAAATAACACCTGCACAATATAGCCAGTGATTTCACACTAATCAGATCTATGAACAAGAATTTAAACTCATCTTAGTCAAAAGGAATTGTTGGAGAGCATTTGGATCGGCCAAGCCGAAGTAACAACCAAGAGGGTCAGGATCACATCACAATATACAAGGTAAGGCATTGTGACTAATGGTTTTTTTGTATAAATAATCGAAAAGCAACTAACACATATGAAATAATGGGAAAAGCTTAAAGGGATCGAATAATGAAAACCGAGCACAGGTCTTCTATTGGCAGCTCATTGAACCCAGTATGAGGCCGAGCCTTAGCAGCCTTTGAAAAATGGCTCACCTTTGGCGGCCTCATAACAAGTGATTGCATTACCAACGTTGCCTAGCAACGGGTAACCATTGAAGGTTGTATGCATAGGTTACCAGGTCGTGAACCACTAACCCACCAATTCTTTTATTTTGACATGAAAATGCTGAGAGTACTAAGCTTTTTATCAAATGTAGATTTGGCCGAATATTGATTGGACAGCACACCACACACTGCTTTGCACTGGATTCTTATGTAAATATATTGACATTGCCTTATAGAAGAATCTAAACTGAAATAGGAGAGATGCTTCATAATCCGGAACAAATGTAGCATAAGACAAATGGAATCAATATTGGGGATCGAATCCAGAATCCCTAGACTGAAAATCCTAAGCTCGTTTGACTCACCTATTGCCTACGTTGATACAATCTCACATTTTTTCTCCGTTTTTCTGATCAATATTTCAATGTTTTACATTCCGTCTTCCTGTCTTCGTCCCCAAGGCTTTGTTTATTCTTTGACTTTGGTAACAATTGCCTTATTTTATTCAAAATTTGAGTTGATTCCGATATTTATTTTTTGTTTAAAAAGCTCATGTTCACAATTATTTAATGGCACAATGCTTTCACTGTTTGTGACACTTATTTTCACAAATTTTTCATAAATTATAATTAAAAACAATAATCATAATTATTTTTTGAATATTTTTATTATTGATATTTAAATAATTTACTTTTTTTGTAAAATAATTAATAAAGAATTTCCAAAAACTTTTCATCAAAATTATTTATTAATTAGAAATGTGTGAATTGCTCTTGGAATCAAAAATTATTTGGTTTAAAACTTTAGTTTGATTGAAAACTATTTTCCAAAATTTACGCTTTTAAATTGAATTTAATTTTCTAAAAAATAGCAGATAAAAAGATATTAATTATCATTGTTTAAGTTGGGTGTGTTTGCAAGGCAGACGGCTTGCATGTTCTGAGAACAGGGATAATTTTTTTTACTAAACACATCTACATAACAATATTTCACACAAAGCCAAAATTTTCTAATGCAAATGTAAAAATAAACATTTGGGACATTTATTAGGACCCTATCAACTATGTTAATGAAAAGTATGAATTTATATTTTATTATTTGTTTTTAAAATTGTTTACTAATTTAATGTATAATTTTACAAATTTATTAATTAAAAAAAAGTTTAAAATATGATAAAGCAAATATATATATATATATATATATATATATATATATATATAATTATTTCACAATTGTTACGTAATTATTTTTCCTTTCATAATCCAAAGTTTATTGGATAAAATTCTACAAATTTATAAATTAATTAAATTTCAAATAACATCTGTACATATAATATTTAATGTAGTGAGAACATTAAAAATATCTTTATAAAATAAATTTTATTTAAAAGGTGGGTATTATTTTATGTCATATTGTTTATATATTTTATTATAAAATTCTGTGAACCTTGTTCGCGTGTATCTATTTATTTATTTTATCAATTTCAATGCATGATGCTCATCATTATTGTTATTGTTAACAATATTTGCTTTGATATACTCACATCAACTATACAGCTCAACAACAACAACTGCTCAATCAAAGCTATTGTTTCAAATGCACATTAATTTCATTGATTTGTTATTTAAATTATGAGATTTGTTTAATTGAGCTATTGCTAAGAGACGAGCTTGACAACAGAATTAGATTTGGAAAATGCCATTCAAAAACGGGACAAAATTATGCATTTGTGAAATTTGTAATTGTGGGTAAGTTCAACGGATTTTACCGATGGAAATTAAATTTACAATTCTAATGAATTCAGACGTCACAAATGTCCTCATCATCCGGCAGTGAGACAAACTGCTGGTCCTTGCACGTTTTCAGAATACACGAACAAATACACTCCTCATCCATTTATGCCGGTTTCGTCATGCAAGCCGGCAGCAGTGGCGATGCATTCGAGCGACCCGTTATCGGATCAAACGACAACCAGGTAGAGATTTCAAACGGTGGCTTTGTTAATGATCATTATGGTTAGGGTTGATTATGTACCTCATCCGTTGCAGCGTGTCAAGGTGCATCACACGGAAATGCACAGGCCACCAGAGGGTAGAATGGATGATACTTCAGTTTACAATTCCGAATACACAGGTGACAACATCACGTTGCGTAAATAAATATAATTCACACTTGCCACTGTTACAGAGAAGAGGGTACCGAAAACAGAGCCAATCAAGCACCAATTAATGAGAAAAGATCTCGGAAAATTTGAAGGTGAACCAACTTATAGAAGTGAGAGATTTTTAATTTTTTTAAATTTTTAAAAAAAATTGGATTTAAACTGTCTGATTCTATTTCATATACATTTTTGATTCCCATTCCGATGTTTCGGTTTTGAGTTTACATTACTGTCAAATTCATTCAGATGACTATAGGAAATGGGAGCTTTCAAGGCCAGATCGTGCTCAAACTGTGCTGACTTGGTCACCACCGAAAGAAAGGTTCGAAGGCTTACCGACGTACACCTCAGATTATGTTGGATATAAAGCCGCTCCTCAAGCAAGCTGCAAGCCAGATGTATCTGCGCTACATTCAGAAGCTCCGTTTGAAGATATGACAGATTATAGGCAATCTTATGTTAAGCACCCTCTAGAAGGTAAACTCAAACCTAAGGATAGAGCAATGTGGGCCAAATCAGCCGTTCCTTTTGATGGCTTGACGACTTTTAAAAGAGATTTCACTCCAAAAGAAGGAGGAAAGGCTGGAAGTTGTAAGCCTTTAGCACAGGCATTTCAATCAGGCGCTCCTCTTCAATCAGACACTACTAATCGGATTGATTACAAACCTTGGGAAGTTAAGAGACCTTCACATCATTTGGCAGATCCTTATAAAATTCCTGATGGTGACATGGATATGCATACAACCTATCTCAGAGACTATCCTGAACATCCATATATGAAAAGCTTAGCGATAAAACCAAAAGCTAGAGGCCGAAGTTTAGAACCTTTTCAAGTGAATTACAAATATCTATTGTAATTTTAATAATTATTTCTTCAAATAGGGAACTACCGATTACAGAGACAGTTACAAGAAATGGAATATGGGCCAGAGACCACACGTTGGACCAAATTTACAATATCATCCACCATCAGTTCCGTTTGAGGGGGAAAGTACTCATCACGCACATTTTATTCAGCATCCTCTGGATCCGAGAAAGTCCTGTAAACCTGACCCCAGAGCTTACGCCAATTCTGGTGAATTTGACGACGGAACCATTTATCGAATGGAATACACTAAAAAACATGTTGACCCATGCCCGGCAGCACTTCTTGAAAGTCCAAGAGCTAGATTTATTTACAGAGAGCAGGTAATTTGTTGTTAAGGATCTATTTTGGAATTATATAGGCACAAATACATCTTATAAAAACAAATAAATAAATTTTGGTAGGAAATTACTTTTCGAGTGTATAATAATAATATTAATAATAATAATAATATTAATAATAATATTATAAGGACTTTTTTTGTTTTTCAACTCTGATTTCTTTATAAGTAACATATTATTTTCTACAAAATTTGACTATGAATCAGATTTATTTAAGGTATTCACCTTAAATAAATTTGATTCATAGTCAAATTTTGTAGAAAATAATAATAATAATAATAATAATAATAATAATAATAATAATAATAAACGACATCTGTGTGAAAACTTTCAAGCAGTCCTTTTGATAAGCACAATTCGATGTGAAGTACGCAAACAGCCTCGAATGGTTGATTTGCATTCGGAACGGCCAAAAGGTAATACACATCATAATATAGCTGTTTTAATTCTATATTGAAGTATTACATAAGGATATGTTATCATGTAATTTATCAGATATTGACAAGAGCAATTGAACTTAAAACGTTTCTACTAAAAGATAATTCAACGAAAAGTTACAGTTGTGACTCGCGTAACTCGCGTAACTCGCGTGACTCGCCTCATGACACCTGATAAAACCCAGCGAACATAATACAAGAGATAAATTTCAATAAAAGTTACCCTATCAATTGTCTCATAAATTCATTTGCTTCCGCATTCAATTATAATCGATTTTATAATTAACTATAATCAATTATAATCAATATTTATTGAATATTTTATTATATCTAATCTAGGATAACAGCGGGCACAAGTTCTATGAGCCTGTATCAAGTACGGTCACAGATCTGAAAACTGGAAAGACTTTTTCCACAAGAGAGTCAGCATATGTCCCCATTGCAGCATCATGAAAGGGCATCTTTGATGATTACTGGACCATGAATATTTGAATGTAGCTGAGCTCTTATACATTTATATCGGATTAGATATTCTTTGATATTGTTTATTATAATTATATTTATTTATTGATGAATTATTATTATTACTATTATTTAATTTAGATAAATCGGTATTCAGGTTTTTATTAGTTGAAAATTCTAAACAAAAAGTACTCATGCAAAGGCATTATTTGAATATTTTAACCACTTAAATTTTCAATTTAAACAATCAAAAAATTAATAATCAAATAAATCTGCAAATCAATTGTTTCGGAAATGATGATTAATTTTGTTTTGTAAGGTTTTATAGAAGGAAAAGTCGGTTCAGCGAAAAATTATGCAAATTTATATGTTGCTTTAGCAATTTTCTCCGAAATTCGCAAATACTGGCCTAAGATCAATTTAATTATCATCTCAACAATGGTGTTGGATTATTATGTTTAAAGTATGTTATCCTCTGACATCACGATTTATCACATACAAGTTATCAATTTTGTTTGCACTTTTCTTTCACTGATAATGATTGATTATCGTTAGGTAAGCGCCCAAGAGGTAAATACCTTTCTGGCACGATAATTTTATTTGGCTTCTTTAAAAATTCAACTAAATTTAATACTTCGTTACAATCACTCGTCCGCACAATATTTTCTTCGACTAACTGGCGACTCGTCTGGTTACGCTCTTCTTTTATACGAAGGATATATAAAAAGTAAGTTAGTTGTAAAAAATGTAAAAGAAATGGTCATAGATCTGAAGAATGTTATGCAAGATTGAGCCACAGAGGAACAATGAAAAAACAAAGTCCAGCAGGAAAAAGATACGGTCGGATAAACGGAATCGATGAAGAAGAAGAAGAATCGTGTGTTGAGACAAATGAAGATGTTTTTAGTAATGTTGGCGTTAGCAAAATTCACAAAAGTAAAATGGAAAATCAATAAAAACATTGATATTCGAAATAATAATGTTGGGCTATAAGCCATAATTTAAACAAAAGGTGAAAAATTGTATAAATTAAAACAAAATAATTGATGACGTTTGGAAATTGTTTAAATGGCTGCTATAACATAAGCACGCACCGCAAACAGAAATTAAAAATAAAATAAAACATTAATTAAAACAAAAATAAAGAATAACATAATTAATTAAAACAAATAAATGTCGCACGCAATGCACATAGAAAAAATAAAGTAAAACCGCCTATAACCTTGCAAAATAAGGTTTAGAAAATACACAGGCGGAAGAGGCGACCAGAATAAAAATAAAAATCAGCAAAAATAAAAAATGTAAATTTAAAGGAAATTAATATTAAAAAATTAAGAAAAATAAATAAGAAAATAGAAAAATATAAAATAAATAAAAGCCATTAAAAAACCCGAAAAAAATGACCAAAAAAGATTTGAAATTAGCTGATTGGTCGCACACACGCACGAAAACAGTATAAATATAACAGCAATTTTCATAATATTTAACCTTTATAAAACCAATTCTGAAATTTTTAAATTTTGAACTTTGAATCAAATAGTAAGCTTGTTTATTTGTTTTAATATATTTTTATGAATCGTTTATGGTTTTTAATTTAAATAATTTTCATGGATGGCCGCGATACTTTTTAGTACTGTGACAGGTCCCGCTAAATTTAATTTTGTATATGCATATGTATTAATCGTGGAGAATGGCAGAGCAATATTCGATTCCGGCCGTTAAATTGGCAGGACGTCGACGTGCTGCTTTGTCACAATCCACCCTTCGGTGTCTGTCTAGTCCGGTCAGGTCTCGTTACACTGATCGCGGGGTAGGACACCGTCGTAATTCACCGCGGCGGCCATTTCAATGTTGGTCGGAGCGGTAAGAATAAAATACGGGAAGATCGCTATACCTAGGGGTTAACATTTATTCAAATGTTTAGGTAGGAATGAAATCAATTTTTTTTATTATTTAAAATCCTGTCGAAAGTAATTGCACTAGTGGGAACGACTAGGCTTAGGTATAGGATCAAATGAATAATTCAATAGCCCGAAAATCTTTATAATTAAATCAACGAAATTATAGTCTATGAGGAATAAAACGAAATGAAAAGGTTTGGAAATTTATTGCGAATCGAATAATGACCGGAGCATCAGTGTTTTCATCTTCATATATAAAATTTTATCGCCCATCGATTAACGACAGACTTCGTCACCGAGTAGATTGCCGCCATAAGTAAAGCTAAGAATAAGAGTGATGAAAATTTGAATGTTTGGAAATTATTTATTATTATTACCCTTTATTATATTTATTAATGCAATTATGTAAAGTTATAATAAGGAATCTCCCCATTTAGTTCTTTCTTTCTGAAACTTGGAAATTCACCTACTCATCGCGGAGCAAGAAACCTCTTTACATGAATTCTAATTACCGCATTCCAAAACTTCCGCAAGCGAAAATACCGGCAGTTATCCAATCCAACTTACTGAACGAATATCCAAATCATTTTCTCTGTCAACAACGGTATAATAAATTATTCGCAGAGCACGAACGAACGCTCGGCACGTGGTTCGCCCCCAAGGCTGTGAAAGCTCTCCATAAACAAATACACCGGCTAACTAGGGGCCGAGATGACCTAATCGCGGAGAACCGGGCTCAACGGATTATTATTAACGACCAGAGTGCTGTCCTGAGAGCATCCTTTAATGAAACAGAACTAACCAAGCGATTAGCCAGTCGTGACTTGGCCATAAAGTTGAACTTAATTCCCGCCAATCACATACCCGAAAAAGTCGTAACTGGTCCTTCGCAAACCCCGAAAACCAGCAAAAAACACAACCCCAGTAAAAACCGGCGTCGCAGTGAACGACGCCGAGCTGAGGAAGTCACTCTCCTAAAAAAATGCAGCCCAGATCCTTGAAGAAGCGGCAATGCTAGTCGCTGAACAGCATCCCCAATTTGTCAAATCCAACGAAAATCCGCCGAGATCAGTGATCCCACAAGAACCCTCACTCCAAATCCATGCCAACGAAGTGGAAGAACTCCAAATTTGTTTAGACATATCCTCCGTCTCGACCACTCCGTCGACAATTTCGGAAACCAGAAAGTAATTTCTTTCGGCTACTGGACTGACAGGTTCGGGGATGAGTTGCGCCATTCCGTGACTAAAGTCGGTACCACTCAATTTAAACCTCTTCGAAAACGGAAATTTCCCGTGGATATCGACGAGATTTCGCCGGTGAACTGTGACTAGATCCGCTTTGCAATAGTTGTATATCTTATTTATATATTTTTGTTTTGCGTTTTCCTTTATCTACTTTGTAAATTTTAGCCAAATATAAATTTTTGTATTTATTGTAAATTTATAGTAATCTTTGAATTTTCTTAAAATAAATGAGGAAGGGATGTATGTAGTCTTGTCTGAGTATAGAGTAAGATTGGTGAAGCTTGATGCATGCAAGAAGTATGATTGGAAAGGTTTATTTAACTTAAAATGTTGAAAAATGAACAATTATAATCTTGGTAAAAATCAATTTCTGCTTCGTATATTAAACATTTTAGTGGTAAAGAATTGTCGGAAAATAAAAGATGAAGTACGAATCTTAACATGATCTTATTTTTTCTTTAAATTGAACAGGGAAGTTTATTGAACTTAAAAACAGCTGATTAAACAGCGATTAAAATAATTTATATAAAAGTTTGAATTTTCGCGTGTTATTTAAAGGAAAGATTTTCCAATTTAAAACAAGGTTCTAGGTTAATAATATTATTTTAATTTTAGCAAATTCGGGAATTAAATCAAACGCTTAGATAATTAGCGAAATTAGATTTTAGGAAACTCATTAATAAAAGTTTTCCTTCGAAGATTTTCTTAAACTACAACGTTTAAGTTTTATTAATTAATTAATTAAAATAAGGTTGTTTTAAATTGAATTATTGAATAATGAAACGGTAACCAGTGCCATATAACCATGTTTTCAAACTGTAATGAACGTCAACATTTACTGATGAATTAAATGAGACCTTAAGAGAACTCTACTCCGGACGTATACACATGATCTGTAGTAACAGATGGGAAAGGGCGTGCTAATATCGAGAGGATCAGAGGTATTAAGTAGACGTAAGTCCTTCTATCGGCAGTCAGGAACCCGAAAGCGAGATTATCACAAGGTGTAGTCTTAGAAATGGGGCTCACCTGCTTGTGGACTCTCGGCTGCTGTATGCAGTACCAACATGAGCTTGCTCATGGGTATACAGTGGTAAGGTCAAATTGTGGGGCGTCTGGGTGAGATAACAATGACCCTAGAAAAGTCAAAAGTTAGTTGGAACCATGGATTAAACTAGATGAGCGTAGATTGGAACTAAATTAATTCTACCCAGTACACCAACAATAATTAAAAAGGCAAAATCAATTAAAATTAATTGGCTATTGGGATACCCGAGCGAATGGGAAGTTCGAGCCAACAGAAAACCCGAGCAGAATGAGGAGCCCGGGACGTCAACAAATTTTCTAATTACGGAAAACAAAATTATTTGATGAAGGAAACCGGGGATAAAAGGAGAACCCGCCACCAATATAATTATTGTAAGTAAATGGAAACCGCGGGAGCCCTGAAGTATTTAATTTAGTTTTAGAAAAAGAGATGTCAAAAAAAGACAAAACCAATTTGGTTTGTGGGTGACCTGATTTGCGAGATGGGTATAAAAAATAAATGCAAATCAACAAAATTGCCAGTTGGTCGAAGAAAATATTTCCAAGAGTTCAGAAAAGAATGTAATAATTTTAGAAGGGAATTCAATCAGCAAAATAAATTTAAGTATTGCGCACCAGACAGGGATATCTTCCTTTGGAAGACGTATCCTTACACATTTATTGTGAATTTGTGCAGAGTAATTGTGCAGAGTATTGTGAATTGAATCGATTTTTGTGAAGGTTGTGAATAGAATTGTGATATATAGATTGAAAATAAATCTAATTGTGTTGAGTTAATTGAGTTGATTAAATAAGGACACCAAGGAGTCAGACCTAAAACTGATTTTCTATAAAAACTCAACAGTAAGACCAACAATATTTTCTTCCACTTACTGGCGACTCGTCTGATTACGCTCTTCTTTTATGCAAAGAATGTTTAACTATGATCAGGAAATTATTATTCAAAATCTTTAAGGATAAATGAGACCATAACAAATTAGCTGGGATAATTGATTATTTGTTTTTCCCTAGCGTTCGGGTGAGTTAATTATCCAATTTTAATCTATTGGATCTCAATTCGCTCTAGATTTTCCTCAACGCTCGGGTTTTTCATTAGCTCGGTTTATTTATTTTAATTTGTTAACATTTTCATTATAACTAGGGACCCTTCATTAAATTTTAATTATTATTACTGGACTCGTCTCAACCATACCATTTCCCTCGATCGATATTAATTTCCAAATTTCTAAATTTAAAATTAGTTTTTGCATTTTAATGATTTTCTATGTTTCTTGTTCACCTTTGATTTTTCGTGTGCACTCATTTTATTTCCATAATTTTCTAACAAACCCAACAGTGGTAAATAAAGAGAGCTGAAAATGAGAGGAATTGCCAGTTTCATCCAAGAAAAATCTAAAGATAGAAGAGTTTTTTAAAGGCATATTTCATCAGAGGCCAGTGAAACAGGTAAATTAATTTTCAAAAAGAATTGTAACGCTCCAGACAAGGCGATTACCCATTGGACTATCTTCCTAAATATTTCCAAAAATCAAACAGCTAATATTACAAAAGTATGACAATTTGTAAATTTATGTTGAAAATTAATACATGTATTCTATGTTGGGTTTTGATTATTTGATTCATAAAAGTGAACTACGAGTCAGAAATTAACCGATTTCATAAATAAATTACCCAAAAAATGATAAGTTCAAGCAAAACTAAGGAATTAATGTTTCCGAGACAGTGTGGAAATTTGCACCAGAAAATGATTTCCAGTGGATTTGTATAATTATTAGATCCATGAAATTTAATGGTTCAATGATTTATTTTTACTACTTTGTTTTTTGATGTCCGATACGCAGATCTATGAATCATTTCTATTGTTGGGCTATAAGCCATAATTTAAACAAAAAGGGAAAATTGTGTAAATTAAAACAAAATAATTAATGTCGTTTGAAAATTGTCAATATGGCTGCTGTAACATAAGCAAGCACCGCAAGCAGAAATCAAAAATAAAACAAAACATATTAAATAAAACAAAATAAAAACATAACAAAATTAATTAAAACAAATATTAATTAAAATCATTGAAAAGCCTACAGATGCAGAAAGAAACACAAAACCATAACATAAAACCGCCAAAACCTTGCAAAAGAAGGTTTAGAAAATACATAGGCGGAAGCGGCGACCAAAAATTTAAATATCAAAGGGGAAAATGAGAAACAATCAAAGAGAATGGTTAAATTAAAAAAAATATTAAATGAAAATTTACGAAATATTGAGAAAATAATATCAAAAAATAGAGAAAAATATGGAGAAAAATAAAATATTTAAAATAAAATAAAACCAATAAAACCCCCCGAAAAATGGCCGAAAAAGGCTCAAAATTCTCTGATTGGTAGCACCCAGGCACAAAAACACTATATATACAGCAGTCATTTTCACAATTTTTAGACTACTAGACTTTCTTAGACAATTGTAGTCAAGCAGAAAATTTTTAGAAATTTTTAGACATTCTTAGACGAACAGTGAGTCATTTTTAGACAAAATTTTTATGCCAATTTATGCCAATTTTTCCAATTTGGTTGCATGATTGCATGGATTGTAAGTATTGTTTTCTTGTATAAATAAATATTTTGAAGTTAAAATTTTGTTAGTTTGATTTTATTCTGGATGGTCGTGGAATCTTTTG
The DNA here is from genome assembly GCA_022537955.1 of Schmidtea mediterranea. NCBI lineage: Eukaryota > Metazoa > Platyhelminthes > Tricladida > Dugesiidae > Schmidtea > Schmidtea mediterranea. Next base: position 202,863,635 of record CM039680.1, on the reverse strand, counting down.
GTGCCACTGACAAGTCCCCTTAAAATCCTATTTATAATATGTATTGCAATAGCTATCAGACAGGCAGATCGGCGATCTGGCTGGTGGATTAAGTTCGTGATCGCGAGTCGAGCTTGTCTGAAATCTCGGTCTGTCCGCGACCGGGCCTGGCAAAATGGCACAGGACCCTCCCCGTAGGGCACCGTTAAACAACTCACAGTGTCTGATGGAAACGTTGGCCGGAGTGAGCTCTTAAAATCATGGGAAGTGCGACTTTAGTTAAGGGGGAATAAATTTTTGTATTGAAAATTTAAAATATTGTCAGAAAATCAATCGGAAAATCAAGTAGAAAAGGATAAGATAGTGTAGGAACATAAAGTTGAAAGCATTTTTCCAATAGTTGAATGATATAATGTGGCAGAAGAGAGTAGTGGTTATTAAAGTGACCGCAGAGGGTTGTAACTACTTAAAATCATGAGAAATGTACCGGGAGTGAAGCAACTGTTAATCAAATTTTTTATATAGTTAAAGATAAAAGGTAAACTAGGATGAAAATGTAGTCGATACCGTGATTAAACGAATGAAGTAGGAAATTTACCAAAAAATAAGGGAGGAACGCTGCCCAAATTTTTGAAGGATACCTTTATAAATAATGGGTAAAGATGACGAATAAGTATGGGAATTGTAGGAATAGACGAGTAAGGACCAGGATATAGAAAAAGAAAGACGTAAGACCTTCCATCGGCAGTCAAGAACTCGAAAGTGAGAATATCATGAGGAGTAGTTCTAGAAATGGAGTTCACCTTCTCATGAATTTTCAACCTCTATGTACAGTACCAACATGGAAATCACCATGTGTACATAGAAGGGATAGAATAATAATCTTGATGGCGTTTAAGTGGTAGATACACAAAAACCCTAGAAAAAATAAATAAAATTCCACCCTATTCGCCAACACTATTGGTGGGTTTCTAGGTGGTGATATTTGAAACTATATGGTTGTTACCCAGACAACCCCATACAAATATTCTTTCGCTTACCACTCGGCACCCGTTGCTAAGCAACGTTGGAACTGTGTTCGAGTGGGTAGATCGTCCGCAAAACGTGAGCGTTATTACTAATGCTATAATTGACCGAACGATCTCTGGGTCCAACGAGCTGTCGATAGAAGACCTGTGCTCGCTTTCAATTTTTAGGTCCCATTATTTTCCTGTCTCTTTCAAAGGTTTACCTATATCCTCATGTCATTCGTTGTCAGGTCCATTCCCATAGTCCTTCTTATCGTCGTCCGTGTAGATGATTATTTTATGTCATGTACACCTTTTGTTAGGTTAAATATTCTCACATTATCCCTCTTACTCTTATCCCTATTATAACTACAATGTTCTCTATTATTGATACTAGTATTGTCATTGTTACTATTATCTGTATTAACTTTATTAATTGTTACTACTATTACCTTCATTATTATCTTTATAACTACCATTATTGTTATTACTATTATGATTATCGTTATTAGTACTATTACTATTATCCTAATTATGATCATTATTATTATTATTATTATTATTATTATTATTATTATTATTATTATTATTATTATTATTATTATTATTATTATTATTATTATTATTATTACCATTATCCTTACTATTATCATTATTATTATCAAGTTTTTACTATAGATCCTTCATTATTCCTCCGCTTTATAAAATATTTTTCTTGTATAAAAATTTAGCTGTAATCCATCTGTATTTTTCCTGTTTTTCGATAAAGTATTTATGTTAATTCGAAAAATTTTGCAGCGTTCCGCCCTTATTTTTCGGTTTTATAAGGATATCACACTAACATTTGAACAACATTTCATTTTACTTTACTATTTTCTATAAGTATTTTCATGAATTCGGAAAATTTGGGCAGCGATCTGCCCTTATTTTTCAGTTTCATAATAACCTTATACCAACGGTTGAGTCGCATTTCACTTTTATTTTTCTATTTTCTATAAGTATTTTAGTTGATTCGGAAAATTTGGCCAGCGTTCCGGCCTTATTTTGTGGTTTCAAGAGAATATTATACTAACAATTGAATAACATTTCACTTTTACTTTACTATTTTCTATAAGTATTTTTATTAATTCAGAAAATTTGAGCAGCGTTCCGCCCTTATTTTACAGTTTTTATGAAAAATGTTTTAACTATTTCCGAAAATTTGAGCAGCATTCTGCCCTTATTTTTCAGTTTCATAATAATCTTATACCAACCGTTGAGTCGCATTTCACTTTTATTTTTCTATTTTCTATAAGTATTTTAGTTGATTCGGAAAATTTGGCCAGCGTTCCGCCCTTATTTTGTGGTTTCAAGAGAATATTATACTAACAATTGAATAACATTTCACTTTTACTTTACTATTTTCTATAAGTATTTTTATTAATTCAGAAAATTTGAGCAGCGTTCCGCCCTTATTTTACAGTTTTTATGAAAAATGTTTTAACTATTTCCAAAAATTTGAGCAGCATTCTGCCCTTATTTTACAGTTTCATTTTCACTTTGCTATTTTTGTTAAGTATTTGAATTAATTCGGAATATTTGAGCAGCATTCTGCCCTTATTTTTCAGTTTCATAATAACCTTATACCAACGGTTGAGTCGCATTTCACTTTTATTTTTCTATTTTCTATAAGTATTTTAGTTGATTCGGAAAATTTGGCCAGCGTTCCGCCCTTATTTTGTGGTTTCAAGAGAATATTATACTAACAATTGAATAACATTTCACTTTTACTTTACTATTTTCTATAAGTATTTTTATTAATTCAGAAAATTTGAGCAGCGTTCCGCCCTTATTTTACAGTTTTTATGAAAAATGTTTTAACTATTTCCGAAAATTTGAGCAGCATTCTGCCCTTATTTTTCAGTTTCATAATAATCTTATACCAACCGTTGAGTCGCATTTCACTTTTATTTTTCTATTTTCTATAAGTATTTTAGTTGATTCGGAAAATTTGGCCAGCGTTCCGCCCTTATTTTGTGGTTTCAAGAGAATATTATACTAACAATTGAATAACATTTCACTTTTACTTTACTATTTTCTATAAGTATTTTTATTAATTCAGAAAATTTGAGCAGCGTTCCGCCCTTATTTTACAGTTTTTATGAAAAATGTTTTAACTATTTCCGAAAAGTTGCGCAGCGTTCTGCTCATATTTTTCGTTTCAATTCAACATAATTTATTTAATTCTTATATGTTATTTAAAAAACATTATTTTTCATGATTTTGGTTGTTCGGATTAATCTTTTTCCGATGGCTATTCATTTTAACTATTGCAACGATTTCGCAATTTTCCCCGCTACCCATTCCCTCTCTTTGTCCTTGAGTTCTGTGTATGTTCAGATTATATTTAATGAGTGCCCACTGGACTACTCGGTGTTAGATATTTTGAGCCGATTGTTGTTAAAAATTTATGTTAATTTTACAGGAAACGGATGATGAAGGAGCAGCCAAAGGACTACTCATTTACCCTCCAATTTCCCCTATCTACGGATTATATTGACGTTCCAACTCCTGCGTTCCGGACGCCGGAGCCTTCACGGGCACGAATTATTGGCGATATTCCACGCACTTACACGGTTCGATAGATTATGTGTGATTTTAATTACTTGCAGTTTGTTTTGGCTGTGGGCCACAAAATAAAAATAAAAAATTAAATGTTACCGTCTAAATTCGATAAAAGTTCCGAGGCAAAATCATATATTCTTCATATAAATTCTACATTCATATCATAAAATTCCATAAATTTAATTTGCGTATATTCCATAAATTTAATTCCAATCTAAAATTTTAATCAATAATTATACACTAGTCGAGAGTGGTCGTGTTCAGACAAAACACTTACCCGTGTTAATTGCCTGAATGCACGGCTCTCGACTAGTTACGCACATCAACTAATTTTCTAACTAAGTTACCACTAAAATTGAAAATTTTCTCTCCGAAAAATAAGACTGAAAATTTGTGAAAACACATCGGTATATATACCTACAATTTGGCCTTAACCTTGCGTGTTAATTTTATTGCGATTAAACAAAATTCGACCTTGAAATTATTTGTGTTATCTAAATTAAATTTTTATTTATTTCTTAATTTAAATTGGTAATTTATTTTTAACATTTTTAAATAAATTTATTCAGCTAAAAATATTTTATTTTTATTCATTTAATTCATTAATTTTTACTTTTATATAAATGGTCATTTTACGGTCGAATTTTCTTGTTATTATGTTATTTTTTATGTAAATTTCGTGCGGTTCTTGATGCATTTTGTATTTATTTTATTTTACTTTTATGTTTTTGATTTTATATTTATTTATATTCTCTCAGATTTTAAAATGTTTAATTGGTGTTGTATACTGTATTTTAAGTTATCTTAGTGCTGGGTTTTCGTGCTGTATTACTGATGCATTTAAACAATTCTCAAGGCTATTTGTGTGCTGGCCCAACACTGTTCCATTTACAACAGATTTTTATGAGGCATTTGAAGTGAATATTCAAGAACAACTCAATCACTAGATCTTTTCCCAAAAATATTTGCATATTTCTCAAAAGGCAGAACCCACTGAGCACTTAAACAACTATAGTAAACTGAATCTTCCTCTAATCTCTTCCAATACCTTTCAGCATCTAACTACGCAGATTCTATTTGATTAATAATCCAAAGAGATACTCTCAACATATTTAATGACTTCTGGCGTAGTCTCTGTATTTCTAACTGAATAAAGTAAACTGATAATTCGACTCAAAAATGGTATTTTTGGTCCGTATTCTATATTTGCTCTGGAGGTAATCCTGTACAACCTCAGCCATCTCTTCGGAACCGGCGTTAGAATATCTGCCAGATGTAAATATAATAAAATGCTTAATATTATTTTTAATATTATTTGTTTGTTTAGTTTCAATTTATTATTTAATTGCATTTCGAAATCACCAATTGCATTACCAATTTCAAAAAAGACTTTTGGAATTTAAAATAAAATTTGATATGTTGTATGTGTTTTTGTAAAATTAATAGAAATTATGGAATTTGATTAATTTATGTAACTGTTAAACTTTTTAATTTAAATTGTCTACTTTTATGATTTTATTATCGTTGCTTATTCTCATCAATGATTTGAAACTATCTCGTGAATTTTGAATCTATTTTGAAATTTGTTCTTAGAAATTATGAATTGGAATGTATGTTATGATGCATTTACTGTTAAATTTTTGAATTTGGTCATTGCGAATACAATTTTGGAATTTAGTATCATCTTATTTCTGATTTTATTGTCAATTTATTTTGAAAATATTGTTCAAATGAAAAATGTTCTGTATTGATTGGAGTACTAACTATTCATGTGTTGGTGTATTTCGACAAGGAAAAGCTAGAATTATTACAAATGATCAAGGAAACTGCACAACTCCAAATTATGTTACATTTACAGATACAGAACGATTGAATGGGTATGCCAAAAATGATCCAGACACAATGAACTTCACTATAAGATTTTTGATGCCAGGATACTGATCGGAGTTAAAAATACAATCAACGTGACAGAAATCCAGAGATATTGTCTGGAACAGACCACATTATTCCCAATCAATGTTCATAAAGGTCTCAGAAATTCCAAGAACTCGAATATTTCTTCCGAGGCTAAATATTGTTTTCAACTAACCTATCACCATGTCTGAATCTACCCTTGATTGACACTAGAACTTTTTTCTAATTCTGCAACGTTTATGGCATTACCTTTCCGAAGTCAGACTGTTAGTTCCAATATACTACCATATACCCAACTCAGGTTATAACACTAAACTACTCGCATTTTAACAAAGAGCTCCTAAACTAAGGGTAATAAAACCGATAAATTATTCCATAATGTCCTGTTTACATTTACTGGTCAAACCTTTTTTTCAAGTTTTGTGTTTTGGGCCTGTCTGTGTGCCCAATGAAACCAACGGCATTTTAGATTTTTTCAATTTTGCAATTGAAATTGAATTATGAAATTATGATTTATTATTCTGCTTTGTTTATTCGAATTAATTGGGTTTCTCGAAATAAAAGAATTGTTGAAGTTGTTGAATTTCTAAAATTTTTGAATTGAAATGGAATTTTGAATATTATGATTTTAATTTGATTTGTTGTGGTAATTGTTTAAGATTCGGGTTTTTTTCAAAATGATGAATAACTTAGGCAGAATTTGCATTTATGATTGAATTTATGTAATTGAATTTAAATAAACGCTTCGAAATTGGTTTTATGTTAATTGGTTTATGCAATCAATGATTATTTGGAAGAACAAATACTTAAAATAAAAAGGTTTATAGGAATTTTTCAGTCGTCAAATTATGTTCAAGCATATGAAGAAAAATATGCCTATCACATATGTTATACTGAACTAAGAGTAGTACTTGCAGAACATCCAGTTTTGTTGACTCAAGCACACTTGAATCCCAATACGGACAATGAAAACATGACTCAAATTATGCTAAAGACAATAGATTCAACAGCAATGTATGATGCAATTCAAGCAGGTCTTTAAATGAGTACAGGTGTACTACGGTTATCATTCTGGAAATGGTGAATCGCATACTGTTGCAATTTATGAAGGCTATACACTGCCTCATGAAATTTGCAGAATGGATTTATCTAGAAGAGATTTATCAGATTATGTTATGAAACTTCTGACCAAATGAGGGTATATTTCACAACTACACCATACAATGGATTAAAATGAAAGAGAAATCAACATGTACCGTTTATTTTCACAAGTTAGCGATAAACCGGCAAAATTTATAATATTTTGCCATTATATAGTATACAAAAAATACAAAGTGAAACATCACCTACGGATATTAAATTTGAAATCAACACTAATGTATAGGTCCCATAATATAAAACATTCGGAAAGTTTTTGTCATATTTCGTAGATCACCAGCAAAATATGATTTCATACAAAACATGACAGGGACTAATTTAATAAGGAGCCTTAGCTAATACTTGACAGAAAGACGTAGTGAACTCATTTGCTTGTAATGTTAGAAAGATTTTATCAGATAAAAATGGCTTTCGTAAGACTTTAATCAAAATAAAATTGAGTTTAGAATTCTCGGAAAAAGATCTTAATTTAATATAAAATATAAAATCGACTTTGGAAACTAATAAAGAGGCATAGGAAAATTTTTGTTCGAGAGATACCAATCGATACATCACGGATTTGACTGTTAAGTTCATGCTGGATGAGCTGCACAATTAAATCACTTTTATTAGTAATGAGTTGAAGGAAACTCTTATGTGACGAATAATACGTATGGAGTATTCGATATAACGAAACGAATAGTTATAGAAAAGAAAATCGTTAACATAATTCAAATTTATTTCAAAAGCAATTCTGAAACTATTGATACTAAATCTGAGGTAGTCTGTGAAGAAGCAGAACTAACTTTTGAATCTGCGATTCCATCGATTGAAAGAAAAACTAAAATTAGTTATTCAAAACAAAATTAATTTAAATGCAAATGAAGAGCTCATTGAATAAAAGACACCATCTAGGCTTTTAAAATATAAAAAGAAAAGAAATATCATATTTTAAGGAACAAAATATTGAAGTTAAATATTTACAAAAAGCTTTGAAATATATTTTAACATTTTGACCGACTAACGTAGAGTCAGAAAGGGCTCTCTCCACCGCTGGCTTAATTGGAAAAAGCTACATATCTAGTATAAATGTAAAAAACTGTTAACGTAATGTATTTCATGATAGCCTACTTTGAGAAACAATCCGTGCTACATGAGTAGTGATGCATGAGATTGAGACTGTTGGGGTTGTAAAATTAATAATATTTTAAGGAGTAGCAAGGTGGAATACCATCAAGTCAGTCAAAGCAAAAGTATGGAAAATCAAAGGATTATAAAGTTTGAACGAGAGAAACGATATAGATATAGATTGAGAGATTGTGAAGATAACAGTGATAATGGATTCTTTAGGAATGTTTAGAAAGGGTTGAAAATACAAGGAAAACCTCATAAACAGAATCTTTAATTAATTAATTAAAGGAAACCCGAGTTTGGTAAACAACAAGAAGAATAAACAAAAGAAAATGGAAAAAGCAATTATCATAACAGTAAGATTAATAGCAAAAGCGAAAAAGAGATTATTACGAGAGAGGCTATAGGTATACCAATTGATCATTCCTCGGAGACTAAAAACATGTAAGGAAACCGTAAGTCCAAGGTAGTTGACAGTTATAGATTGAGTTGGTGATCATTAATCAAAGTGATTATTACCACCATATAAAGAAAGCCAAAACCAGAAACAGTATACATTTTGCCTTAGGTAGAGAAGAAGAATTCGAGAGTATAATTAAAGAGCAAAGTGTTAAAGTTAGAAGCTAGAGTCAATAGAACGAATCGAGAGAAAAGGAATCAAGTTAAATCAAGCATTAAAAAACGAAATAATTATTATTTTAGAAAGTTGTAAGTAGGGTGTGTAAGAAAGTTTTGAGTACAAATGTACTTGGGTAGTGTTTGCTTAATTGTTTCTTATATAACACGTGGACTCTGTTTATTAAAACCCAACAAGGCTAAGTAAAGACATTTTGTAAATTATCTACCATTTATTTAACATAAATTGAACTTCAATATATACTGAAGCCGAAAGTCTTTCTCTCATCTAAATAATATATTCACTTTGTCAGTTTTTATTTTTAAATTAATATTTTTATTATTAATACTAAGTTTGCTATAAATTACCGCTTAACCGGTAAAATTTTAAAAAATACCGAAATAGCTGTTTTTCAAAATCCTCTGTCTAAAAACTGCTGTCTACAGCCCAACTTCCTATGGCTGAATCATCCAATTCAACGTAAGTCATCCCTTCATCCAGACTCGATTTACATTCTTCTCAAATCATATCATTCGACATGGCACTCACCATCCACAGTCCTCTTGATGAAACTTCAAGCCATCTTGAGCCATCCTGCAACCAGATATTGTCCAATTAAGTTTTCCACAGATTGAGTTATATTACCCTTAAACCACATCAAATCCCCAATACGTTTTTTGCTAAACTGATAATCAGGTGAAGTTAAATATTAAAACAAAATTAAATGTCAAATTCCTACTTACATGAATATTGAGTGAGGTGGAGCTCAATTCTCCTTACGTACCCCCCCCCCCCCTTAGTGACACATCATAATAGAATAAAATGTAATATGTTTGAAAAAGAGGAAGTCACATAAAACGTTGAACGAAAAAGGAGGTTGCAGGCCGAAAATGGTCGACAGCACTATTTTAGAATATATTTTTTTTATAAGATTAAATCTGTACAGTTTTTTTGTATATCCAATAATTGCCTGAGTTTTTAATAAAAGTATTTATTACAGTTTAATTTTATCATTGCCTAGCCTTCGTGACAATGAATAAAATCTCAAAATATCTCGCAAGTATCTCGTGCGTAGCTAATCTACGAAGCATTATCTGTTACGTCAAGTGCGCATGCGACGCATCAAAAGTTATGAAGTATTGAACTATTAGATAATTGACCTCTGCTCATTGAAAACGGTAAAAATTAATTCAATTCTATAGCTGGCGTTCCGTTGAAATATGGATGAGAATAAGTATATGGAAGGCAGTGTTCGGAACATTCAGTCAGACAAACAGAACTTGCAATCCTACAACTTCAAAGCAAACTCAAAGAAATTCTTATCAAGCATTCAGAAAATCAGAGATTTAAGCAATCAGTCAATTCGAGATGTAGGAGAAAACGACCGATCAAATTCTACGATAGTGGCAGGATATAATGTGACAAATCTCATTCAGGGAATAGGAATACTGGGCGTCCCGTATGCTATTGCAAAGGGCAGTTGGATTGGGATAATTCTCATTATTTTTATTGCATTTGTAGCCTCATCGACAGGGACAATGCTTATTGAATGCTTATATCAAAATAAAAATTTACCAAACTCTAAACGGATCTACAAAACCTACAGCTGTATTGGAGAAGCAGTCTGGCCAAAATTCGGCAAATCCCTTGTTACTGTGATTTCACTGGTAGAAATGTTTGGTGGGACAACTTTATACATTATTTTACTCTCTGTAGAAAGTCAAAGGTTTCTCTTAAATTTCTTCAGTGACGTCAATATCAATTACTGTTGCATCATTTTGACGTATGCCGTCTTACCAATAACTTTTGTGAAAAGGATGTCCATAATTTCATGGTTTAGTTTCATTGCTGTGGTGGGATTAATCAGTTCCATAGGGATAATCATGACATTTTGCTTTTTTAACTTCTCCAAACTTTCCATTAATAACTTTCCGGCAATATCTTGGTCATCGGTTCCATTGAGCATGGGCATTATTACATTCTCCTATTGCGCACATGCTGCATTTCCCGGAATCGAAGCCAGTATGAAACATCCTAATTCTTTCGACAAAATGATGAAAGTTTCCTTTACCACTGCCGCAGTTATCAAGTTCCTTATGGGTTTTTTATTCAATCTGATTTCTGGGAATGAAATCCTCCAACAGTGCTCTCTAAATGTGGATATTTATGAGTTCAGTCTCACTTTGGAAATATTCGTAATAATTAATACATTTTTCAGCATCCCATTAGTAATGTTCGTAATTAGTGAAAGAATTGATGAAATATTTCAATATCATTTCCCTTCATCAATGTGGCCAGGTGGGGTCCTGTATTGGTACTGGCTATTACTGTCGAGAGGGATCATTATGACGTTGTCAATGCTCATGGCGATGATTGTGCCCCACTTTGCCCTTGTGATGGGTTTGGTGGGATCCATTACTGGTAGCTGTTTGACATTCATTTTCCCAGGTATATTTAGTTTGAGCCTGAAACGATCAGAATTAACGAAATTGCAGAAGGTTTATAGAATCCTTATAATTGCTACAGGAATATTTTTTGGCATTTCCGGTACAATTGTATCAATGATTGACATTGTCCAAAACTTTAAAATGTAAATCTATGTTTAATTTCAATGATGAATTGAGGCGACAATTTTCACCTCTCACATTTATTATATCCTTAAAAATATCGAAAACCCTGAATTTCATGGGAGATTCTCCTATGCGACCGTCCGTAACAAAATTGAGAAAACTTATCGAGGACCGGGTATGGACACGCGTCTGATCAGCGATTCCGCGTTCTATCGAAACTCAGGGCTTACTCTCTTAACTCTCCTAATATATAAAACTTTTCTCTATAATTTTCTCTAATTTTAAAGTGAAATTAAGCTTTAATGAAAAACCTTAGCTCCATATACGAGGCGACTTTAGGATTTGTTTCAATAATTATAAAAATAGAAAGTCCTCAAGAGAGTTCTAAAATTTTATAAATATTATGATAGTCGCATAGTGGCTTACGCAAAAATAATACTAAAGAATATCTGCAAATGGTATTTGCTATATTATTAAGTAGTATATATGGCAGCGCTATGGAGCCGGAGGATTACGAAATTATCAGTTGAGGGAGCCAAAACCGGAGACAATCAAAATAGCTTGGCTCCGACTCTGGCTCAAAAATATGTAATTCTGCTCTATTTAATAATTTTAAAATAACATCACGTGGGGAATTATATGAATGTCTATATCGACAAAAGAAGGTGATGAGGAGAAAATGTGCAAAGTACAATTTACAGCTTGCAAAACATCAAATTTAAAACGACATCTGCAGCGTCATCATCCTTAGAAACTAGAAGAAGTAAATAATTCGGAAATGAAACAAAAGATTGATACACTATCCTCGTCAAATCTAACGAAACCAGGGTAATCTAAATTCTACACTAGAGATAAATTATTTTGACAATGACAGCAGAAAGCTTAAAATTGTGGTTCAAAATAGTATATTGATATCCTTTTTTCACAGCCAACGTTTTAAGAATTAAATGGTGAAACGGAAAGCAAAGTTTCTTTAGGAAGATGAAACATTAGAAAAATGGTAATAGATGAGGCTGAAAACAAAGAAGTTGTGGGGTTTGTGGTATTTATGACCTTGACTCCCATCATACAATACTATGTGCCTGACACTGGTTACCCGTCGCTAAGAAACGTTGGTACTGTAACCAATGGTTCTGCGACCGTCAAAGGTGAGCTTTGTTTCCAAAACTGCTAAGACCCGGTCTACAGCTGGTTCAGCGAGCTACCGATGGAAGGTATGTGCTCGTCTTGCTTATTTAGGTCCCTTACTTTTCTGGTTTTACTTACGCTAATTATAATTTACTTCTCGCATGGATTATTTTCATTCATAAAACATTTGATTTGTAAAAACAACCCAATTAAAAGAAAAATACTTTTATTTGTAACACAATACATTTTTATCTCGACAAAATCCAATATATAACAGATAATTTAATCTTTGCGTTGCTTTTGCAGCTTTCGGCATTCCCGTTCAGCTCGTCCTGGTCGCGGGCGTGGCTTAGGTTGGCTGGGTGTTTTCGCCGGATCAGCCTGGCTCTGATAGGCAATTTGTGCCGGGGCAAATACCAGAGGGTAAGTAACTGCACTTCCTTCCTGGTTTGCCGCCACAGCAACCTCCAAACCTCGAATATGTATCTTTTAGGACTGATTCAAGACCTTCTCCTCTTGCCAGCCCTCCTGGGCTGCATCTATCTTCTGATACAGCCGTTTCAATCGGGACGGCTCTACCCAAGTGGCTTTGATCCACTGGAGCTCGCGACTGAGCTGAATGCATTGCTGATGCAAGCCGTTATTTTCTCGACGAAGTTTCTTCAACTCCGATCCAATCCTTTTTATGGCGTTCATGGATGAATTTTTATAGTAACATTAATACATAATGCTAATCATAACATCTTAAGTATTTAATTATTCTTGTATGAATAAATCTTATAAGTGATATTCTGCCTAAAACTATTACTTGTTATTTCTCCCTGAATTACTATTAAAATGAATCTTCCTTATCCAACAGTATTTTGTACAATTACATAAAATCACCAGTAAAGAAAAATAATACATTTATTTCAGTTAATTACGATTTTTTGGCCAAATTCGTGGTTTTTTTCGCGATAGACGCCTTCGAGAGTAGGCGTGTTCCTCCGGCCCTCTGTCTTCTAGTATGTCCCTTATATATGGCTGCAGTAACCACTTTGGGACAACTAGGTGGACTGGTGCGTCCAGCTCCAGAAGTGCTGGATCCCTTGGATAGTATGCGATACGATAGCTCGGTAAATGTCCGTCTGAACTTGGTATATGCCCGCTGGTTATATCTTCATTAATCCTGGCTAGCCGTCGCCGTTGTTGATTTGCAAGGTATCGATATTTTCGCTCCAGTTGCTCGTATCTCATGTGATTTTTGATATCGGTGGCCATTTCTGATTGGGTTTTATATTTTTTCTTATCTCTTCTAGTTTATTTCTTCCAGTTAATTTTATTATACTAGCAGGAGAATCGATATTATTTCCTACCACATGAAGTTGTGGTAGAATAATTCTTCTTCACCCTTCCTCAGTGTGCGAGAAACTGCTAGAATAACTACTTGGTCGTCTTATTATTTTCACATTGGAATACTTCTCATCGAACTCGATCGATGTCTACTGCATATGGGTTAGTTGATTTATTGCTAAGATAGTATTTTAATTTCCAAACTTTAGATAATTTTATATGATAGTGTCACTTGCTTTGCCTATTAAATCTTCGGTGTGTTCTGGTTCGTTATCGTCTATCAGGGTTTTTTAGTGGAACTTCACTTCTCAATCACAGGCTGAAGTCAATGTCACTAAGGTGGGGCTTTCCTGACCCATTCGATCTGTTTCCGTTCCCACGTTTTAGTGGAACCGATTTCCAACATCGTGTAAGAATTTATGAAGTGAGTTGATATTAATAAAGTTCATTTCTTATACTTGTCTTTTGATTTTGTATGTCTGCGGTATGTATACATTTGCTCTTACGTTGCGAGCGCGTTATTTTGTCGATTTAATGGAATTATATGGTTCATAGGGAATCTCATTATCGATTTCGATTTGCTATTTTAGTGGATATTTTATAATTAAGGAAAGTCCATACCTGATTGTACTTTCACTGATGTATAGTAGATTTCGTAATGGGGAATGACTTATTTATAAATAGTCCAGGTTAAGGTGACGGTCTAAATTTTAATATACTAACGTTATTTCACGGCGAACGTTTTGCTATTTACTAAATTGGAAGTTGATTTCGGTCTAGATCGGTGGAATATTAATTTAAGTAGTTTAACCAAACCTCTATTTCAACTAAACTATCTCTATGTCATTAATTTATCGCCTTAGGTGCATTAAGTAATTTTATTTGGATTCTTTATTACTCGCTAAGTTATTATTCGGCTCTTATCCATATTACTAGATTATCATTTTAGGCGCGTTTGTTAATCTTATCTAATTCTTTATCAATTATTGAATTATTACTTGACTATTGATGCTGTATTGACAAAACATTTAACAATTTTAATTTTTTCGTGATCGCTACATCGATTTCCGCAAGCCCCCTTCCCTTTAACCTCAAGTTGACCTTAGGATTTCGTGTGTTTACGTTAGATTTTAAAAGTGCCCACTGGACTACTCTGTGTAATGATTTTAGCCGATAAGTAGAATAAGTTAGGTCGATTTTTCGGGCGTGAGTAGAAAGGGAGTCTGTCGAAAGATTGAATCCCGATCTCCCCACAGCCCCTATAAACGCAAACCCACGTGTGTTGGGCTCAGAGCCACAATTTAAACAAAAATGATAATAAAAATTAAAAAAAACAAAAAGTAATGAAATAAGTCACTGTACATAAGCACGCACCACAAGAAGATATTAAAAATCAATAAAAAACAAATTAATTAAAACAAATTAAAAATATAACAAAATTAAATAAAAACAAATAATTAATTAAAATTACTAAGCCGACAGCTGCAGAGAGAGACACATGAAAAAGAAAATAAACTGCCAAAACCTTGCAAAATAAGGTTTAGAAAAAACATAGGCAGAAGCGGCGACCAGAAAAACAAATAATAAGGGCTAAAATAATGTTATAAGAAAATAGTAATAAAAGTAAAAAATAACTATATTATAAATTAAATATTAAAAAGTAGAGAAAAATACACAAAAAATAATAAAAATAGTTTAAAAATAATAAAATAATTAAAAAGCCCTAAAAATGGCGACAAATCGCCCATTGGTCGCACACACGCACAAAAATAGTATATATACAGTGACAAATTTCATTACTTTCAATTTTCTCAATTTTTTCAATCTACTCATCTTCTCAACTATCAAGCGTAAGGATTTTATTAGTTTGGCTCATTTCTATTTTATAAGTTAATGTAAAAATACTTTTTGTTTATTAAACTCTTACGGTGTCATAATGTCTCTGCTTTAATATTTTTCGTTTAATAATTACTATCTATATAATTATAATTTATTTGTTCGAATCCTTTAAAATATTATATCGTATGTATTTGAATAGAAGTTCATAGGACGGATCTCGTGCCGGCTGGTGGGTTAAGACCCCTAGTTGAGCTCGCGGGTCATGCCTCGTGGACACTTCGGTAGTCCGCAGTAGGGTCTGGCAATACGCACAGGACCTCCACGCAGGGCATCGTCGTATAACTCGAAGCGACTGCTGAAAAGTGGCCGGAGCGAGTAGGAATAAAATCACGGGAAGAGCGTTATTTCAGTTAAGGGGATATTAGGTAAGATCATGGAATGATCTCGAAAACGTCTTTTTAAACCTCGAACCAACTGATAAACGGAGACCGGGCAGCAGGGATAGGCACAGGCACTGACAACTAACTAGCCAAACTATCACATGAAAATGAAATTGAAAAATTAAAAATGAAGACGCACAAATTTTATTCGTTCTGCGACGCAAAACCATATAAAACAATAGTGGAAATTTCACTGCTTCGAAGTACATTCCGCAACGTGGACAGGCACAATGAAACTGTTCTTTGAACCAGTAGAGAGTTTCCTTCGCATATGAATCTTACGGGAACCGGTAGGAACGATTAGCACGGCGGATAAGGCGATAAATCCATCTTACAGACGCTCCGACTTCGTAGGTACAATTTCAGGAAAACGATAAGTCCCCGCAGCATATCTTTCTCTGACTGTCTTAAACTAACAGGAGACCCAATAAGCACTGTGGTTAAAATAGGAAAGACTCACTTCATTCGTCGAACCCAATTATTTCTGACACGAGATTGACGCTTCAGGAATAAGCTGCCGAAACCATTGGATTGGTAAGATCCTCCTTTAGTCGTAATGTCCACCACGATAAGTATCTGCCTCTCCACATAGTCTGCAAACCGAGAAACCCGATGAACAAATCGGCTTGCTGAATAGTATTTAACATTTTTTAAAAATCAATAGATCAAACTCACCTACGCGCTCAATTACCATTGAAAATTTTTATCTCACCATCTCTAATGTGTTCATTGTGAGCGTCAAGTATCGATCGATAACCACTATTTTAGCGATAATATACATATTTCAGTATCGTGGATTTATTAGACTTCAATCAAAGTCCCAAAACACTAAGGACCTTAGGACCTAATTCGTATAGCACCCAAAGAAATCTAATATTAGTGAGCATATTATTAAAATTATCTTAAATTTTAACTAGCTATGGTAACGCATATAAGTTTTCGTATTAAATAATTTGTAGAATCAAATTCCCTCATTATGATCATTAACCTTACTAGAGACCTTAGTGTTGAATCATTCATAATAATAATTCGGATTTATAGTTAATAGTCCTCAATAATAGAAATATCGGTTTTTGACGAATTATATTAATTTCAATCCAGTAGGAATCATTAATAATGGAAACATTAATACAATTTATTATAATGTTAAACCGTAATAATAATAGTATGGTTTTATTGCGAGTTATATTAATTTTAATTCAGTAGAATTATTAACAATAGTAACATTGACAAAATTTATAATAGTAATATTATCTTATACCGAACTACCTTAATCTTAATTTCGTTAAAAATTAGCCGTAATAGTAGCAATGGTATAATTCAGGACAATTTAACATTTGTCAAAGGTACCGAACAACATTATTAATGCTATTCCATAATTCCGTGCGAAAATCCTAGACTAACGACGATTAATCGTGAACCCCTTCAGCCGACAATTCAATTGATGATAGAAACTCTAATGTTGATAAGCCATAACGGGGAATAATATAACTTTGGGAATCAATTAACCATTTGAGAAACTCGTAATATCCCTCCGCCATTTTCCCGTCAATTTTCTTTTTTTCATCTCTCGATTAATCGCCATTTCCTAAATTCCTTCTCTTCCGGTTTAGGATATGAACTCTGGAACCGATCCATCATTGAATAGTCTTGCAAAGATTCCCGGACTTTCTCCGTCAGTTATTGCGCTCAGGAAGCAACTCGAGGAACTGGAGGCAAAACACAACTCGTTACGGACGAAATATGAATGAATCAAAGGTACCTGGTCCTCTCCAGAGGTCACCCAGGGCCTGCATCGGAAGATAGAGAGATTGACCAGAGCTCGTGACGAACTAATCGCGGAGTCGCGCAGCCAACGGCTGCTAATTAAAGAGCAGGCCACGGCTCTCCGCCAAGCGTTTACGGATGTAGAGCTTAGAACCCACCTCCCAGGAAGTGTTCGGGCTCGACAGCTGAACATAATACCAGAGCATCATGTTCCGATCGACGAACTTCCACCAACCTCATCAACTCCCGTTCCTCCACGAATCGACCTACCACAAGCCACAGTGACTGAAACTGGTACCAATCGGGCCCGCCGACGGCCCAATCGAAATCGACGACGTCGCGACCGTCGTCGCAGGGAAGTGGAGCTCCTGCGCGGAAACGGAGCCGCTCGAAGGCCCGTACCGGATCGATGATCTGCCGCCCCCATACCAGGAAGTCGAGATTCCGGGGCTCGATCCGGACATACTGTATGCTCCTCTTGAAGAGGCAGGATGAGAAACACGCGTATAAGAAATAAACAGAGTAAATAAAAAACAATAATAAAAGGAAGATAATTAACGAGCTCGAATAAGGGATAAATAAAATATGAGAACAGAAACAATCAGGAAGCCGGCAAGAAAACGTAATATCAATCCGTACTAATAAGACGAATCCTAGTCGTAATAACGGCCAAGTTGAATATGAAGGGCAGGTACTAACGAAACCTGATCTCAGCTCGGATTAACGAGACGTGACAAGTTAACAGAACATTTGTTCATTCGCATTACTTCAGCAGAGACTGACTTCGCATTAATAGAACCTAGGTTATTCGCATTACTTGAGCATGGTCTCACTTCGTATTAAAGAAACATAATTCATCAGTATTACTTGAGCATAGCCTCACTTCGCATTAACAGGACACAGTTCCGTTGCAGCAAATTAGCACAATCTCGATTCGTAATAATAGGACATAGTCCAATCGTGTAAATGAGCAGAGTCTCAAATCATATTAAAGGAGCATAGGTCTCAACAAAATAACGGAACGAAAGTAAAATGATAAAAGATAAAGAAGGAAAAGGGGAAATAAAATAATATAAGGATAAAACGAAGGGAAACGCGAAACGCATAATGAATAAAAGTAAAATATGGGGGTAATAGAATCTGGGAAAGCCAGATCAACCTCAATCGCGAGAAAACTACACAGAACCAAATCACTCGAAGATATCGATTCCAACAGCCAAGGATCAGGCGACAAGGAAAACCAAGGATTAACAAGGACCACGAGTCAATCGAATATCGCGAACGGAAACGAAAACAACAACCATCAAGGAAAAGACGTAGAGGTTCAAGAACAAACTATATCAAACGAACCAGAAAACCAATTGAATAATCTCGAATCGACAAATAAAAACAATATGGCAGATAATCAAGGAAACATGAATAATATTGATAATGCAAATAAAGGGCCAGCAAAACTACCAACAACAGGTGAAACAGTCAGAGAATACCGGGAAAAATATCGAGGGGAGCCGTTCAATGGAAACGCAAATAAACTGAACACGTTCATAAGGAATTTTGGGGTGTATGTTGAAGTCTGCGGATGGACAGACGACATGATAAAAAACAGAATGCCACTATACCTATGCGATAGCGCATTAGATATTTAAATGGAAGCAAAAGAGAGAGGGAAACCGCTGAATAACTGGAAAGAAATCCAGGAATTTCTGAAATTAACGTTTGGAGTGGCGAAACTGACAAAACAGGGAATACAAGAATTGTTCAACAGAAAGCAGAGACACGGAGAGTCGAATACAATGTTCGCGAGTGAAATTAGAAGATTAGCGAAAACAGCAACTGACGGGAAATTAGACGAAGCCCACCTAATTGGATTATTTGTGGACGGGTTGAGACGACCAGAACTAAGATCCGCAGTAGGAATGCAGATGTTAACAACCCTGGATGAAGCAGTAACCAGAGCAAATCAAGCGGAAATACACCTACCATCACAGATCGCACTCATGCAAGACGAAACAATGATAGCAACAATGGCAGTAAAAAAGGAAGAAAACGAACAAAATGGTGCAAAAGTGAATCAATTTATACCAGGGGCGCATCAACTATTCAAACCACCAGTTCAAAGAACAAATAACAGTCGACCGAATAATAATTATAATAACAACCAGAGATCAAACTACAACGATAGAAACAACTCAACACAGAGCAAACAATGCAGAACTTGCGGGAAAATTGGACATTGGGAAAACGAGTGTTATCAAAATGTGCCATGTGGCAGATGCGGGAGAAAAGGACATAGTATTAACCGATGTGAAGTCCGAACTTGCTTTAAATGCGGAAAACAAGGTCACGTAGCTAATTGTTGTAGGGGAAGTATCAACAACGACACGCACAAGACTGGCAACAACTACAAATGGAAGAGGAACAAGTGAGACAGGAAAAGTTTAAACAACGACAAGACAACCCGTCAAGAATAAATATGATGAGAATGATTAAAGATGTCAAAGAACAATACTGTTACAATATATATATATAAAAAGCTACCAAAAGATAAACTCGCGAAACCAGAACCAGAAAAACCAGGGGAAAATCAAACTGAACCAGATGAAACAATCAGACTAACTAAAGCAGACAGACGAAGAACGCAAAAAATATTACTCGGAAAAATCAAAGAAAGGATAACTTGCGAGAATGAACAGACAAACGAAAATGAGACAACTATAGAGACAAAACAGATAAACGGAAACCCCAAACTAAAACGAAATGTAATAGAAAAGTCAATCAGCAACCTTGAAAAAGAATTCGAAACACCACCAAGAGGATTAGTAAAAGTAGAAACGAGGAGAAACTTACAAATAAACATGTTACGGAACATCAGAGACTCATCGCTCGAAGATGGAGAAACAAGTGAAACCAGCAGCCTGATGGGAGAAGCATTACGAGTATCGGAAAACGAGGAACAAAATAAACAAATCATACGACCAATGAATAGATGGATCTGGGATCGACCACCATCGCCAACAGAAAGAGAGATAAAACTAATAGACAAACTAATCGAAACCATACCCGAAACATTAATAAACGAGGAGTTCATTAACGAGAAAGCCTTCAAGAGATATATGAAGAGCATTTTAAAACTCGAGGGGGCAAAAGGAGACGTGATACCTGACCAAGAAAAACCACGAGTAAAAGCATACCTCGATAAACAAAAACTAGAAGACCTAACAAAGTTTCAAATACTTATGCAAACGCCAGACTTCATAGAACGTATCTGGATCAAACAACCAAACACTGACGAAATATTCGATTGGATAAAAGAAAGAATGGGAAGCTCCAAGAAAAATGACAACCTATACCATAACGGGTGGCTAATAAAACCAGACATGCATTTGGTGGATGCACTAATATGGCCCGGTAAACCAACGTACGTAACCTTAGAAAAAGAAAGAACAATACCGGATTTCGGACTATGGGCAGAGAACGCAAAGAACGAATTCGAAATCAATATTAAAAAGAACTTACAAGGAGCAACCAAGAGAATATTTTGTAAAAACAGAGAAAAACTGATCATACAGATAATAAATCAAATCCACAAGCATTGGGAAATACTAATGGACCTCAAGCCTGTAGAGATAAAAACACTTATGGAAAACCTACGTGATACAGTAATTCTCAGACATGCCAATTATAAGAACGCGACGTTGATTGGCAAATACGGAGCTCACCGAATAGAAAACGAAAGAATAAAGGAACGGAAAGTAAACGTAAAGTTACCAAACGAGAAACAAATAACGTTGAAAATAAACAGCAAAACTCGAGTGAATGAATTGGTAAAAATCATTAACGAAATGACAATGGAACAGGCAAAAAATCAAAGTGAAGATGGAATGATAGAAGATGTAGCAGTAAAATATCTTCATTATTATCTAAACGAAGAAGACGAAACATATCTATATGAGTTTGGAATATAAGACGACGACCAAGAAATTAGAGTAGTACCAATGGAAGAAGCTCGATGGGGAACGGATACCACGTGGAAAGAAATGAACGAAGTGGAAAAAGAGGGCTACCAAAAATCTAAGAGCATCATAGAAACCTATCGGCGATGGCGAAAAGATAACTGTCTCAAAGAGAAGCTCAGCGAATTAGATATAAACGAATGCAAACCAACACCCTAGATGAGACAATGGAATGACAAAGAGAAAAAAAGGGAACTAAAACAAGGAGCAAGGGAGGAAGAGCCACCAGAGGAAGAGAAAACCAACAATCCAAAGGGAGAAACCTCGAAATACGTAATGAAAGGAGCCAAATATAAAACAATGTCCGAAAACGAATGCAGAAAGATAAACGTAATGAAAAGACAAAGATTCCAACCGGTAGATATTGACGAAGCACAAATAAAATTGGAAAACGATCACTGTGAAAAATTAATAGAAATATTGCAGAAAGGCGCAAGAAGCCAAAGACGAGTAGCAACAGCCCATGCAAAATATATGGCCCAAAAATGGTGAAAATCTAGAGAACATAAGAGAATTAGTAAAAGAAATCGAGGAATACAGAAGGAAGAACGAATGGTGTCCGGAAGTATTCGATCGAGTAATACGAAAATGGAAAAATCAGGAGTGGGCACAGGAAACCCAAGGAAAATATAAAATAAAAGTATTTTACCCCGATCAAACATCCGAAGAACTAGAAGTGCACCCGACAGCGAAAATAAAGGAAGTGAAAAGGAAATTAGCATACGAAACTCCATTCCATTTACAATTTCATGGACGATCACTGGACAATATGTTGGAAGTAGGAGTAACACCAATGATAATGGGAGAGATAAACCCCCTAAAAATGGCAGAAACATTGGGAATACCACTGAAAAGAAAGGAAATAAAACCAAAACCCATCAAAGCAAGTTTGAGTACACCCAGTATGGGAGGAGATAAAAACGAAACTCCGAAAGTATTCGAAGGGGATGAGGAAATGATGTTGAACGACAGTACTAATGAGGAGGAAGATCTGTCACCGTTGGTAATAAAAACACCAATAAAACTACCGAAAATCCGAGAAGAGCAACCATCAACCAGTTATCACCAAGTCGATGAACAACAAGAGGACGAAATAGAGGAGATGATAATCAAAATGGATATTGAGGATGAAGATTTCACACCAATGAAGAAGTGTATAACACAAACTCACGAACCAAAGGATGATATATACCTAACACAAGACTGGGACGAATGGCTCAGAAAACAAAACGAGGGAAGCCAAAAGATAACCATAACGAATACCAAGAAAAACGAGACGACCAAAAAAACGGGTACATCAATGGAAAAGCGTCCAAGAGGTAGACCGAAATTGACAGCCGAAAACGGAGAACCAAAAACTAAAGAGCAATCCAAACAACAACAATGGATGACGAGATTGGACAAACTGGAAAAGATAGCATACGAAATGAGAAAAACTCACCCCAGAGAGGAGAGTGGGACAGAATGGATAAAGGAATTACTAGCTGATATGTTAATAATCACAAGTCAACCATTGAGAAGATTATGGCAAAGAAACCGAGCAAGTGAAGACGCCAAACAATTATGGTATACTATATCCAGTATAATCCCGAAGTTGATCAGAGAAAAAACCAAAACTATGAAATTAGAATGGGAAGAAATGAGACAAATAGTCGCCCAATTACTCACCAATACCGACGAAGATGAATACCGATTAGTAGCACTCTATACTTAATGTATAATCTGATGAGCTTATCAACAAGCAAAATTCCGAATAAACAATTCATGAATAACGTGGAATTAACAGCAATGATTGTACAGCGAGAAATAGAACCTGGTATACTGCAGAATGGTGGATGGAAACAATTCATCAATAAACCGCGAAAAAACGAGCAAGTTAAACCGATGCATGTGAGATTAAAGGCATTACTGAACGATTTCGAACATGAATTACCAATAAAAGATACTGCAATGCGAAACGCAAACATACACTCACTAATGATGACAATGATGGTATGGTTAATGTGCATAGGTGCAACAAACGGATTCCTGATATTCGACTGTGATAAAGCAGTACTGGGAGATAAATATTCGTTAAAAGACATCGAAGAATGTAGGATGGCAATACCAAATAACCTAACTACTATAGAAAAAGCAATAACGTACCACATCTATCAGGAATTGGACTTCATCAGAACAAAAGCCAAGGAATGTGCAATTACACGAAAAACATTGACAATTTAAACATCAGTATTCTGGCATATGCTGATGATCTGGTTCTTCTCACAGACTCTTATCAAGGAATCAGGAAAACCTTGGAAAACACTGTGAAATTGGCAGGCTTTGCAAACCTAAATTTCTAACCGTCAAAATCGGGATATTTATCAATCAATAGCGCTGGCTCAGTTAACAAAAAACTACACCTATATGATGAAGAGATACCAACTATATCTGAGAATAACAAGTACAGATATCTTGGAGTTGACTTCTCTTACAAACGTAATCAAGATATTGATGGTCGACTTAACTCTGCACTGGCACTAACCAGATCCTTATTTATGTCATATCTGCATCCATCACAAAAGCTGAATGCATACAAAACATTTATCCATTCCAAGCTTATATTCTCCTTACGCAACTGCATCATCGGTCATAGAATCCTTGACTGTGATAGGAATCGAATTACGCAAGGACGTGAAAAGCAGCTGGGCTTCGATCAAAAAATTAAGGGATTGCTAAAAACAATGATTGGAGATAAATTCCAGGCCCTTAATAACTATTTCCTATATACTCACTGCAAAATGGGAGGTCTTGGTATTACCGCTACTATCGATGAATATCTTATTCAGAGCATTACAGGAATAACAAGATTGTTCCACTCCTCTAATCTCGGCTTTAGAGATATGCTGATAGCTGAGCTTGCCCATTCTAGAGGAAGTAAAAACTTTGAAGCTGGTCTGAAATGGATGAACTGTGAGATCAGCAAGGAATTTCACAACACCTCTTTCTTTGTGAAATTCCAAAAATCAGCACTGGCTCTCAAGAGAAAGTTCAGTATATGCATCTCCTTAAAATTTGCTGAAGACAAATTCTCTCTTGAAATGATCTACAAAAAGCGTACCTCTTATATAGATCATCGTAACCTTAACACTCTTTCTAAAGAACTCCATGACTTTGTAGGTCTCCATTATGCTGAACAATGGTACAAGATGAGAGTACAGAGGCGCATTGCAGCCTCTATTGGAGATAGTATCACTGCTAAATACCTAATAGCTAGTGATACCCTTAATGATGCACAGTACTGCTTCTTGGTGCGTGCAAGAAATAACATCTTAAATCTTAATTACAGCGCATACCGTCTAAAATATAATCTTAACACAAAATGTAGACTTTGTCATCTTGATGAGGAGACCCAGACACACGTTTTCAATCACTGTCGAGCAAAACCAAACGCTCGAAGGGTTAAGCATGAAAATGTACTGGTTAGCATAGTTGCCTTCCTAGAAAAAATTGGCTTTGAGATAGATGTTGAAAAATCCCCCAAATATGTCTCAATTCCGACAAAGCTTAAACCCGAC
Source organism: Schmidtea mediterranea (assembly GCA_022537955.1). Classification (NCBI taxonomy): domain Eukaryota; kingdom Metazoa; phylum Platyhelminthes; order Tricladida; family Dugesiidae; genus Schmidtea; species Schmidtea mediterranea. The sequence goes on along the minus strand of CM039680.1, from coordinate 202,838,601 downwards.
ATGGTAATTAGGTCCAAACGGAATAAAGATTTACATGTCCTGAACCTAAAAGTACCCTATGACTCGGTTGAAGGCTTTGAAAAAGCAAGAGAAAACAACTATGTGAAGTACAAAGATCTTTCCTTACAGATCGGAAAGGCTTTTAATCAAACTGCCACCATATCTGCTATAGTGATTGGATGTCTGGGCACATGGGATAAGAATAATAATGCCACTCTCTCTAAAATCGGATTGACAAAGACTGAGATCGTATCTCTAGCCAAGATAGCATGCCCAAATGCGGTGATTGCATGCTATCACATATACCGGGAACATGTATCATTTACAAAAAATGTTATTCCCCTCCCTTTTAGTCTTGTGTAAAGTATGTTTACGAGGCAATGCTGATATCTCATTTGCGTTGCAGTTTTGTGTAGGTAGAATAAAAAGCTAAATAGTATGAAGTGCTGAGCCTCGCTCGCACAATTGGCCGAAAGGCAGCAAATGAATAAAGACCAATTAAAAAAAAAGCAATAACGTACCACATCTATCAGGAATCGGACTTCATCAGAACAAAAGCCAAGGAATGTGCAATTACACGAAAAACATTGACATACCATTGTGGAGCACACTCCCACGTATCGATAATAAATCCAGGAACGGAAAGAGAAATATTACAGGTATCAGGAGAGCAGTGCAAGGATCTATTCAGTGGAGGAGAAATGAGATTGAAATAAAGAGTCGTACTGAAAGGAAAAAGTGGAATGATCCAGGTACAAAGCATATTCGTCGCAGGGATAATTAACTCAGCAACTGGAGATTGTCAAGGAGGAAAGTACATCATAAAATGAGAATTGGTAACGGGAGTAGTCGTAATCGAAACTTACACAGTCGAATTAAAAGAATATGAAGCACAATTCGATGGAGCAACACAAGTGATGAAATCAAATCAAATGTGTCAGGCAACGGATACGGTATGCAAGACCAGAACATCAACTATAATAAACCAAGCAAATATCCACAAATGTAGAATGCAATTCCTAAAAACAGCATTATTCGACGAAGTAAGAGGAGAAGTATTCGAGGAAGACGCAGAAGAATTACAAATAAATGATAAGAACAAAATAATAACAAGAGCCGGAAAGATCAAGGCAAGAACTAGGTCACAACCGCTTAGAACAAAACAAACCCCAGCAGCATTAATAACCACGGAAGCAGAGATGGGAATGAGATTCATCAAAGGGAAAATAACGCAAAAATGCGGAAAGATGGTATATGTCACCAACTATCCAGGGTTGTATGCAGCAAGGCAGATGTTAGAACAGGAAATAGCCACAGTAGCTAAGGATGAAGTGAAATTGTACCTATACATGAATAACAAGATGGATTTTCTCTATCATAAAGGACAAGAATCAATGCAAAAAGTGTATCACGACTTAATACGCAATGATTGCCAGTTAAATAAGGAAATACTAAAAACGAAATTAGCCGTAGCAATAACTAATCCAGACAGCGCAATGCCACTATTACCATTACACGAAGGGCATTTCGGACGAATAGCAGGAGAAGTGATGTACATATTTAAATGCGAGAAAACATTTGCGATGGTACCTGAAAAATCAACAGCACCACCTGGAAAATGTACCAATGAACTAGAAGTAGTATACAAAAAGCAGATCCGATACGTACAACCAGTAACGCGAATGATGAAGCTACTAACAGATAAACCAAATTATTACGACTGTAACAACGCCTTTGGACCACTGTTCCAGCAAACAGATGGAAAATGGGTAATGTTCCCAATGAGAATTCCGGTTTCCGAACCAAAGAGATTCGGATTGACAGAACTAACAACAGAACAAGAATTTCGACCACTAGACGTAGTAAACAGTGGTATATACTCACATGAAAGCTTAGAAGCAGCAAGACAGAACTTACTGTTCCCAGCAAGAAGAGGATCAATATTATCAAATATAGTAACCATAACGGGCGGTACGAATTTCGAACAAAAACCAAATTACGAATTATTATTGTCACCAGATCATTTCCAACAAGTAACATCCAACATGATGAAAGCAATGTGGGGCAGATTTTTAGTGTTCGGTCAGATGATGGCTGGAATATTGGGTATAATATTAATTATCCAAATAGTGAGAGTAATACTGACACAAATGCTGGCATGCTTCGACATCTACAAACGAGAAAAGAAAGTAAATTTGAAACTATTAGTCGGAGTACTACCCTTCCTCTCAAAAACAATGGTGTTGCATGGGAATTCAAAAGATATCCATAAAATTAAACGATTATTACGAGTCGGACGATGAAGACAATAACGGAAAAGGAAATGCTTCACCTCATTAGATCTAAAAAGCGGATACTGGCAGATAAAATGAAGGACGAAGATAAAGAGAAAACTGCATTCACCATCGGTAGAGACTTATATCAGTTCAAGAAGATGCCATTTGGATTAACAAATGCACCAGCATCATTCCAACGGTGCATGAATTTTGTTACCCACGGGATAAAACAATGCATGGTATATATTGACGATCTTCTAATCTATTCAAGCACCTTCGAACAACACTTAGAAGACATACAAAAAGTATTCATTAGATTGAGACAGTGGAAGCTAAAGTTAAAACCGTCAAAATGCGATTGGGCCAATGAGAAAGTGACTTTCTTGGGTCACATAGTATCATCAAAAGGGAAAGAACCTGATCCCAGAAATATCGAGAAAATTAAAAATTGTCCTGCACCAAAAACGGTAACTCAAATACAAGAATTCCTAGGACTATGCGGCTACTATAGAAAATTCATCAAAAATTACGCAGGAATAGCAAAACCAATACAAGACCTGGTCAAAAAAGATACATCATTCGTGTGGGGAAACGAACAACAACTAGCATTCGAAACATTGAGGGATAAGCTAATTGAAGCACCAATCCTAGTCCACCCTGACTTCAAAAACCATTCCTACTGGCAACCGATGCAAGCGGATACGCATCTGGTGCAATACTGGGACAATTAGAAGACGAAGGAAAAGAACGTGTAATCGGGTATTACAGTAAAACATTCAAGAAACACGAGAAAAACTACTCAGTCACCGAGAGAGAAGCATTAGCAATCATACAAGCCATCAAACACTTCAAATACCTATTGTGAGGTCACGAAATATGTATTACAACGGACCACCAACCGCTAGTATGGCTTGGTCAACATAAAGAAGCATCAAGTCGACTCATGAGATGGGCGATGCAACTGCAAGAATACTCCCCGTTTATAAAATTCAAAGCGGGCCGAGCAAATGCGAATGCAGATTGTATGTCAAGATTCATCTTCCCAGATTTAATGGACGAAGAAGTCAGACGAGTATGTATAATGATTGTGGAAGATATAGACTTCTCTCAATTAATGATCGATCAACAAGAAGATCCAGAATTAAAGTTGATAATTGAATATGTAAAAACCGGTAAACCAGAAGTCTACGAAAGTGATCCACAATTAAAGGAACATATGGATAAATACCGACACAGATATGTAATCGAGAAAAAGTGGCTATTATTAGCAGATGGTGAGCAAAGACTAATGGTAATACCCGAAAATAGACGAAAAGAATTGTTAACTCAATATCACTATGGAAAACTGGGTGGACATATGTCAGTAAAGAAAACACTCGCAAGGATGAAACAGAAATACTTTTGGTCAAATATGTCTGAATCCGTGAAAGATTGGATAAGAAACTGTTTCATTTGCGCAACAAGGAAAAACACCGGAGCAAAATGGAAAGCACCACTAAAACCCATGCCAGTACCAGCCGAACCTATGACAATGATATCGATGGATATATTAGGACCATTACCAGAAACATTAAACGGAAACATATATATATTAATTGTCACAGACTATCTGTCGAAATTCCCAGAAGGATTTGCAATGAAAGATCAAAAGGGCAAAACGATAGAACAAAAACTGGTGGAGGAAATCTGTTGTAGATACGGAACTCCAAAGCAAATATTAACAGATCAGGGAACGAATTTCATGAGTGAAATAATGAAAGAAGTAACCAACTACTTCAAGATAGCAAAATTGAGAACGTCACCGTATCACCCACAATGCAACGGATTAACAGAAAGATTTAATGGGACATTGATACAAATGCTGTCAAACTATGTGGACCGATATCAAAGAGACTGGGACGAATACATCAACCTATGCTTAATGGCATACAGAATGTCAATACATGCCGCAACCAAAATGAGCCCATTTAAACTAATGTATGGCAGAGAGTGTAACATGCCGATGGATCTAGAATATCAACCGCCAATATCACAGTATATGGAAGAGGATGACTATGTCACAAAATTCAAAGAAAGGATCAAGAAATATGGAGAACAGCAGGGCTGAATATCAAATTTAATCAAGAAAGCTATAAAGATCTACACGACCAGAAGAGAAACGTTAAACCACATACCTTCAATGTAAGTGACTGGGTAATTATCGAAACACCGGAACTGATCCCAGGTACGACCAAGAAATTACAAAGAAACGGAAAAGGACCGTAAGAAATCCTATATGCAAGTGAAACTAATGTAAGAGTGAAATTGGTAAACAACCCATTCACCAGACCAATTTATGTGAATGTGGCGAGATGTAAAGCAATACCAAAAACAATAACAGCTCAGCCGGAAGAAAGACGTATAATGACACGGTCTCAAACTGCAAGGATATCGATGCTAAGATGTACCAACCAGGACTATCCTCATATAGACCCAGACGAAGACGATGAAGACGAATACCAAGAATATGATGATGAGGAATGGGAAGACCACCATACGGGAAAATTAGAACCAGAAACAGTAGAATGTACCGTGAAAGAGGCTAAGACCTTATTACCAGAATGGTCAAAAGGGAAAAGAGATATTGAAATATTGGGTAGATTGATGAGAATAATTGACAATTACAAACGGGACGACCCAAGTACCGAACATACAACCACAATAATAACAAATTGGCCAATTCTATTCACCATAGGTGACAAAAAAAGTAATACCCCGCTGCACACAATCATGCAGACGAACAATCACGAAAGAATGCAAGAAATAATTAACGTATGGGAAAGGTTGAAGAAACCAGTCGATACAAGAAACGAAGACGGAGAAACCCCACTAATGGTCGCAGCAAGTAGAGACATCCCAACATGGATAATCAAAGCCTTATTAAAAGCAGGAGCAGATGTAACATCAACGGACAACAAAGGAAATACGGTGTTGAAACGCGTAATACTAACGAACATGCCAAAAACTCTGGGAGCAATGCTAAACAACGTTACCAAAGAAAATATCGATAACTTGGAGGATCTACCAGATCTGTTATCCGTTGCCTTGGAATGCAATAAGCAAGAGATGGCAATAAAATTAATCCAATGGAAACGACCTGATAACGGTAAATGAACAATAAGTACCAACCAAATGTACGAACAAGGAGAAAACGAGTTCATGAAATTAGCACTATTTCAGTACAATACTTTAATAGCAATATACGAATTAATCAAAAGAGGAGATCTGCTACTAACCAACTTCAGCGGGACCGAACAACAGGTAGTGAGAGAGAAACAACAATTGTTTAAACTGATAAGAGAGTTCCGACATAAAGAACAATACAAAGCATGGGAATTACACCAGTGTTCTAACCTAATGAGCCAATTCAGCTATATACAACGAGTCTACCAGAAAATCATATATAATCTACAAGCCAATCGAAATATTCGCCAGACGTTAGCAAGCGAAGAAATAAAAAGAGAAGTCTTTAACCAATTTTGGATAACACAAAAAGACCAATTAAACGAAATAGTACGAGCAGCAAGACAAATAATGCCCGCAAGATTCGGATTGCAAAATAGAACACAAATACTCACAAGATTGGGAATAATAGCGCAATCATACGCAATCGGAGATGAAATCGATCCAGATACAGAACTGATAATGCGAAGGTTGCCAAGAGCCTTCACCCTAACAATACCATCAGGAATGATACCGTTACATACCGCCATACATCAACGACAAGACAATCGTAGCTTAAAAATCATAAAATTGTTAGGAGAGATGCGGAGAAAAATCGAACAGAAGGGGAAAAAACGGCAAAACAGCTTTAATGTACGCTGCATTATCAGGAGTAAAAACGGCAGTGATACAAGAATTAATAAGAACCGGATCAGAATTGACAGAGAGATCAGACGATTGGAGCAGTGTGCTCGATTTATCAACAAACGAACCAAATATAGCAATGATAAAATTCATAACAGAAAACGCAACGAGAAGAGAAATAGAAGAACTTTGTGCGGATACCAAACGGTTATGGTGGAGAACCATTTATCGAAATAAAGAGGCGATAAAAATTTTACAAAATTGGAAAATACCAAAATCCGACGAATACGCGATTGATATAAATGAAAGATATGAAGACGGAGAAAACGCATTACTAAAGAAGTTGATGATAAAAGGAGGAAACCCTAAAATAATAATGATTGTACTACAACGACCAAAGTTGAGATTCACCGATAACGTCAAAGAACAAATGAGAATCGGAAACGGAAAAACGGAACTTGTTAACCTAGTAGAAAATTGGAAAATTACCAAAACAAGGGTTAGAAAAGAACGGACGCCATTAGATGAAATAATCAAAGCAAGGGATAAAGCAATAGCAGCTTATAAAGCATTAATTAGAAAACTCAATGTCGCGGACGACATTTCAGCGAAGACCGAGGGAGATACCGAGGGAGACGAAGACGAGGATAACGGAGAAGGCGAACGAAACGATGAAAACGGAGAAAGAAACCAAAGAGATAAAATAGAACAAAGAAACGACAAGTATAACAACCACGAAAACAAGGAAAATGACAAAAACAATAGAAACGGAAACAAAAAATCGAATTATGGAAAACGAACCGTATGCCTACCTAAAATAGAACTAAATTGGAAAAATAATCTATTAACGTTCACAATCGTCATAACAACCTGGAAATTATCAGTGGCCCTTATATATATTAAGCGACAGTCGGAGAGACGAAGAAAATATAATAATAAAACCCAATCATGTAAAAATAACAAACATCGAAGGCCATGTATCGAAGAAGCAAACATGGACGTGATAACCTGCAGCAAAGAATCAGTAGCAGTCATTGGAAAATCTGGTCAATAATTGAATATAAAAACATAAAAATCAACACTTACTTAGCAATCATCAGGAGACTAAGCGCGGATTGCATAATTGGAACAGATTTAATGCCAGAAATGTTAAAAGAAATAATAATTGACCTAGGATCAATGGAACTGCGAGATAAAACTGGAAGAATATGCAAGTTAAAGTCAGAAGTAAGATGCTCAGAGAAAATAGTAGTACCAGGACTTACGCAAATGATATGCTATGTGAAGGTAAACGACGAAACCAGGGGCGAAATGATATTCGAACCCAACCACAAATTCGAGAAAAAGAGAGAACTACCATTAGCCAGAGAGATAGTATATGTAAACGTCAGCAGCGAAATCTCAATCAACGTCACTAATTTCGACGAGGAAGACAAAGTAATCTACGAGAATGAAAGATTCGGGAAACTAACTCCAATGATGGACATCGAACTTCCAACGACAAAAACCGAAGGAACTGAGGAAGAAGAATTATGGACAATCGACAGTCAACTATTAAACGAAAAGGAAAAGGAACAACTACAACAACTGCTAATGGAGTTTAAAGACATATTCGCAGCATCCGACTTGGATCTAGGCACAAGCGATGTAACGCAACACACGACATCATTGCTAGATGATACTCCAATAACTTTACGACCATACCGATTAGCAGAAGCTCAGAAATCAGTCGCAGAAAAAGAAGATCAAAAGATGGTAGACCCAGGAGTAATCGAACCGAGTTGCTCGCCATGGCAATTCCCAGTAGTCATGGTAAAGAAGAAAGATGGGACACAGAGATTCTGCATAGATTACCGACGACTTAATGCAGTAAAAAACGAGATACATACCCGTTACCAGATATAAATGAAATGTTACAGACATTACACGGAGCCGCCTATTTTACGTCCCTAGACCTAAAAAGTGGTTATTTGCAGATAAAGATCAAAGAAGAAAACCGAGAGAAAACTGTCTTTACAATAGGAAAAGATCTATATCAGTTCAAGAAAATGCCTTTCGGATTAACCAACGCACCAGCTTCCTTCCAGAGATGTATGAACTTTGTAACGCATGGCATTATACAGTGTATGGTATATATTGATGATTTATTGATTTATTCTAGCACCTTCGAACAACACCTAAAGGATATACGAAACGTGTTCATTCGATTGCGACAATGGAAACTAAAACTAAAACCATCAAAATGTGATTGGGCCAAAGGAAAAGTCACTTTCTTAGGACATATCGTTTCGGCAAAAGGCAAAGAACCAGACCCAAGGAACATCAAAAAGATAAAGAACTGCCCAGTACCAAAATCAATCACACAAGTACAAGAATTCTTAGGCTTATGCGGATATTATCGGAAGTTCATCAAGAATTACGCAACTATTGAGCTCACCAAGAAATACACCCCATTCACATGGGAGAAGGAGCAACAAACAGCATTCTAAACCCTTAGAGATAAATTAATATCAGCACCAATACTAGTACATCAGGATTTTAAGAAACCGTTCTTATTGGCAACCGATGCAAGTGGATACGCATCTGGAGCAGTCCTAGGACAATGAGACGAAAAGAAAAGAGAACGAGTCATTGAATGTTACAGTCGAACGTTTAAGAAACATGAAAAGAACTACTCCGTAACAGAGAAGGAAGTATTGGCAATAATCCAAGCCATTAAACACTTCAAATATTTCTTATAGGGTCATGAGATATATATCACAACAGATCATCAACCATTAGTATGGTTAGGCCAACACAAAGAAGTCTCTAGTAGATTAATGAGATGGGCAATGCAACTGCAAGAATACTCACCATGCATCAAATTCAAGTCAAGAAAAGCCAACGCCAACGCGGACTGCGTGTCAAGATTTATATTTGAAGAACTAATGGATCAAGACGTGAGACGAATCTGCATGATAATCGCAGAAGACATAGACTTTACGAAACTGAGAAACGAACAGAAAGAAGATGAAGAATTGAGGACAATAATCGAATTCATGAAAACCAACGATATGAAAATCTTCGATAACAACAACAAGCTAAAAGAACACATGGAAAAGCATAGACATAAATACAGTATGGAGAAAGTACTAATGCAACATCATGACGGAAAACTCGGAGGACATATGTCTGCAAAAAAGACGGAAGCAAGACTACGCCAAAAATATTATTGGCCAAATATGGGAGAAGACGTAAAGGGATGGATAAAGAATTGTTTGACTTGCGCAACCAGAAAAAGCACAGGGAGTAAACTAAAGGCACCCCTAAACCCAATGCCAATTCCACCAGAACCCATGACAATGATTGGAATGGATGTAGTAGAACCATTACCAGAAACCAATGACGGAAACATTAACATACTAGTAGTGTGATGGAGAAAGCTAGTGAGTATCTTATTTCTAAGGGGTTCCTTGTAGACGTCGAAAAACCACCCCCTGGCATCGAAACGCGACTACGACCTGACCTCATTATAAAATCAAAAAGAAATAACCTAATCCACATTTTAGACATCAAAGTCCCATATGACCAACTTATTAACTTTGATAACGCCAAAGAGGAAAACTATAAAAAATATAAAGACCTTGCCCTTGAAATAGGTAAAGCTAATAACTGCCATACAACAGTAACAGCGTTAGTAGTAGGAACACTAGGGTCATGGGACGGTGAGAATGATAGAACACTCACCAAAATAGGACTCAATCGAACAGAGATTAAAAAATTGGCAAAAATATGTATGACCACTGCAGTTATATCAAGCTACAGAATATACATGGACCATGTGACCAATAGGATAAGCAATATAGGTACACAAAATTGATGCCTCAAGCACTAAGTGCTTAGATGCACAAACACCTATGTAGCGGAATATCATCCTTGTCCAGTAATAATAATAATAATAATTATATTAATAATAATAACAATAATAATAATAATAATAATAATAATAATAATAATAATAATAATAATAATAATAATAATAATAACAATAATAATAATAATAATAATAATAATAATAATAATATAGAAGGGATGATACTTCGCTAATAGGTAAAAAACTTTCTTAATGTATCTACATGTACCTAGTGGCATATTATGCTTACTAGTGCATCCCTACAGATGAAAGAAGATAAAAAATGTTACTTGGGGTATTACATACTTCCAAGTACATTAGTAGAATAATAATAGTAACACAAGATAAGTTTGGGTTATTGTTGACACCAATAACCTTGTGATATGAAAGATATAAAAGTGAGACTAGAAGCATTGGATGCTTGCTAGCCTACACACTCTAACCCACTAACAGCTCAATTAAGGGTATGAGTTCACACATTTCCCAATAGAGCACTAGCACTTAGATGCCACTGCCTATTATTAGAGGACAATGTGTTGATACCTAGCCAATATCAACGCATCAGCAGGCATAACCAATCAGAGGTATGCCTGTGAAGCATCGCATAATGATGCTCAACTAAGGCTCTGAACTGGCATGAACTAGAGGAGGGGATTGGCGGGAGTGCTGTCAATTGGAACAAGGTGTTGTGATGGTGACAACTGATGATCCTCAAGGGGAACACAGTAATATCTTTGAACAGTAGAAACAAAAAAACCAGCTGAAACTCTCACGTTTCTGCTTATCCGAAAGGATTGTACCTACTCTTCGGAGAGGCTGGTAAAACCAAGCTTGGCTCAGTAACGGATTACCTAATCAAATTCCCGGAAGCATTTGCAATACCCGACCAGAAAGCCAGGACAATAGCGAGGATACTAGTAGAGGAAATATGCTGCAGATACGGAACACCCAAGCAAATTCTTACCGACCAAGGAACCAACTTCATGAGTGAAATCATAGAAGAAGTAACGAACTACTTCAGAATCGCGAAACTGAGGACTTCGCCATATCACCCACAGACAAACGGGCAGACAGAGAGATTCAATGGCATCCTAATAGAAATGATGTCAAATTACGTAAGTAAACACCAAAAGGATTGGGATAAATACATAAATTTATGCCTTATGGCATATAGAATGTCGATACTTTCAGCAACAAAAATGAGCCCCTTCAAGCTAATGTATGGCAGGGAATGTAACATGCCGATAGACTTAGAATACCAACTGCCGATATCACAATACATGGAGATTGATGATTATGTAACAGGATTCAAAGAACGAATGCAGGAAATCTGGTAAACGGCAGGTATGAATATTAGATTTAACCAGGAAAGTTACAAAGAGCTACATGATAAGAAACGAGACGTACGTGAGCATAACTTTCAAGTTGGAAACTGGGTGATAATTGCAACACCAGAAATCACTCCAGGAGTAGCCAGAAAGTTACAAAGGAGTGGCAAAGGACCGTACGAGATAACATATGTAAATGAGAACAACGCACGAGTTAAATTGGTTAACAACCCACTCATCAGACCTATATACGTAAACGTAAGCAGATGTAAAGCGATACCCAAAACAATAACAAAAGAACCAGAAAATCGAGGTATGAAAACCAGATCGCAAACTCAACAACTGAGCATAAACGGATTTACGTTAAGCCGTAAGATAGAAACGACGTCAAACAATACACAAATTGAAGAGGAACGCGAACCAGATGAACCAAAACTAATATTAGACCCGACAAAGGATAATGTAGACAAGATGGACATAATAGTAAAAGCAATCAGAGAAACAATACCAGAATGGGTCGAAGGAAAAGGATGAATGAGAACAATAAACAAAGCAGAAAGGATCGAGATGGATTACGCTAAAGGAGCTAGAAGCCCACCAGAAATGGATCTAATAAAAGAAAAGATAACCATAATCTTTACCATGGCAGATGTAGAAGGAAGCGTACCCCTAAATTTTGCGGTACAACATAAAAACATTAAAAGAACACTGGATATAATCCAATTCATGCAGGAATGTAGACAAACCTCGAATGTACAAAACGAAGAGGGACAAACACCAATAATGTTAGCAGCAGCAGCAGATGCCTCCACAACAGTTTTGAGAGAACTATTAAGAACTGGATTATCCTTTAAAGAAAAAGACAACGGAGAAAATAACGTATTACATTATGCACTGAAATCAAGACAGACAAGTACGGTGAAATTTATAACCAACAATACAACAGTGAGAGAAAGAGAAATGATGGGTAAAACGATTCAAACGTTATGGGAAGCTATCGACCCAAACAAGACAAAGCAGCAGCCAATCTAATGAAGTGAACCTATGAAAATTCACCACTCAAAGTATTCGATCTAAACTATATAGTAAGAAATAGAAACATCTTACTAAAAGAAAGATTGGGAAAGATTGAAATTTACAAACCAATCATTAGAAGCAATACGAATTGGAGACAGAAAAGAACTTTTGAAAGAGCTGAAATCGTTTAGATTACGAACGATAGACGAATCCCAAGCAAATGAATATGCCTTCACCTGACAGAGAATACCAGCATAAGCTGTCATTTCGAATTAATAGGAAAACCAGGAAAGATGGATATACAACCGGAAGATCTATCATCCTGAGGTATTACAAAAGATATATGCAGAGATACGGAGAAGGAAGACAGAGATATAAGAATACAAGTGAATCCTGGGTTAGGCAACCTGCAAATAGCAAACATAAGGACTAAAAAGATTAAAAAAATATGCGTAAAATCCTAATTACCGATTGCTGGGGAATAACCCTGAGGGAAGAACAAAAATGCGTATGAGATTGCCTAAAAGGTGATACGGAATACATTATATGTGCCAACGATAACAGGACAATAACCTGTACAGAAGCCAGAACATTAGGAGAGAAACCCGTAACAACAAGCACAATACTGAAGGAAGAACCATATAAGCCTCAGATACGAGAGAATAAAGCGACGATAATAAAAATAGAACCAAACACAAGAAATGGAGAAGAAGTAAGTCAATTAAGGATGTGAAGAATCAGAAATATCATATTCCAATCAAAAGAATACTCGGGAAATATGTGGTACACATTCAGAAAAGGAACCATGTCTATTGGAGGACGGTAACAAGAAAACTAAAAAAGTCAATTACGACGAACCAGCCGGAAAAGGAAACAAGGCAACCACACATGTCGATCACAACAAAACAATCAGAAAAAGAAGTAATCGAATATACGACACAAAAGATAAACGAAAAGAAAGAAATGATCATGGACGACAGCCAACTTTCAATCCATGAAGCCTTACAACTTCAGAAAGCATTTAAAACGTACAACAAAAGAAAGAAATAATAGAAATAACCACCTCAAGAGAAGTAACAACAACAAAATCTAATGAAACAAACTACGCGACAAAAATGATCTGGATAACAGGTGCAGTAACAAGCATAGTACTAATGTTGATAATAATTCAACTTGTGAGAACCACTAACAAATGTAAACAGAAGTCAAAAAAGAAAATACTATGGCCAACAATAGAGAAATTCAACTACGATATCGAATTGAAACAGTATGACACAGAAAAATCAGAAGAATACGAAGTCATCGGAAACTCAAGTACAAGCGGACTCTGGTTAAAAGAATCGCTCATTATTGAGACACCACAAGAATGGTCAAATGAAGTTGATGTATATCAGATAACGGATGAAAGGTATGGGGATATACGAACACTACGTATAGAGCCCCCGGAGACAATGGTATGAGACAAGAGGAGATGATGTATATAGTGTAGAATATTATGTAGTATAGTAGTAGTAGTAGTGTGTATGACTATGTATAAATATTGTATAAAATGCACCAAGAATAAATAACTAACCAGAAAGAGAACGCAGATGAGTTAACAACGTATTGTAATTAAGAAATGGATCCGAATAACGATAACCGACAATATCAAGCCAGAATACTACCATTCGTAGAAGTAATCCAACAGCCAACAGCCGCCAACGTACCTATAGAGATAGTAGAATTAGATCGAGGAATATATCAAGACCAAGGAGTCAAAGTAATATGGAGACGTCAATGCGAATTAATGACACAAATAACCAACAATGCGCAACCACAATGGACTAGCACTCACATGGTATTGACAGAAAGTGTAAATCGAGGCTTACACCAAGCAGCGAGAATAAAAGATCAGCAAAGAACCATATTACAACTACAAAGAATAAATGAACAATTAAACAACCAAGTCAGATGGCAAGCGGAAGAAATTAGAAGATTACGAAGTAGCCAACCGAATATAGATAAAGCAAGCTGGGTGGAATGGATATCAACGATGCCGGAATTCACCCCAGAGTCGGATTCAACAATGGATTAAAATAAAGCGTACCATGTAAATATGTGTAAATAAACTGATAAAAAGTAAACGACGTCAAGTAATTAGAGAATTATTGTAGATATGCAGACCATTATCGAGAGAGTTAGAGGAAGTGAGAATCCATCCGAAGCTACGAGACAAATAATGAAAGAAAAGATCATAATGATAAATGATGTAGAGGAAAGCTTGTAATGCTGTAAATGTAAAGGACTACTGATTGGAGCAAGACAAACGAGATGTGGATGCAGAATATGTACAGACTGCATAATAGAAGTCATAGAAACTAGAATAATAAAATGTCCTGGATGCAATGAAACTTTTGAAGAAGAAGAAGATCCCACAACAGTAGACAAAACCACAAACAAAGAAATAAATAATCTAACAGTTCAATGCCGATTAAAAGAGTGTGAATGGAAAGGACTTATGAAAGAAGCGGAAAGCCATGCAAAGGAATGTGAATACAACGAAATAAGAAAAAATTAATATACTAGCAACAGCAGTTCAATACTATATAAACTTTGTCTCAGCAAGAAAGCCCCAACAAATCAAGAAAGTGTTATACTCACAAAGAAGAGTAAAAGACGAGCAGCTGAGAATAGAGGAACAGAGAAATTTAATATTCAAAGATAACAAGATATTTACGAACCAGCAAAGCAGAGAATTAGCAGCACAAGGATTCTATTTTAAGGGAACATTAAATGTACCAGACGAAGTAATGTGCATCTATTGCCAAGGAAAACTCGCACAATGGGAGAAAGGAGAAACAGCAAAACGAGAACATCTGAGAAAATTCTCAACCTGTCCATTCATAATTAATATCAATGTGAGGAACCAAGCAAAAGATAGACTCGAAGGAATCCAAAGATTAGAAATAGACAAAGACGAAAAAGGAGGAGAGAGGAAGATAGTAATAACTAGAAATTTTGAAGACCCAACCGAATTAATATGGAGAGGAGAGACCATAAAGAGAACATTCGAGGAAAGTATAGAAACTTTCAAAGGAAACCCAAGAGCAGCAGAATTTGCAAGCCAAGGATATTGTCGAACAGCGTTAGGAATAATGTGCGAGGGATGCAAGAACCAACAACCAATACCAGATCAAAACGTTACCAAACTAAAGCATAAAGAAAAATGTATGTATAAAGAGGAAAAAGAATCAAAGAACGCGGAAATATCAATCACAGATCAACAAATAGAAGATATCTTAGATCAACCAAAAACAAGGACACTAATGTTACTATTGGGAGTAAATACCAAAACGATGAAGAAAATAATCAGCGAAAGATTAACTAACAACTTAGAATGGTACAACTCGACACAAGCAGCATATCCAAGCCATCAAACGATACCAAGAAAATCCGAAAGAAAACCTAGAAAAAATCAATGATAAAAAAAGTCATATTAGAACAACATCAATGTGTAACATGTTGGCAAAAACATGTCGAGATAATTTATACACCCTGTGAGCATATGGTCACATGCGAAGCATGTGGAGTAAAAGTGAATGTATGTCCAGTATGCAGAAAGCCGATCAACGGGCGGATCAAGGGATTCCATTTCGCTGATCAGAACGAAAATAATGTACAAAATGTGTAAATAGTAAATGAAGCGTTAAAAGTGTAAATAATACTTTAAACTTGATACCAAAAATCACAAAAATTAAAGATATGAAGGAGAAGAGGAAAATAACTAATATTAATATTCAGAAATACCAATGAACCAGAACGATATGAACAATAAAGTAACAAAGGAAGTCAAAGTGGAAAACAAAAAGTCAAAGATAACGACAGAAAACGAACAAGAACAATTAAAAGCGGTAAAAGAGGAAATAGAACAATGGCGACAAAAGACGTTACGATTAAAAGAGATGTTATTAGCCGCAGAAGAAGAACTAATGAAAGAGACTATAAAAACTAAAATGATGAAAGGAAAATGGGAAAAACAGATAGAACATCGAATAGCATTTCCAGAAGGAAAAGAGAAACCGTACAAAAAACGAGAATAGGAACTGATGAAAGAATTTATTCAAAATCAAACAAGAATCGCAAATCAAAGGAAAGAGATACGAACCTTAGAACAGGACAAACAAGATCAACAAAGCGAGATAGAAAAACTACGAGAGATAATAAAAGATAAAGAAACAGAAATACAAGAAGAAGGAGAAGAAATTTGTAGAATCCTAAACCAAACAAAAGAGGAACTAGAACAGATGCGAACCAAATACTTGGTAGAGAGGACAAAGAGAACCAGCGAGGAACAAGCAAAAGAATGTGCAAAGCGTCAAGTATTACATTGGAAAACGAAGTGGCAAGAAAATAAAGAACGAGCAAGGAACAATTATGCTCAACAAATAGCTGAGGAGGAAGACCGAACAAGACCCTAAAAAACCAAGTGGGGAGACGCAAAAACAGAAATTAACAAACTAGGAAATCAAGGACCAAAACCATCAAGAAGAATAAGAGAACCTAAAGATGACAGACAAGAAAGAGTGGTAATCCAACTAACGGAACAAGCGAAAAGATGGAGAGAAAAATACAGGATATCAAAGGTCGAGAACGCAATACAATGGGAACACATACAAAAACAAGATTGCGAAATAATATTCCAACAAACCAGAATGAAAGAGATGTTAATAAACAGGGAAAGGACTCTAACACAAAGCCAAGAACAACAAAGAAAAACGGATGTCAAGTAAGAATGGATCAAGTTGGAAGCAAGAAAGTGGAAGGAACAGTACCAAGAAGCCAAGAAAGAAATAAGATTATTGCCCAAGAAATTATTAAATACGGAAGAGTGGGAACTATGGGAACAGATTGAAGAGCAAAAACGGACAATCGTGGACCACAGCAACCAGATTCAAACCATGGGATTCCAAGAACGAATCAGACGAAATTCAATAAGAAGGCTCAGGAAAAACGAAACTAGCCACAGGAAATGGATCGAACAGTTAAACCAGAAAGTATTGGAAACGCAAAATGAATTAGCAGACGAAAAACGACAAAATCAACAGTTATGCGACAGACTAATATTACAGCAAGAAATGGAGAGCCGAAAGAAAAGAATGGCGAGAAATAGTAGTAGAGCAAGAAATAGAAATGGTACGACTAAGTCAACAATTAATTCAAACAAGACAACTAATCAATACAGTGAAGCGGGAATTAACAACCAATATGAAGGGTACCAGAGAGAGAAAGAGAGAAAACGAGTATTTAAGACAAGAATTGGCAAAGATAAATACTCGAGTAGTTTTGGAGGATTATTGGAAAACAGAAGCAGAAAGAATAAGAGGAAGCAGAAAAAGCGAGCAGAGATATTTAATACAGTTAGAAGAGAGTTGCAAAAAAGCAAGAGAAATAAAACAAAATCACCAACAAACCCAAGAAGAGATCGAATTATTAAAAGAAGAACTGCAAGAACAAAAACGGAAAACCGAGAGGCAGAAAATCAACAAAATCAACTACAAACACCAACTCGAACGGAAGCAAGTGAACGAGAGAAACCTCCGAATACAAATAAACAACCAACGAAAGACCTTCGAGGAAAATAAAGAGCAGTTAAAAGAACTTCCGAAACTGACGGAACGGTTGATAAAGACCCAAATACTAATAATGAGATTTTCAGAAAGAAATGCAAAAGAAGAGTGCGAGATACACTCACCTCCAAGAAAAGGGAAAGAACAAAAAGGGATAAACTTCACTGTATATAGATGAATAAAAATTGTAAATAAAATGGAATAATTGATGTATATTAGAAAAAGAAAGAAATTTAAAAAATGAATTTAAAGCTATGGACAATAATAGTGGCAATAACGAGAATATGTATTACCGAAAACCCCTTAGAGAGATGCGAGAAAACCCACCCATTCAGAAGAGAAGACAGTACATGCGCAGAATACAAAGAAATTTGCAGAAACCCAGAAAATGAAGAATGCAAACAAATAACCCTACATTGCAACCAATATCCGATAAAAGAAAACAAAAAGGTAAACGACGAATTAAAACAAAGTATCAGCAATACCCAGCAAATGACACAAACCCTTCTGAATAAAAACGATGAAGTGTCAAGAATAAAAAATGAGAACCTAGACATAAAGAAAACAGTGGAAACAATCATCAGACAAATCCAAGAAACTGTCAAAGCAAACCGCAAGAATAAACCAATGTGTGAAATCTTAAAAATCATATTATCAATCAAAAGACATCAACAGAATAAATCTCGGCAGAAGCACGAACCAAGCTTAACAACCCCGCAAATTGAACAAATCCTAGCGATCAGTATAACTCTAAACGTCGTATCCCTAGTATGTTGTCTTATCACTTGCCTAGCTATAACAAACCGACAAAGACAAAATACCTCAACCCGAAGAACTAGAGGAATATTTAATCAAATTCGAAATATCAAAAAAAACAAAGAAATATCAAAACTCTCATGCATCTCTAGCAATCAACCATGCCAATCAAACCCAACCAAAAGAAAAAACCACCTGAAAACCAAAACCCAAGCCGTCACCAAAGAAAACAATGATTCAATCGAGACTAAATTTACCGTGTAATAACTGATTCACATTGATTTTAAAACTAAACTATTTGACTTCAATTTGATTTTTATTAACTTTAAGTCAATTTGAGTATAGTAACCGGACTATAAGTCCATCTTTATCATAAGACTTATTTATAACGTAGAAACTTTTTATGTATGTGGGTATTGAGATCACGACCAGAGAGCTCGTAGACTCAAATAAATGTATAAAAGTAGAATCTGAAAGGACTTTAAAAAATTGCGGGTCGCAATTTTATGGGCTCCCGAGTGTTTTATGTTGGGCCAAGACATAAATTTGTTTAAATGGATCGGTAACACGCACGCAAATAAAACCTGTAAATTTAAAATCAGACCCATAAAACACCAATTAACCATGTTAAAATATTCGAGGTTAAACGATGTGTTGTACGGAGGAGCGTATCCGTACGTACTGGGAATCCTCGTTGCTGCTATGTCGTCATTAACATTGGCCAGATAACGTCTAGCCCTCTCTACTTGAGCTTTGGTTTGCCACTGAGCGAGGAGGAACAAAAACCTGCAAAAGTCTCAAATAAAGAACATAATTCTTCTTTAAATAATGCGTTAGCATTAACTTCTCAACCTTAGAACCCGGAGCGCACATCTTTTTAGCAGCCACTGGAAAATCATTAAGTTTATCATGAAGAAATGTTGAGATTTCTAAATCTACTTCAAATATGACAGCAAATGACAGTGAATCAAGATCATTATTCAAAAAACTAATTAAATTATTTAATTGATTAGTGTTGGGCCAAGACACGATTTTATTTAAATGAATCGGTAACACGCACGCAAATAAAACCTGTAAATTTAAAATCAGACCCATAAAACACCAATTAACCATGTTAAAATATGAGAGAAAAAACAATTAAATATAAAATCAAGAGACACAAAAGTAAATTAAAATAATAACAAAGTGCAACAAGATCCGCACGAAATAAACATAAAAATAACATGAGAACATGAAAATTTGACCGAAATTTGACAATTTACCAAAAAATGCGAAAATCCATAAAAATGGAGCTAAAAGTAAATAACTTGAATTGGAAACAATTCAATTCAAAAATTAAAAATAAAATTGTCAAATTAAATTACAAAAATAAAAATATTAAGATTAGAATATACTATAAAATCACAAGGTCAAATTTTGTTTTACTAAATCAAATCTAACACGCAAGGTTAGGGTCGTACAATAGGTATATATACCGATTCATTTTCACACAATTTTAAGCAGTTTTTGCAAATCTAAAGCAGTCTTGAAAAACGTGAAGCAATTTTTGTTCTTGAATAACTCAGTATTAATCCGTGAGATAATCGAAAATTTTCAATGTGAGTGGAGAGATTTTTTTGGAAACTTTCTCCATGTCGCACTCAAACAACCTCATATGAGCTCTGTTTGAGGTGTCGGAGTGGGGAAGGTTTGAGTATGAGATATGAAACGATGAATGTCGATTATAATTTCAAACAATGTATATTATATTCAATAAAGTTTTTCATAAATGAACTCTTGTCGAAATTTTTTTCCGGCCCACAGTCGACACATCACCGCAAGAAAATAAACTAGACATACCCCCATCGAATTGTGTAAATGCGGTGTAAGTCCGCCAATAATTCGTGCCCGTGAAGGCTACGGCGTGAGAACGCAGAAGCTGGAACGTAAATTTTCATTCCGTATACGGGAAATGGTTTGAAGAGGGAATAGTCTTTTGGCTATTTCGTCGTCACTCAGTTCCTGTAAATTCGACCTAAATTCATATTGAAAAACGGCTTAAAATCACAACACCGAGTAGTTCAGTGGGCACTCATTAATTTGTAATATAAACATAGATTCTCCAAGGATCAATTAAAGGAAAGGAACGGGGAATTTGATAACAAAACAAAATTGTTGTTATGATTGCTAACTCACCTAAAAAAACTAATTATGACTCCTAATTGGAAATTATTAACTAAAGAGTTAAATTCACTAAAGTGTATGTATTTTTTCAATTTAATATAGTTGTTATTTCAAGTATTGACCATCCTAAAAATGATAATAACTCTTAAATTGTGAATAGAGAACCCTCCAAGCAAGTATAGCTTCAGTTCTTAATAGTTTTAAATAGCGAAATAAATGCGATCTAGCCGCCAATACTGCAAGAAAAAATAGATAAATTCAAAGATTTTAAATCTATTCAGCATTTATAACCCTACGATCCTAATACCAAGCGGTATAAATTTAATAATACTCCGAATTTATAATTAAACCTCAGTTTTCTGTCCCTAACCCATTAAGCCATTAAAAATGATCCCAATAATAAACGCTTTATGATTTTAAACAATAGCTCCACTGTATAATTCAACATCTGGTTGTTCAACCCGAACCCGATAAACATTAACGAGATTACACCACGCGTCCATAAATTTCCAACACTAGTCGAATTTTCCAAAGCACTTTGAGTAAGAGCATTTAGCGAGTGACCGACATTGATAAACAAATTCTGTTATCATATAAAAAAATATAAAGCTACACATTGGATGTAGGCACAGTCTCTTAGAAGTAAGGAGTCAAAGGGGGAAGATTTATGACCGATTGTTGGAATAGAATACCACAGGATATTAAAATTAAATTCGTGCATTTTATTAATATCAAATAACAAAATCGTAATTATTAGATTCATGAATCAATAAACTGTCCCAGAGATAATGCTCCTCGTCCAACACCCCAAGATAAGGAGTCATCACAACCCGTAGAATTCTCCCCAAATAAGAATAGGAACTACAGAGTACTGAATGGAGAGAGTGGCATTGGGAGTGCGAGTACGGTACACCTAGTAACATAATAAATAAATCTGAAATGAAAATTTTATAAGTTAGGTGCATGACGTAAGTCGAATCCATACCTGATGATTCGATAAAAGGGATAATAAATTGATCCTTTACCAACCGTCGCAAGCTCCAGGAAAAAACTAAAGGTTCCATGTAATAAGTGTTCGAATTAAAATAAGATCCTTAAAATAATGAACTAGAAAATCACGACTAATCACAAAACATTTCCCTCACAATAAATAACCCGAAAAATGAG
Organism: Schmidtea mediterranea; assembly: GCA_022537955.1. NCBI lineage: Eukaryota > Metazoa > Platyhelminthes > Tricladida > Dugesiidae > Schmidtea > Schmidtea mediterranea. The sequence goes on along the minus strand of CM039680.1, from coordinate 202,816,550 downwards.
GAATATCCGAATTTATAAATGTCAACTTATGCGAATGTCTAGCAGGAATTCCCTTCCCATCATTATCACGAGATAACGATAACACACTTGTGGTACAACTTATCGACAGGATGTAGCGGCACACACCACGCCAACACAACTACGCCGATATAAAATCTTTCGCTCAACCGAACGCTGACATTTTATCGATTCGTTATGCATTCAAACTATAAACCCCAAATGCGTGGATGTTCAGATAAGCCTACAAGGACACAGAGAGGAGAATTCGGGAGAGCAAGGATGTTCTGGTCGAGACGGTAAATCTTATTATTTAAATGAAGACCCTTTTAATTATGATTCTGAGATCTTATCCATAAGGCCTTCCCAAAAAAAGGTTCACAAGCCCCGGGAACAGAATTATGGATTCGCCTAACTAATCCCCTGTGATTTAATATAATTTTGCTAAGTCTTTTGTTCGAGTGAATCCATCGCAACTCCTTTACTCGTCCTACTAAGGACTAAAATCCAATCGGCACAAACAACGAAATTATGATTACGGAAATAAATTGAATCAACCTCATATGATATCTGTTTCGTTTTGGGTTTAATGTTAATTTAGCTATGAAATATTTCGTCCTATCAAGAATAATTTCTTAGAGAAAATTGAATTACGCACACAATGATTGAGTAATGTTTTATCTTAGACTAAATATCAAATGATGAAATGCAACACTCGAGTGGCAATACAGCTCACTAAACGCAGAAAACCGTAAAAGATACCATTAACCTTAGAAGATGGTAATCTTATTTTTTTTGATTACAATTGGATTAGAAAACGCCATTCTCTAAGTAATGATTACAAATTAAATGATGCCCACTATGATTTCAAGATGACGTCGCCGACCAACTTAATCAGTGCACCATTGTGTAAAAGGTCGAAGGTTTATTTTCGCATTTTGTTAAGGGAATATTTGAACGAGCGGGCATGAGTCTGTGGGATTACTCCGTCTATATGTCGAATTTTGTTAAATTCAGAAAATAATGACTCATTTTTCAAAAGATTTTCTTATTATAGATGATAAATGATTCGATAGGATTTAATCAAATCACCATCTGAAATTGTCCATACCTAGGTAAATGCAATCCGTATCGATCCTTGCAAACCCATAACCAGTAGGAATGAGGGGAAAATATTTTGAATCGATTCTTTTAAGATCACGTCATTTGATCGTGACTGAAAAATACTCATCTTGGCCCAAATCGAGAGACCCTGAGTTCAAAATAATCGTCCCCGGCAAAAACCTTGATACCTAGGAGAGCTGGAAAGACTCGAAGTAGTCGGAACCTATCACAACAACGAGCTTATAAATCACTTTGTAAGTTAGTCAGATAATAGCACGTCGAAACTGGCAAGTAATTGACCCCATAAATTTACCACATCTTCACGACCCAATTTACGAACTCCTACCCACAATAGATTATCTCCTTCAGAATTTTAAAGACAATATGTAATAATGAAACCTACTTGTTTATTTCAGATAACTCGTGGATCGATGCGTTCCGGGTCACGCTGCGATTCCCGGCACACTAGGTTGCACGGTGTCGACAAGCGATGTGGGACGCGAAATTCGCCGGTCAAGGAGTTCCGGACTGGAGACCAAATGTACCACGACGACACCGACCTCCCATTCATTGCGATTAAACGAGAGCCCGGCCGCAAACCGGCACGAGAGATTCGGGGCCAGGCCGAATATCTGCTCGCTCGATTGGAAGAGCACCAGTGGCAGACGGATCGGCAGGTGGATAAAGCCCGGAGGTACCTAGAGGAAGTGAATCGTGATATTGCAGCCGGTCGAATCTAGATGACCAATTTTTATCAAATCCTTTAATTATTGTCATTTTCAATTTACAGAATTGATTTTGAGTAAGTCCATGTTCTTCGTCAGCTCCTCTATGCCAATATATTTTGTTGAATTTTGATTTGAACAAGTTAGATTGTAATAAATTGCATACAAATAAAGTCTTTCCACAACCACTTGGTCCAACTACTTGATATACTGAATCATTTCTTAATTCCATTTTATTATTAATTATTTATTTAATTGTTTATATTTGTTTTAATTTTTAGAATTACTTGAAATTGAAATTATTTGAAAATGTTGAGTAACATAAATTATAAAGGAAGATATTCTATACCTGATATGAAATTCCCATTCGGAAAACCACAGCAAGTTGTAGATCGATCAGGTAAGTATCCGATAATATTTTTCAGATCGGGGAAATGTCGGGAAATGGGATGTAAGCAACCTCTAAAAACTGGGGATTATATCATATTAAAATATCAAATTAAATCAATCACTGTAACAATCGATATTGGAAAATTTATAAATTTATATGAATTGCAAAGAAAGGTGAATTGTATATTTGAACCAGAAATATTTCCAGCATTACGTCTTCAAAAATATAATCCATCATGTGTCAATATATTTTCAAGTGGGAAAGTAGTAATACTCGGAATAAAATCATTGGATTATAATGCTTATATGGAAAATATTAAATCAGAAATAACTATGTTAATAAATTAATAAATATTTTGTTTCAATTTGTTTAATTTATTAAGTATTAAAAAATTTCAAAAGGTAAATCATGTATATTTAAATATGTATTTTATATTATTATTTAGTTTATCTCTTTGAAGTAATTTTAAAGAAAATTCAGGAACTTTATCCAAGAATTAAAAATACGTTGGATTATTGCGCACCAGAGTTTCTCGCAACAAAATTTTACAATTTCACAGGGATTAACATTGAAGAACTTCTCAAGATTCACTATGACAACGTTCAAGGATCTGGTGACCGATGTTTTGCAAATTGCATTGTTTGTAAAGATAATATGAGAGTAACATGTTCAAATGGATGTCCATGTTGCCACGATTTCAAACGTGACCAAACAATCCAGATATTTTTGATTTGAAATAAAAATTAATCTTTTTTATTTAATCTTTATTGTCAATAAAACTATTTGTATGGATTGAAAGTTTGTTATTTTTACAATTCAAAATTTATAGATGATTTATCTTTTTTACATTGAAAAATTATTAATAGACTTACAATTAAATTTTAAAAATAAATAAAAAAAATGTTAATAATAATAAAATAAAATAATAATAATATAAAATAAATAATTAATTAAATAATAATAATAATATTAAATAAATAATTAAATGAAAATAAAAAATAATTATTTAATTCACTTCATTAAAACAAACAATTTAATTTAATAATAATATAATTAAAATATAAATAAATAATATTATTGACTTAAACAAATAATTAAATTTAATAATTGTTGGGCTATAAGCCATCATTAAAACAAAACCAAATGACTAGGAAAAAGTCATGTCGAAAAATTATGAGAATGGCTATTATAACACAAGCACGCACCGCAAACAGAAATTAAAAATATAATAAAAACATTAAATAAAACAAAATAAAAAATAACATAATTAAGTAAAACAAATAATTTATAAATTCCGCATGCAATATACATGGAAAAATAAAGTAAAAATATAAAACCGCCAAAACCTTACAAAATAAGGTTTAGAAAATACACACGCGGAGGCCACCAGAATAAGAATCAGCAAAAAATAAAAATGCAAATTTAATAAAATTAATACTAAAAAATTAAGAAAAATAAATAACAAAAGAGAAAAATATAAAATTAAATAAAAGCTATCAAAAAACTCGAAAAATGGCCAAAAATGATTCGAAATTAGCTGATTGGTCGCACACGCGCACGAAAACAGTATAAATACAATAGCCATTGTCACAATTATTAACCTTTAAAAAACTTAAAAAAATTTTATTTTGAATTTGAAATCAATTTGCACTTTAACCGTAGGTACTTTTGTTTATTTTAATTTTATGCTAAATATACTTTTGAAATTCGTTTTAATTGTTTTTCATTATCATGGATGGCCGCGATACTTTTTAGTATCTGCGACAGGTCCCCCTAATTTTACTTTTATATATTGATTCTTTAATTGTGGGGGATGGCAAAGCAATATTCGATTCCGGCCGTTAAGTTGGCAGGACGTCGACGTGTTGCTTTGTCACAAACCACCCTTCGGTGTCTGCCTAGTCTGGTCAGGTCTCGTTACACTGATCACGGGGTAGGACACCGTCGTAATTCACCGAGGCGGCCATTTTCAATGTTGGCCCGAGCGGTATGAGTAAAATGAGGGTAGATCGCTACACCTAGGGGGTTGACATTAGTAAATGTATAAGTAGGGAAACAATATATTTTTTTTCTTTAAATGCCTGTCGAGAAATTGATTACAACAATGGGAACGACTAGGGTTAAGTATAGGAATAAATGTATAACGTATTAAACCGAAAATCAGTATAACGAAAGGAAAAGATTTTAAAAACTAACGCAACTCGGAAAATGACCGGAGCATCAATATTTTTCGTTTTTCTATGCAGATTTATGGTCAGTAGATCAACAATAGACTTTTACACTAAATTCGTTACTGTGTAAACTAATATTGAATGTGAGTTTGATGCAGGATTGTGCCGTGTGAAAGTTCCAACTAATTATTATCTTTATTATACTTCTTATTAAACTGATATAAATTTATAATAATAATTTCTTCCCATTCAGTCTCTTTTGTTATAACGAAAACCTTTGACAGCATGCAGACAGGATATAAAATCCCAAAATTGACGCCACAGAGATCTGAAAAATCCAATCCATTAATTCTCAACAACAATGATAACTCCCACCAAGAATGTCGGAAAAACTATGATCAGTTAGTCGCAGAACACGAACGCACGCTCGGTACGTGGTTCGCCCCCGAGGCTGTGAAAGCGCTCCATAATCAAATCCATCGACTAACCAGGTGCCGCGAAGACCTTATTGCCGAGAACCGAGCGCAGCGGATCGTGATCAATAACCAGAGTGCCGTCCTAGTAGCCTCTTTTAATGAGGCCGAATTGAAGAAACGATTAGCCGGCCGTGATTTGGCGATAAAGCTAAATATAATCCCTGCCAATCATATACCCGAAACGGCCACAACTGGTCCTCCACAAACACCGAAAACTAGTAAGAAGCATAACCCCAGTAAAAACCGACGTCGCCGTGAACGACGTCGGGCTGAGGGAGTCACGCTACTAAAAAATGCAGCCCAGACCCTGGAAGAAGCGGCAATGCTAGTCGCCGAACAGCAGTCCCAATTAGTTAGAGATACCGAAAAACCGCTGGAAATGGAGAAATCCAAAGAAAATACAACCCAAATCTGTGCCGGTGAAACGGACGAATTGCAAATTCGGATAAAGATTCCCTCTCCTTCTACAACCACTTCAGGAACCGACGAAAATCGCAAGCCCTCTACTTTAATCGGTTATTGGACGGACGATTTTGGGGACGAGCTCTGTCACTCAGTTCCCCAAGTCGGATCCAACGAATTAAAAGTTGGTCGAAAACGAAGATTTCCCGTCGACATCGACGAATGAAAGCCGGTTCTTGTGGAAAACCGAATTTCATTTGGACATAATAATTAAAAATCATTTTATGACATGATTATATTTTATCTTTTACTTTCATTTATTGTTTTTCCTGTTGTAAATGTTATAATTATAAAATAGACTTTTTATTTATTAAATTTCTTGATAAATTCCAATATGTCTGGGCACAGATGAGAAAGGGATGTATGGAGCCTTGCCTGAGTATAAAGTAAGATTGATGAAGTTTGATGTATGTGAATAATATGACTGGAAAGCTGTATTAACCTTAAAATATTGAAAATGGAAATATTTATGATTATTGAAAAATTGATTTTTAAGCTTTTAAAAAGAATATGTTGAGGAATGAAAGAATAATTATGAATAAAAAGAAAATTGTAGATATTAAGAGAACTTTATTTTCTTTCAAAAGCGATCAGGAGATTTTCTCAAACCTAAAAACAGCTGATTTAACCGCAATTACAATTAATTAGATAAAAATTTAAATTTTCGCCGGTTATTTGAGTAAAAGATTTTCCAAATTAAAACAAAATTCGAGGTTATCAATAGTTTTTCGTATTTTAATAATTAATTCGGAAATAAATCGGAAATCTTAGATAATTTAAAGGCCTGAATTTTTCAAAAGTGATTAATCCAATTTTTCTTTAGAAAATGTCCTATATTTTAGAAATTAAAATTAAATTACTAAACATTTAAATTTAATGTTAGCTCAATTTGACTGATAAAAGATAAATAAGTAGCCAGAGTGCAAATGAGTATATTTCCGGCAGTAAAGGTGCACGAATACTTACCAATGAATTAAATGAGACCATAACGGAAATCTGATTCGGACATATACATGATATCGACGGTAACAGATGGGAAAGGGTATGCCAATATCGAGAAGAATAGATACATGACATAGGCGTAAGTCCTTTTATCGGCCGTCAGGAACCCGAAAGTGAGATTATCACAAGGAGTAGTCTTGGAAACGGGGCTCACCTGCTTGTGGACTCTCGGCTGCTGTATACAGTACCAACATGGGCTTGCTCATGGGTATACAGTGGTAGGATTAAAATTGTGGGGCGTCTGGGAGAGAAACCCTAGAAAGGCAAGAGTGATTGGGGAGTAGAGGTAACAAGTGCGTATCGATTAAAACAAAATTAATTCTACCCAGTTCGCCAACATAATAATATAATTAAAATATAAATAAATAATATTATTGACTTAAACAAATAATTAAAGTAAATAAAAATAAAAAAAATTCATGATTTTTAGTCGACAGGCGATTTAAGCTAATTTTATTTTTATGGGTTTTTAAGTATGAAAATATATTTAAGCTTTTTATTCGATATTTTTAGGTTCTTTAATCAAGTTTGAGCCAATTTTATTAGAAAATACTCCTCAGTATGACCAATCATAGGCGATTTAAGCAAATTTTTATTTTTATTTATTTTTAGGCTTTTTAATCGTGAAAAAAATATATTTAGAATTTTTTATCATGAATTAAAAAACTTTTTAAAAATTTTAAATTTGAACATTTAAACAAAAAATTATATTAAATAAAAAATGCATTAATTAAAACAAATAATTAAAAAAAATTAACCCCCCCCCCGACGCTGAAAAAAAATTTTTTTAATTGGGGGTCTCTGTTTTAATCAATTCTTTCTGTCAACAGTTACCAAGAACTTGAAAACGGAGATGACAAGTAGTCATTCCAATGTATGTGGCATTACACCCATAACATAAATATTCATATCCAAGATCTGAATACCATCTAAGTAAGACTTGAAATTTATCAATAAACACGATGACGATTCTATAATGCAAAATGCAATCCCAAAAACCAACCTCGCTATTTTAATTAAACAAAACTAATTCATTCATTGACAGTTTTTCATTCATTGAATTTCTACCTCTCTTCCTCATTGATAAAACATAATTACACAAAATTGACAAAAGAACTAAATTAAAGAGAATACCAATCCAAAATATATATTTAATAGTGGGATACAGGCTCTCTAGCTCACAGGCTCTCTAGCTCACATACCCCCCCTCCCCCTCCCCCAAAAAATTTTTTTTGCGCTAAGTTTAAAAGTACAAATTTTTTAGAACAAAGACCATGACTCATCAAAAAAAATTCAAGGTCATTCAAACAAAGACCATGGCTCATTCAAGGTCATTGGATGACTCATCAAATTTTTAAAACAAAGACCATGACTCATTCAAGGTCATTCAAGGTCATTGGATGACTCATCAAAAATTTTAAAACAAAGACCATGACTCATTCAAGGTCATTCAAGGTCATTGGATGACTCATCAAAAATTTTAAAACAAAGACCATGACTCATTCAAGGTCATTCAAGGTCATGGAAAAGTAGGTCAAGGTCATTCAAGGTCATTGGATGACTCATCTTTTTTTTTCAAAATTTGTTCTATGTTTAAAAGTACATCTATTTTCAAGGTCATTCAAAATATTTTTTCAAAAATTTTTCTATGTTTAAAAGTACACGATTTCCTATGTCACCGCTGGATCAAAAAAGAGAATATTTTTCGAAATTTTTTCAAAATTTTTTCTATGTTTAAAAGTACAAATTTTTTAGAACAAAGACAATGACTCATTCAAGGTCAAGGTCATGGAATTTTTAAACATTTTTAAATATAAATTTACTACTTATAAAAAATAAGTAGTATATATTTGTAAATTATTTTATTATTATTATTATTTTTCAAGGTCATTTAAAAGTAGGTCAAGGTCATATAATTTTTCAATATTTTTTAATTTTAATTTACTACTTATTTTTATAAGTAGTTTATAGTTGTAAATTATTTATTATTATTATTATTATTATTATTTTTATTATTATTATTATTATTAATATACTTATAAAAACTTTAACTATTATTATTAATATACTTATTACTTATAAAAAATTATTATTAATATACTTATTACTTATAAAATTATTAATAGTATTATTTATTATTATTATTATTAATATACTTATAAAAACTTTAATTATTATTATTAATATACTTATAAAAACTTTAACTATTATTATTAATATACTTATTACTTATAAAAATTATTATTAAAATACTTATTACTTATAAAATTATTAATATTAATAGTATTATTTATTATTATTATTAATATACTTATAAAAACTTTAATTATTATTATTAATATACTTATTACTTATAAAAATTATTATTATTATTATTTTTCAAGGTCATTCAAAATTTTTCAAGGTCATTTAAAAGTAGGTCAAGGTCATTCAAATTTTTTTTTTCTTCAAATTTTTTTTTCTATGTTGAAAAGTACATATATTTTTAAGGTCATTCAAAAAATTTTTCAAAAATTTTTCTGTTTTAAAGTACACAATTTCCAATGTCACCGCTAGACCAAAAAAGATAGAATATTTTTCAAAATTTTTTCAAAATTTTTTCTATGTTGAAAAGTACATATATTTTTCAAGGTCACGAATTTTTTAATCATTTTTAAATTATAATATATCTACTTACTTTTATAAGTAGTATATATTTTGTAAATTTAATTTTATTATTATTTTTTATAAATATTATTATTTTTATTATTATTTTTTATAAATATTATTATTATTAATATTTTTATTATTATTATTACTATTATTATTATTATTATTATTATTATTACTATTATTATTATTATTATTATTACTATTTTTATTATTATTATTATTTTTAATACTATTATTATTATTATTATTATTATTATTATTATTATTAATATTATTACTATAATTAATAAAAACTATATACAAATAAAACACATTATTATTATTATTATTATTATTATTGTTATTATTATTATTATTATTATTTTTATTATTTATTATTATAAGTATTATTATTATTATTGTTATTATTATTATTATTACTATTATTAATATTATTATTATTATTATTATAATTATTTTTATTATTCTTATTATTATTATTAATAGTATTAGTTTTATTATTATTATTATAAATATTATTATTTTTATTATTATTATTATTTTTAATAGTATTATTTTATTATTATTATTATTATTATTATTATTATTATTATTATTATTATTAATATTATTATTATTATTATTATTATTATTATTATTATTATTATTATTATTATTGTTATTATTATTATTATTATCATGATTTTTATTATTTATTATTATAAGTATTATTATTATTATTGTTATTATTATTATTATTACTATTATTAATATTATTATTTTTATTATTATTATTATTTTTATTATTCTTATTATTATTATTAATAGTATTAGTTTTATTATTATTATTATAAATATTATTATTTTTATTATTATTATTATTTTTAATAGTATTATTTTATTATTATTATTATTATTATTATTATTATTATTATTATTATTAATATTATTATTATTATTATTATTATTATTATTATTATTATTATTATTATTATTATTGTTATTATTATTATTATTATCATGATTTTTATTATTTATTATTATTATTATTATTATTGTCAAGGTCATTGGATGACTCATCATAATTTTTCAAGGTCATTCAAAAGTAGGTCAAGGTCACTCAAAAGTAGGTCAAGGTCATTGGATGACTCATCATATTTTTTCAAGGTCACGGAATTTTTAATCATTTTTCAATTATAATATGTCTACTTATTTTTATAAGTAGTATATATTTTGTAAATTTTATTCTATTTTATTATTATTTTTTATAAATATTATTATTTTTATTATTATTCTTATTATTATTTTTTATTCTTATTATTATTTTTATTATTATTTTTTGAAATATTATTTTTTTTTCAAGGTCATTCAAAAGTAGGTCAAGGTCATTCAAAAAATTTTCAAGGTCACGGAATTTTTAATCATTGTTTAAATATAATCTATCTACTTACTTTTATAAGTAGTATATATTTTGTAATTTTTATTCTATTTTTATTATTATTTTATTAATATTATTATTATTACAAGATTTTATTAATAATTTCCTATGTTTCATGTGCTTGTTACTCACGCTCTTATATTGATAATGTCCTTATTATTCATGCGCTCCTATTGACCATATCTTTATAAGTCATGTGCGTGCAATGTTTAATAATATTATTAATGTGTAACAAAGACATTGAAAACACACACACACATATATATATATATATATATAGTGTTAAATAATATTTACTCTCATAAAATGACATTAGATATTTCAGAATCACTTTTAAATCATACAGAGGTTTTATTTTATTTTTATTAATTGTATTAATCTTCTAAATTAAGATACCAGAATTCAGTATTGAATGGAATCAGACATTTTTAATAATCGATAGACTGTTCACAGAAACCTATGATTATTTATTACTATCAAAAATAAATAAGTCTTTTAAACATCACAACATTCAAATTCTCGTAGAATTATTCGGTTTCAAAAAGTCACTAATGAAATTATCTAGTTGTATATTATTTCTAAATAATATAAATCCTACAGAAATTAATATGCTTAATATATTCTGGGTATGCATGGATTTCAGGTTTGGCAAATATCGAGATTTTATTCAATCCTACATTGATAATGCAGATAAAATCGAAATAAAAATCAAGGATAAACTGGATGAAGTACAAAAACAATATCTTACATGTTCAAGTTGTTTAATTAATAAAGTCAATATTTTATATTTACCATGTGGGCATATCATTATTTGTTCATCATGTTTTAAAAACTCTAATAGGTGTGAAAGTTGTGGTATAATTATTGATGAGTACCATTCTGTGTATATGTAATAAATGTTATTTTGTTTCTAAAGAAATATTATTCAAGTTACTTTTAACTATTGTGAACATGATCTCAAACCCTAATTTACAAAAGCAACTAATAATAAAATAATCAAAACATAATAAAATAAGTAAATGAAAATGTACAAGTTTATTTTTCTATAATATACAAGTTTTATTACATAATTGTTCGAAATCGTCTGATAAATCCTTTTATTGATGATGATCATTCAGAAGCCAAAATTTCATTGAAAATATCTTGAAATGGCTGAGATCTAATATAGTTAAAAACACAATAAAAATTTACGATAAGAGAGGACAATATGAAGTTTATGCTTAATTATTGACAGACCAAGTGAGGTCAAAAAGTACCTCGGCTTCATTGCACAAATTAGGCTTAGCTTGTCGAGTAATTGCACATTACACAACTTTCATGCGCGGACACTACAAAGTGTCATAGGCACTAAATTAATTAATTAATGTTTATTACTACCAAAATAATTATTTGCAGACTAGGGAGATTATAGCCGCCTACGACCAGCTTGTAAATAAAATATAATAAAGTGTAAAGATATTATTATATTTAAAAATACAAACAAATAATTCATCCATTTAAACTCATCGAAATCGAATGATGGGAGTCAAAATAATGTTATTATTTAGTCAAAACGTGATATATTAAAGGCGCGCGGGTATACTTTTAATCAATATAATTTGTAAAGTTTTTTTTTTTTTATAACTATATTCCTAAAATCAATTAATAAAACCATAGTTTTTAATATATATTCATTAGTCAAGTCTTTGTTAAACATTCACTTGTATTGCATCTACATTGTGAACTAACATAATCCACGTATATTGAAAATTTGATATATTCATATTTGCTATAAAGAGTTTTAAAATATGTTGAAATTAAAAGTGTGAAAACTGAAAATACTCAGAAAGCAGAAAAAATGATAATTGATATTAGTAATTCTGTGTTTATCCAATCTATTTGTATTAAGATATATTTTATAAGTAATATAACAACTGTAAAATAAAATATCTGTAATATTCAACAGATCTCTATTAATATTATTAATTAATACTATTATTATTATTATTATTATTATTATTATTATTATACTTTAACTTTTTATTATTATTACCATTTCATTAACATTATTTTCGTCTATTATAATTTTATTATCAATCATTTCGTCATCATGTGTGTTATCAACATTTATATTTAAAGATCTAAAATTTATAATTGAAGAATATTAAAATGTTTACTATTAAATTATCAAAAGTAGATAACATAACTAATTAATGATAATATTAAGTTAATTTATAAAGTTTTTACTTAAATTTTGAATTCAAATATATTTTATAAGCTAATTTTAACTTAAAGTATATATTTTATGTGTAAATATCTAATTGTGTTTTGAGTGAGTAAATTGATGCACTATGTGTATATTAGTAACAGATGGCTATCAGGTAGGTACAATATGAGTAAAGAGGGAGTCAACACATAATAAATCAATAAAAAGAAAACTAATTCACCCAATGAATCAATAAAAACAAAAGCATATGGAAACCAATCTATCTACACAATAAAACCCCAGATATTTTATGAAAATATTTATTAAAATGACATTCTAGCACTATTGACTTTCCAAATTGGAGTCATGACATCATCTGAATTGATCCTGTATCCTTGTATAATGATAATTGTATACCAATGAAAGTTTTCAATAAAATTTACTTCTTTATTAGCAATATAAAACTTTGCATTCTCGTGGCCAAGATATATGTTGTTATCGCTTCTTAACTTGATATTCATTGTATTTAGAATTTCGTTTACTAATTACAATCTGCATCCGATATTATTGGGTATTGATTAATGTGATTGGCATTGAAAATTTGTAAGTGATAGAAAATCTGAGAAAATGTAAGGTATGGCTATAATTCTTCACTATCATAAATTCAGTTTGCATGTCAAAATAATGATTATAGTTGTCATCGTATTTATACTATGTATATAACCAATGCAATGATAATGTATAATTTTACTATAAAGATTCTAAAAATATTTTGAAATTAAAAATGTCAAAACTGAAGATACTCAGAAAGCTGAAAAATTAGCTATGATGTATATAACCTTAATGTCTGCATGACCTCTTCATAATCTCGATGTTTGAGTAATAAATTGCATCGATATTGCATTTTAAATGAATGGATATTGCGATAAAATATTATAAAAAATCATACGGAAACAAGTGATCAAAACTTATCTCTATATATATATATATATATATTTTTTATGATGGAATAATACCAGTTGAGGTTATTATATAATTGAGTATTTGTTACCAAATTGGAAGTCATACAGGCTTAGTCAACTTCTATATATATATGTTTAGAAATTATTTTTATTTTTATACATATTTATTGGATATTTTGTTAAGAAAACATATAAATTATGTAAAAGTATGAGCCATTCTCAAATATTTTCCTTTGCAAATATTTTTCCGTCAAAACATTTAAAAATCTATTAAACCGGTTTCATAGACGAAATTTATAACCCAAAGAAAAATTTTCCAGTTAAACTGTTATATTATTGTTTTTAAAGCGACTTTGTCCAATCAGATTAATGTATGCTCGTTGCACCTAAATTGCAATGTCTTTGTTTGGGAATCGAACATAATATTGTTTTACTTAGTTTTACTATGTATTTTATAGTATTTATTAATGTCATTATGGTTCTTTTTATGTGTGTATTTATAATGTGCAATTAAACACTCTTTGTGTTACTTTCATCCAAATATTTTATATATTTTCCTATGATACTTTCGAATTCATTTACGAAATGGTAAATTAAATATTTTATGTAGATTATTATGTAGACCATATTTTCATTAACAAAATATCAACATTGCCATGGATATTTTATCGTGAATATCACTGAATAACAAAATTTTATATTTTACTAAACATTTATTAAACATTCATTAATAAATTACCTTAGATTTTATTTTCATAAATGGTGATAAAGGATACAGAAGTTTGGTTTGATATTTATTGAATAAACTAACCATTTAAATTAGGTGTTATATGGGGGTCAGACCTTTTTAATAATTGATAGGCTTTTGGCATCAAAATTTGATGATATATTTCTAGCAAAATTGAAATAAATCCTTTAAACATGAATTAGTTGAATGTTTTGTAGACTTGTTTGGATTCAACAAATCACTGATGAAATTATTGATGATAATGTCGATAAAATAGAAATATAAAAATTCGAAAAACTGTCCGATGCAAGAAAAGATTTTCTGACATGATCAATTTCTCAGATTAACAAAGCATTCATCATATATTTACCTTGTGGACATATAATTATTTGTTTTTCTTGTTTCAAAACCACTACTCGTAAATGTGAAAGTTGTGGTATAATTATTGAAGAATATCATTTTGTATATATGTAATGTAGTAAAAATATATTTTCTGTTTTACCAATTGAATTTGATAAAAGTTACGACAGTTTTATAAAACAAAGTTCAACTTCCAATAATTCTAAAATAAATGTTTTGATGGTTTATGTCTAACGTAAAATAATTCTCAACAGTGAGTGATATATTTCAATGAAGTACCCCAAATATACCCATGTTTTCATAACAAACATATTAAGACTGTTAAATTGTATGAAATAGGTTAGATTTTATATGTGATAAATACCTCACATTGATTAAAATTGATAACCTCAATGTATAATTACCGTGTTTTATATGTGATTTGCTCATTTTTGTTATTTGATTGATTTTATTACTCATCTGCGACCCAAATGCATGATTTTGATTGATAGATGTGTGAATGTTATATCATGTGAATGCAGTTGTGTCAACCTTGTATGTGCATATATGTCAACTTTGTATCGATACATTTATCAACCCTTTAAAGTAATTTTGTTCCCGATTTATTTAATACCACAATGATATGTAACCCCTTCATCGAACAGTGAGTAAATCTTTGAATGTATGTTTTTTAGATTCAAAATCAACGACAAATCAATGGAAATTCGATTAAATCAGATATTTAAAACAAGCTATGATATCTTTATTGGACAGTATTAATTTGATGATAATTGACTCATTTTCAATTATTTTTACATAAAAAGCCGTGAATCGTATATGATTAACAAAACCTTATTCATCCATCTGAACATTACATTAAGTACTCAAGTTATGTATCCCCATTAAAATATTTTGTTAATATTTAGTTAGCATCTAGTATCAGAACTAATTTTTTATCTGTCAAATTATTAAAATTTATGATTATTATTATTTTTTTTATTATTATTATTATTATTATTATTATTTGCTAACTATTTTATTAAAATAATTTATCGCAGTATTTGCAAGTTGTGTTATTTTATGATTTTGTAATAATTTACTTAAAACGTTTATTATCTTTACTATAATTATCATAAATTATTTGATGGTAATATTTAAATAAATTTTGCTGGTTCATTACTTCGATTCAATATTAAGTTAATACAACAATGTAACAATTTACATAAAACTTTTTTATATTGTTTTACTTAAATATTTTAATGAATTATGATAAAATTTATTAATTTGTAACAAAAACATGTATAACTATTCAATTTGTTTTAGAATTACTTGATTACAAAACATTTCTATATAGATCATTAGAACCTCAACTGGTATTATTCCATCATAAAAAAAAAATATATATATATATATATATATAGATAAGTTTTGATCACTTGTTTCCGTATGATTTTTTATAATATTTTATTGCAATATCCATTCATTTAAAATGCAATATCGATGCAATTTATTACTCAAACATCGAGATTATGAAGAGGTCATGCAGACATTAAGGTTATATACATCATAGCTAATTTTTCAGCTTTCTGAGTATCTTCAGTTTTGACATTTTTAATTTCAAAATATTTTTAGAATCTTTATAGTAAAATTATACATTATCATTGCATTGGTTATATACATAGTATAAATACGATGACAACTATAATCATTATTTTGACATGCAAACTGAATTTATGATAGTGAAGAATTATAGCCATACCTTACATTTTCTCAGATTTTCTATCACTTACAAATTTTCAATGCCAATCACATTAATCAATACCCAATAATATCGGATGCAGATTGTAATTAGTAAACGAAATTCTAAATACAATGAATATCAAGTTAAGAAGCGATAACAACATATATCTTGGCCACGAGAATGCAAAGTTTTATATTGCTAATAAAGAAGTAAATTTTATTGAAAACTTTCATTGGTATACAATTATCATTATACAAGGATACAGGATCAATTCAGATGATGTCATGACTCCAATTTGGAAAGTCAATAGTGCTAGAATGTCATTTTAATAAATATTTTCATAAAATATCTGGGGTTTTATTGTGTAGATAGATTGGTTTCCATATGCTTTTGTTTTTATTGATTCATTGGGTGAATTAGTTTTCTTTTTATTGATTTATTATGTGTTGACTCCCTCTTTACTCATATTGTACCTACCTGATAGCCATCTGTTACTAATATACACATAGTGCATCAATTTACTCACTCAAAACACAATTAGATATTTACACATAAAATATATACTTTAAGTTAAAATTAGCTTATAAAATATATTTGAATTCAAAATTTAAGTAAAAACTTTATAAATTAACTTAATATTATCATTAATTAGTTATGTTATCTACTTTTGATAATTTAATAGTAAACATTTTAATATTCTTCAATTATAAATTTTAGATCTTTAAATATAAATGTTGATAACACACATGATGACGAAATGATTGATAATAAAATTATAATAGACGAAAATAATGTTAATGAAATGGTAATAATAATAAAAAGTTAAAGTATAATAATAATAATAATAATAATAATAATAATAATAGTATTAATTAATAATATTAATAGAGATCTGTTGAATATTACAGATATTTTATTTTACAGTTGTTATATTACTTATAAAATATATCTTAATACAAATAGATTGGATAAACACAGAATTACTAATATCAATTATCATTTTTTCTGCT
Organism: Schmidtea mediterranea; assembly: GCA_022537955.1. Lineage (NCBI taxonomy): Eukaryota > Metazoa > Platyhelminthes > Tricladida > Dugesiidae > Schmidtea > Schmidtea mediterranea. The sequence continues at coordinate 202,799,189 of CM039680.1, read as the reverse complement.
TTCTGAGTATTTTCAGTTTTCACACTTTTAATTTCAACATATTTTAAAACTCTTTATAGCAAATATGAATATATCAAATTTTCAATATACGTGGATTATGTTAGTTCACAATGTAGATGCAATACAAGTGAATGTTTAACAAAGACTTGACTAATGAATATATATTAAAAACTATGGTTTTATTAATTGATTTTAGGAATATAGTTATAAAAAAAAAAAAACTTTACAAATTATATTGATTAAAAGTATACCCGCGCGCCTTTAATATATCACGTTTTGACTAAATAATAACATTATTTTGACTCCCATCATTCGATTTCGATGAGTTTAAATGGATGAATTATTTGTTTGTATTTTTAAATATAATAATATCTTTACACTTTATTATATTTTATTTACAAGCTGGTCGTAGGCGGCTATAATCTCCCTAGTCTGCAAATAATTATTTTGGTAGTAATAAACATTAATTAATTAATTTAGTGCCTATGACACTTTGTAGTGTCCGCGCATGAAAGTTGTGTAATGTGCAATTACTCGACAAGCTAAGCCTAATTTGTGCAATGAAGCCGAGGTACTTTTTGACCTCACTTGGTCTGTCAATAATTAAGCATAAACTTCATATTGTCCTCTCTTATCGTAAATTTTTATTGTGTTTTTAACTATATTAGATCTCAGCCATTTCAAGATATTTTCAATGAAATTTTGGCTTCTGAATGATCATCATCAATAAAAGGATTTATCAGACGATTTCGAACAATTATGTAATAAAACTTGTATATTATAGAAAACTAAACTTGTACATTTTCATTTACTTATTTTATTATGTTTTGATTATTTTATTATTAGTTGCTTTTGTAAATTAGGGTTTGAGATCATGTTCACAATAGTTAAAAGTAACTTGAATAATATTTCTTTAGAAACAAAATAACATTTATTACATATACACAGAATGGTACTCATCAATAATTATACCACAACTTTCACACCTATTAGAGTTTTTAAAACATGATGAACAAATAATGATATGCCCACATGGTAAATATAAAATATTGACTTTATTAATTAAACAACTTGAACATGTAAGATATTGTTTTTGTACTTCATCCAGTTTATCCTTGATTTTTATTTCGATTTTATCTGCATTATCAATGTAGGATTGAATAAAATCTCGATATTTGCCAAACCTGAAATCCATGCATACCCAGAATATATTAAGCATATTAATTTCTGTAGGATTTATATTATTTAGAAATAATATACAACTAGATAATTTCATTAGTGACTTTTTGAAACCGAATAATTCTACGAGAATTTGAATGTTGTGATGTTTAAAAGACTTATTTATTTTTGATAGTAATAAATAATCATAGGTTTCTGTGAACAGTCTATCGATTATTAAAAATGTCTGATTCCATTCAATACTGAATTCTGGTATCTTAATTTAGAAGATTAATACAATTAATAAAAATAAAATAAAACCTCTGTATGATTTAAAAGTGATTCTGAAATATCTAATGTCATTTTATGAGAGTAAATATTATTTAACACTATATATATATATATATATATGTGTGTGTGTGTTTTCAATGTCTTTGTTACACATTAATAATATTATTAAACATTGCACGCACATGACTTATAAAGATATGGTCAATAGGAGCGCATGAATAATAAGGACATTATCAATATAAGAGCGTGAGTAACAAGCACATGAAACATAGGAAATTATTAATAAAATCTTGTAATAATAATAATATTAATAAAATAATAATAAAAATAGAATAAAAATTACAAAATATATACTACTTATAAAAGTAAGTAGATAGATTATATTTAAACAATGATTAAAAATTCCGTGACCTTGAAAATTTTTTGAATGACCTTGACCTACTTTTGAATGACCTTGAAAAAAAAATAATATTTCAAAAAATAATAATAAAAATAATAATAAGAATAAAAAATAATAATAAGAATAATAATAAAAATAATAATATTTATAAAAAATAATAATAAAATAGAATAAAATTTACAAAATATATACTACTTATAAAAATAAGTAGACATATTATAATTGAAAAATGATTAAAAATTCCGTGACCTTGAAAAAATATGATGAGTCATCCAATGACCTTGACCTACTTTTGAGTGACCTTGACCTACTTTTGAATGACCTTGAAAAATTATGATGAGTCATCCAATGACCTTGACAATAATAATAATAATAATAATAAATAATAAAAATCATGATAATAATAATAATAAAAATAATAATATTTATAATAATAATAATAAAACTAATACTATTAATAATAATAATAAGAATAATAAAAATAATAATTATAATAAAAATAATAATATTAATAATAGTAATAATAATAATAATAACAATAATAATAATAATACTTATAATAATAAATAATAAAAATCATGATAATAATAATAATAATAACAATAATAATAATAATAATAATAATAATAATAATAATAATAATAATAATAATAATAATAATAATAATAATATTAATAATAATAATAATAATAATAATAATAATAATAAAATAATACTATTAAAAATAATAATAATAATAAAAATAATAATATTTATAATAATAATAATAAAACTAATACTATTAATAATAATAATAAGAATAATAAAAATAATTATAATAATAATAATAATAATATTAATAATAGTAATAATAATAATAATAACAATAATAATAATAATACTTATAATAATAAATAATAAAAATCATGATAATAATAATAATAATAACAATAATAATAATAATAATAATAATAATAATGTGTTTTATTTGTATATAGTTTTTATTAATTATAGTAATAATATTAATAATAATAATAATAATAATAATAATAATAATAATAATAGTATTAAAAATAATAATAATAATAAAAATAGTAATAATAATAATAATAATAATAGTAATAATAATAATAATAATAATAATAATAGTAATAATAATAATAAAAATATTAATAATAATAATATTTATAAAAAATAATAATAAAAATAATAATATTTATAAAAAATAATAATAAAATTAAATTTACAAAATATATACTACTTATAAAAGTAAGTAGATATATTATAATTTAAAAATGATTAAAAAATCCGTGACCTTGAAAAATATATGTACTTTTCAACATAGAAAAAATTTTGAAAAAATTTTGAAAAATATTCTATCTTTTTTGGTCTAGCGGTGACATTGGAAATTGTGTACTTTAAAACAGAAAAATTTTTGAAAAAATTTTTGAATGACCTTAAAAATATATGTACTTTTCAACATAGAAAAAAAAATTTGAAGAAAAAAAAAATTTGAATGACCTTGACCTACTTTTAAATGACCTTGAAAAATTTTGAATGACCTTGAAAAATAATAATAATAATAATTTTTATAAGTAATAAGTATATTAATAATAATAATTAAAGTTTTTATAAGTATATTAATAATAATAATAAATAATACTATTAATATTAATAATTTTATAAGTAATAAGTATTTTAATAATAATTTTTATAAGTAATAAGTATATTAATAATAATAGTTAAAGTTTTTATAAGTATATTAATAATAATAATTAAAGTTTTTATAAGTATATTAATAATAATAATAATAAATAATACTATTAATAATTTTATAAGTAATAAGTATATTAATAATAATTTTTTATAAGTAATAAGTATATTAATAATAATAGTTAAAGTTTTTATAAGTATATTAATAATAATAATAATAATAAAAATAATAATAATAATAATAATAATAAATAATTTACAACTATAAACTACTTATAAAAATAAGTAGTAAATTAAAATTAAAAAATATTGAAAAATTATATGACCTTGACCTACTTTTAAATGACCTTGAAAAATAATAATAATAATAAAATAATTTACAAATATATACTACTTATTTTTTATAAGTAGTAAATTTATATTTAAAAATGTTTAAAAATTCCATGACCTTGACCTTGAATGAGTCATTGTCTTTGTTCTAAAAAATTTGTACTTTTAAACATAGAAAAAATTTTGAAAAAATTTCGAAAAATATTCTCTTTTTTGGTCTAGCGGTGACATAGGAAATCGTGTACTTTTAAACAGAAAAAATTTTTGAAAAAATTTTTGAATGACCTTGAAAATATATGTACTTTTAAACATAGAAAAATTTTTGAAAAATTTTTGAATGACCTTGAAAATATATGTACTTTTCAACATAAAAAAAATTTGTACTTTTAAACAGAAAAAATTTTGAAAAAATTTCGAAAAATATTCTATCTTTTTTGATCCAGCGGTGACATAGGAAATCGTGTACTTTTAAACATAGAAAAATTTTTGAAAAAATATTTTGAATGACCTTGAAAATAGATGTACTTTTAAACATAGAACAAATTTTGAAAAAAAATGATGAGTCATCCAATGACCTTGAATGACCTTGACCTACTTTTCCATGACCTTGAATGACCTTGAATGAGTCATGGTCTTTGTTTTAAAATTTTTGATGAGTCATCCAATGACCTTGAATGACCTTGAATGAGTCACGGTCTTTGTTTAAATGACCTTGAAATTTTTTTTGATGAGTCATGGTCTTTGTTTCAATGACCTTGAATGAGTCATTGTCTTTGTTCTAAAAATTTGTACTTTTAAACTTAGCGCAAAAAAAAATTTTTTTGGGGTGGAGGGGGGATATGTGAGCTAGAGAGCCTTTGAGCTAGAGAGCCTGTATCCCACTACTATATTTTGTTACCCGTCATCTCCGTTTACGATTTTTTTTCAGAAATATCGCTCAATATGTTGGGCCAGAACGTAAACGGCCTTGAGGAATGTTTAAATGGATCAGTAACACACACGCAAATATAACATGCAAGTTTAAATAAACCTATTGAAACATCAATTAAACCCTATCAAATATGAGAAAAAAAAGAGAATTAAATATAAATTAATAAACATAAAAATAAATTAAAATAATAACAAAACGCACCAAGATTCGCACGATACAAACACAAACATAACAAGAAAACACAACAAATTCGACGAAATTGAAAAATTAATAAAAGTTCATGAAAATGAAACTTAAACCAAAAGATTTGAATTAGTAATAATTCAATAAAAATTCTAAATGAAAAATTATTAAAATAAATCAAAAAATAATAAAATTAAGGAATAGAATTCACTAGAAAATAACAAGGTCGAATTTTGTTTTACTGCATCAAATTTAACATGCGAGGTTAGGGACAGAAAATAGGTATAAATACCGATCCATTTTCACATTAAATTTAACCGTTTTTCAACCAAAAACCATTTTTCAAATTACCTTTGAATCTTGTTTAAAATCTTATTTTTAGGTGAGAAATGTTTTATTGTGGAGCCCTCTCTCCACGTCACGTCCTCGCAACCTCGGTAGAGCTCTGCTTGGATGTTGGCGTGGGGGGAGAGGCATTTTATTTTTACTATGCGATATTATGAATTTTTGTTTTTTACGGAATGGAATGTAGGGTAATTTATGTTTATTTGTTATATGTTTAATAAATATTTATATTATCTATAAATTGTTTTTCATGCATTTAATAATATAAATTAATCTGTCGAAATTTTTCCGGCCCACAGCCAACTCATAATGCAAGATAGTAAAATCTACATAGTACAAATTTGTGTAAGAGCGTGGAAAATCGCCAATGATATGTACCCGTGAAGACTCAGCGTGCGGAACGCAGGGGTCGTAACGTCAATATTATCCGTATAGATAAAACGAGAAATAAGGAAGAAGTCTCTGGCTGCTTCCTCGTTTCTCATTTCTGTAAAATCAACCTAAATTTCTATTACACACGGCTCAAAATCATCACACCGAGTAGTCCAGTGGGCACTCAGTAAATATAATATAAACATAAAGTGCGCCTAAGGCCTATTAAAGGGAAGGGTACGGGAATAAATGAAATTGAAGTCGTTGATATAACTACATCGAATTAATATTTTGAGATAAATTAGATAAAAAATCATTGGTGTAATTAAATTGATTCTTATTTTGAACTAAATTAGTAGAAATTTTCGAATAAATAATTCAATGATTCAGTTAAATTAAATTATAAATTAAAATAACTATTGATTACAGATAAAGTAACAATTAAAGTATTTTTATGGCTTAAAATTAGAGTAGTTATTGAGTAATTCATTCATTAAATTATTACAATTTACTAAAAGTACAGTGATTAAATTATTATAACTTATTGATGAAAATTAAAGTGACGACGAATAATTTCAGTGAGTAAATTAGTATAACCCATTTTCAATAAGATTGTAGTAATCATTGAGTAAAAACAAGCAATTCATGAATTAAATTATCATAATTTATTGATTAAAATTAGAGTAGTGACCAATAATTTCTTTGATTAAATTAGTATAATTCATTTTAATAACGTTAAAGTAATCATTAAGTGAGGACAAGTAATGTATTGTTTTAATTAAATTAATTCATTGATAACGATTAAAATGATTAGTAATTAAATTCGTTGATTACAAATAACAAAATTCTCAGTTAAAAGTAAAGCAATTCGTTAAATTAAAAGTGAAGTAACTCATGGATTAAAAGTAAATTAACCCCTTAATTGGAACTAAAGTAAGGTAATGATTAAATAAAGTAACCCTTGGATTAGAATAAAACAATTTATTGAATAAATTAACTAGTTGGTTATAAGGAAAATAAACGAGTCAAACTATTGATGAAAATAGGTACGAATAAATCAACAACCCGCTAAAAATGTAGGAGGATTATCGTCATAAATAAGATTAATACCACATTGAGGTGAATCAAAATAATCGAAATTTAGACTAATGAATAAATTAAATTAACGAACGAAAACTTTATAAAATACAAAAGTTTAATCATAAAAAATTACATTAAAATCAAAACATAGATAAGGCCAATTGTCGATAGTGCATAATAAAATAATTTCAGACAAAGTAGCAAATAAAACATCCCAAAAATGATAAATTCCATAGATAGGCACTTGCACAGAGAGGTAGTTCATCGTAATCCGCAATGAATATAAGCAGGTTACCCTAAAAGATTTGTCGGTAAAGGTGTTAAAAATGACTAAAATATTAAATTACCCAAATCGATCCACTGTACGGCGACGAATCCATCTATCGTAATATTTTGAATCAAAATAATCCGTAAGTAATATGAACAGGATGCGACATTAGAGATTAAAGTTTAACATGTATCTGCGGTATTAGGCGAATCGACCGAAAAATGCGGATTCGCGCGATCAGAGAGTTTCCGTCGACATTGTGTATGAAATCAACTGCTAGTAATATAAATACCGACGTAGCCCTAGTGAAAGCGGATATCCCCACACTAATTAAATGCGTTCACGAAAGTGGATATCCTATTTAGAAAATTCGAAATTTAATTAAATCAAGGTCAACAGCATGCAATCGTAAATCTTGAAGTTAATTTAACAAATATTATATTGATAGCATTTAAAACTTCGTGGTAATCAATGTCAACCTCATATAGATGACCACTTGAATTAAGATTAGCTAACATTTCATGCCTAACAAATTTGAACCACCCGCGGATAAATAGCAACACTTTGTACCCATTAGATTTTTAAAGATTGATTCTAACAAATATTGGCCCTAAATATACCATAGACGATAATTTAATGTTGATAAAGGTCAATGCTAGGCAGTTAGGGACTGCTGAATGAATTCTAACAAACCCTGATATTATACTCTTACTAGTCGTTACCTTGATAGACGTTAATACCTAGTAGATCGTAGACTTCGACTCACTCATTAGTATAGTAGTAGAATTACCCTTAACGTCTTACAATTAATGCAACCACTAAAAGGGAATATATAGGAGTGCCGTGATGAAAGAGTTGTCAACTAAATAACTTCCCCAAAGACTCATAGATGCACTTACAGGTATTATTATGGATACTCGCATCGCAGTTTCAGATCATCTTTCCGCATTCGATCATGAATTCTCTTACACAGGGGACAGAGCTAAGCGAGCATAAGTCTTCTATCGACAGCTCGTGAACCCGAGGGTTATCCGAGCAATTACAGTACTAGCGATAATACTCAATTTTTGCGGACAATCCACCACTTGAACACATTTCCAACGTTGCCTAGCAACGTTGCCAAGTGGCGGTCAGAATCATTTTGTATGGCGTTACGGGGGCAACCACAGGTTAATTCAAACAAATAATGAAACCCTGTAACCCACCAAATATAAAAATCCAAATTAACAAAAAAAACGATGGAAAAATCTTTTTAGAAAACAAAATGTATTATTTTGATTATTTCAAATATTTTGAGTCAGTAAATGCAAATGTTGGTAAGTTCATGACCTTCCTAGCTTCATCGTCAGAAGCGAGTTGAATACTTTCCGCTTTTTTCTCCTGGGAATTTTTTTTAAGCAAATTTATAAATTCTTCCGGCATATTGGAATTCAAAACATTCATATGTTCCATTTTGATAGATTTATAATATTCTAATTGTTCAACTCTATAAATGTTTATTGCGCTTTCATAAACTTCTTCACATTTTGAAAATATTCTTATATCTTCAACGTACCCGTCAGCTCGAACGGCTCGAGGCGAAAATAATGAAGCCAGAAATTTCATTACCGAATATTCCTTTACATCTGTAGCGCTACTGAGAAATTTTCTAAGAATAAATTCATCGAATATATATTCATCAAACGTTATATCTATATGCCACACGAACTCTTCAAATTCATCTGGTTTGACTTTTAAATTTAACCCACCGAAAAGCAGTTGAACAACTATAAATCCAACAGCATAAATATCAGTTAAAAACACTTGTTTAATAGGGAAATCCATCTGAAAGAGTGGATTTTGACTGTATTGACGCACTATTCGTTTTAAATATTTCGGTTTTTTTTGAATAAGTCTTGAAACACTTAGTTCAGCGTCGTAATGCAAAGTATTACCTCGGCCAAAGTTCCCTTTGTCGGCATTGTCAGCGGCACATTTTTCGGCATCAGTTGTTACAAGCATTTTAATAGACTTTCTATGGAACCAACTATCATTAAATGCCAAGCCAAAATCTCCGATTTTAATGTGACCATTCTGACCAATCAGAACGTTATCCGTTTTTAAATCCGTGTGCACAATGTGCCGCCGACTTAAATAATGCATGCCGCAAAGCAGTTCAAATAAATACTGGAAAACTAACTTTTTATAATCAAGACCATAATAGTCACTCATGAATTCATTCACCTCGAACAATAAGTATCCGTTAACATATTCATTTGTTAGATATTCATCGTCTTTATACTGAGGAAACGCTTTAACCAATTTCGTCAAATCACAAATACAATATTCCATTACTAGCCAATAGGCGCCATTTCCCATTTCTTGAAATGCACCAACAAGTCGAACGAAAAAACTACTTTTGTTCAATTCGTACAGAGTTCCTTTTTCCAATAAAATATCTTTAATGAATGATTCGGCATAATAATCCATGTCTTCCCGTTTGACCACTTTCTTCAGGGCGAACATTTTTTTTGTGTTTTCATCTTCGCCTTTATAAACGTCACCAAAAGCGCCTTGACCAATTAATGTCAAACTTTTCAATCTTTCTGACCATTTAATTACCAACCTAGAATCTCTAAGAATTCTCGACATATTAAATTCGTGATGAAACTCGTGGTAAACTGTTAAGCAAGAATTTTGATAATAGAACTCTTCTAATGTTAACAGAGCCCATATTTGGGGTTTTGTGTAGGGATCCTGGGTCATGAGTGCATCCACTGCTGAATTGTAACATATGTGCTTGATCGGCGATAAATATGTTTTCGACGATGGAGAATGTTTTTCCTGCAATCTGAACCAGGCCTTTTTTGCTGACATTTTTAAAAAATAAATAAATGATTGATTTTTTAAAATCTTTATTTTTAGAATATTTCAATTATTATTTGACTTTTTGAATAGGACCCGTTTCTTTATTATTATCTTTATTGAATTTTTAATGACACCAAGCAAAATAATTTATAGTGTCAGTGAAATTAGAGCAATTTTGGTTTGTGGTACAAATAGAATTTATTGTGAAAGGATTTTATTCTGATCAAGAACACGAAGAGTTGCATCTTAAGATATATCCTATCAAGCAATAATAACACAATTCAACCATAGTTTTTGATTTATTAATAAACATTGCGTACGTTGCACAAATTAGAAAAAATCTTATAATATAAATTTCCCATCTGTTTACTTAACTTCCTTTTATAATTTGTAAAACCTTTCGAGCTCAAAAATACTAACAGAAATTTAGCCCATTATTCTTACATACATTATTATTATTATTTATATCAACACTGAACTCACATTCATTTGTCATATTACACTCAGACATTCCAAAACACGGATCCTCAGGATTTTTAATCAATTTGTCTTTCATCATCAATAATAAAAATGATTTCGAATACCCATTCCTAATCAACAACTCAACCAATTTATCAACACTTTTCACTGAATTAGTAAAAGTAGAAGATAAAGACCATGAACGATAAATCAATCTCTTCGCCATATTTTTCTTATACTTAAATTCACAAAACCTTCTGGAAAAGTATTTGTGAATTTAAGTATTGTGGGGTTCATGGTGTTTTAACCTTGACCCCCTACATATAATGCTATGCGACTGTCACTGGTTACCCGTTGCTAGGCAACGTTGGTACTGTAACCAATGGTTCTGTGACCGTCAAAGGTGAGTTTTATTACTAAAACTGCTAAAACCCGGTCTACAACTGGTTCAGCGAGCTACCGATAGAAGGTATATGCTCGTCTTGCTTTTAGGTCCTTTATTTCCTTCACTTTTAATCTTTCAACTTCTAAAAACACTTCTCGAAAGAAGAAGAGAAAAAACTTATTGTTAACCATACGATGTCCGCATTTAATAATAATCAGATTAAGAGACAAACATTTATTTATGATACAAAACAAGTTTCTATTTATATACGAAAATCAATAAAAATCCCAAAATCATTCACACTCAGTTGACTTGGTTTTAGCCCTTTCTGCGTTCTCGTTGGTTTGACCCTTAACTAACTAAAGTCGTCACTTTCGGCAAATAATAGAATGACTATCAATGCTCTTAGTTACCCGTGTTTTAATTACTCATTGAATTGTTGTTTAGTTAATATAATCGGTAACTCGTTTGAAAATTTTAATTTGTAATTTGTAATTTTATTGTTTATTTTCAAATAATCATTATTTAAGAAGCAAATCTAGTTAAGTCTCCAGTTTTCTAAGACAATTAATTTATTATTTATGATACTTATTACAGGTCAAATTTACAAGACAGAAGCTTTGTTTTTCACAAAAAAACATTTATTTCACGACATAAGTTTATGTACAAGATATATATTCATTTTCGGATTTCCTTTCGGTGATTGCGATCGTGGGATTCCGGTCGCAGCGGACGACGTTCGTACGAGTGGTCGTCCTCTCGACCGATCAAACTGTCCAAGATCTCGAGTTATAACCACTTCTTCGGTACCGCCAAGTGCACTGGCGCATTGATATTGAGGAGCATTGGATCATCCGAATAGAAATGCCAATTACACATGTCGAGTTACACATAGAAAGTTTACAAACTCGTTAATTCTTTATTTATCAACTCAATACAAATTAGTTTGTTTATCCAGTTTTATTCGACAATCGAGCGGGGCGGCGTTTCGCACGCTCCTTCCTTCCAGGCCGATAACTACTGGTTGATATTGTGGTTGGAGTGGCGGTTGTTGCTGGGGTTGCTGCCGACTCTCGGTAGGCTAATTGGGCTGGAGCGAATACAAGGGGGTATGTTACCGCGGCTCCTTCTTGGCAGGCGGATAGAGCCACTTCTAATCCCTTCACTTGGGTTTTCAAACTCTGATTGAGTTGTCTTTCATCTGCCCACCCCTTTTGAGCAGCGGTGAGTCTGAGGTAAAGGGCCTTAGTCTTCTTGGGGTCTGACCAGGTGGACTTGATTTGTTGAACTTCTAGTGTCAGTTGAATTACCTGGTCGAGAAGGTTCTTATTGGCTCGTCTGGCATGGGCCAGTTCGGTTCGTAACGTTTGAGTAGACTCCATTGCTGCAATAACAAACATTAAATTCCACTAATAACTCGGATGATTTCAAGTACGATTAATATCAAACAAAGTGTATGAAGTTTAATTTAAGGAATCGTTGAAGACATGAAGCTTACACGACACTTATTTATTTTTTATCTAATCAATAAAACAAAATCGATGACAGTAGTCTCAAAACCAGTAGAGTCATGGATCTTCAAAAAATCTCCTGACACCTTTTTCAGGAGAGTAAACCGGAGTGACGAGGACGGGTCGTCTGGTGTTACGGGCCGGCCTACTCGAGTAAACGGTCGCAATCCGTCCGACGGCGATATCGTCCTCCACATTGGCCAGGTACTGCCTGGCTTTGGCCACCTGCAGGTCGAACTGCCATTGATATTCTTCCAGGCGGGTGAGGAGATTACGCGCATGGTCTCGAATCTCCTCAGCCGGATACCGATTGTCATCTAGATTGCCCGTACAGCGTGGGTCATTTTCTACTCCTAACAATTGCAGGGCGGTCTGGTAAGGCCTTCGGGGTTGGGATTCCTCGTGATCCCTCTGTGACCGTGCTCGCCTCCAAGCCTGTTGCCATTCTCCTGCAACATGGGCGGGAACCCACTTGAGAGGTCCTGATTTTTCTGAATATTATTATGATTATGCAAATACAGGTAAGGTAATTTTAAAATGTCTTGTGTTAACCGAATATATTGATTTTCGCGATTCAGGTTATGTACTTTCACTATGCATTCAATTCTCTTAGAGCAATACAATTAATTTAACTCAATTTAATGTGAATCTGCATATTAAATCATTATAATTTTCAATGAACTGTTTTGTTTAGCGACACTAAAACATCATCTATACCTGTTTAATATTATAAAAATTAAAGCGTTAATTAACATAATAATTATAAGAAAAAAGGCTTAATATGCATTAACCATTGTAGTGTGGCAAAATTGGGGTCTGTTATCTATTTGTTTCTGTCCCATAAATTAATTCCTGATTAGTTGCAGACAAGAATGTCCCTGAATTGTTACAAAGCATTTACAAAAATTTTGGAAAATGAGAAGGAAATAAACTTAAATCTGATGACGCAATTATATCGCAATACCTCCTCCTAGACGAATTTAGCAGATTGTTTACAGAACTCCGGTGAGCATTACCATGTGCTTATCAAAATGCATCAGAGGTCATCTGCGAAAGTACGTCATTAGGAGGGATTCAGGCTTGTTTAAAACCTATATAATTAATATGACACCTCTTTCTAAACTGGCTTCCAAGATTTCCATGATTATTACTACACATTTATTAAGAAAAAAAAGAAGTCGTTTGTACGAGATTAGTACGATACCTTTTTATGAAAAAATGAAAAAAAAAAACTTTTTACGCTTTATTTAGTTATTCCTACAGGAAAAATTTAACTGTCATTTACTAAAGGTTTACATAATTATATCTTTATTAAAACTGAAACATTCAATAATTGCATCTCTATTAGAAATTAATTAATTGTGACTTAAGAAAAATTATCAAAATAAAATTTAGGTAATTAACATTTATATAAAAAAAAATCTCCAATATTCCTTATATTATCAATTAGTTACCCTATTTTTCTACAAACACAAATTTTATCCTTGGGAGATCCGTCGATGCGATAAAAAATGCAATTAATAATCAAGAAATTAGAATCGATTTAACTCATTAAAACATCATTATTTCGGGTGACTCACAGAATTAACTACAAATTTTTGTGGCAATTAATAAACGATCTGAAGTTCCATCTCTTAAATATAGTCAACATATTGAAAGTTAAGAATCTCAGGTTTGGGGGTCCTCGAACTCTTGTCATGACATCTCGTGGAATATTCTATCGAAATTGGTGGGGAATTGACAAATTGGGATTCTATTTTAAATAGGCTAAATGAAGGGAAAAGGTTATTAAACATAACTATCGGAATTGTACAAATAAAATTTTAAGAGTTTTATTTAAATTCAAATCTAGCACTTACTCCCCGGTTGAGGTTCAAGGCTCGAGACTGCCCCCCCCCGATTTTGCTCCGACTCGCTGTGTCTTCGGATTCTTGTTGTGGATGCATCATGAAAATTGAGATTTTAAATGATTAGATTTGCATACTCGTCTATATATGGAAGTTAACGGTGAGTGTGTGTACCTTACACAACGCTTAGTGGTGTGTCGGAATGTAAGTGTTTGTCAGTGACGTGGTGAATGAAATTTCCTGGAATTAATAATTCCAAAAGTCGACGGCAAGTTAGTTGAATTTATTTCTCTTAATGTAATTCCTATATATTGATTTCCAGGTGGACTGTTTAGTTGAATGACGATTTTCTTCTGACGTGGCGTTTTTTGTTTTTCGTAATGGTGGATCAAAAATTAACTATTTTAGTTTGATCGCGGCACTCACCCGGATCTTGAGGTTTGATTTTTATTTACTATAATTTCATAATTGATGTTGACATATATTAGATGCGTTTTCACTTTTCAAACATCAGTCATTTCGGGAATGTATTTCAAGTAAGTACTTTGAAGTTATCACTAGAAAACCCGCATGTGTTATTGTAAACGTTATGATTCACTGCGAGTGTTCTCATGTTAACTCTCATCTCCAACATTTTACTTTATTGCCCTAATGTTTGATAATTTATTTTCTAGCAGTTAAAGTTTCTATTATATCGCTCCGATAACGCAGTTGCATGAATGATTATGGGTATCATCCTATTCGTTAGACTCTTTTACCAGGATTGGACTAAGTACGTATTGGATTTCTTTATCAACTTGCACATCTTTCTAATGGATCTCTATTGTGTTAAGATTTTCCCCTTTCGATTATTGGTCTGTCGCTTACTCAACGCAATTATGAACTACAGTTGCTAATGTAACGTTAGGTAATTTTATATTATATAACTACGAATTATTATTCTACTCTAGGAAATGTTAGAGATTGGAGATTGGATCAATTCTGGATTTCATGCAAATTATGGATTGTTTATGGTGACGGTTGAAATTTGGAAAATTGTTTATGGTCAACGAATCTACTAAATATTTTTTGGTCAGAGGTTTTATGGTTTGACAGTGGAAAGGGTTATCGGATGCTGAGTGCCTGCGCCGCAATACTGCCAGTTGATGCTGAAGCGATTCAAAGGAAAAGAAAAACTTGACATGACAAACAGATTACTCTATAAGTTTAGTTAGCATCTCAAGTGGATTTTGGATATTGAACTCTCTCATTTTCTTTTTGCTTGGTCCATTTTAGTGGGATGGTCAACATAATAAATCTTCCCCTACTCGATCGGTGTTTTGCATTTTAATTTTCTAATTTTTTAAGTTAATTTACTTTTATGTGGGAGTCACTATTGATCGACGGTTGGACTTGGTAATAACTAGTTAGTATCTACCTTTTATCTATAAAGACCTTTGAAAGAGCTCTTCTATCGCTCCTATTGGTAGAATAAACCTCGGTTCGAAATTTAATTAAATCTACGACTCTACTGGGAGTTTATGGTAATCCGCCTAATAATATTTGTTAAAATTATCGTTCCTCGAAATATTTCGCATCTGAGTTAGATTTATAATGATATTTGATTTAATTTCATAGCAGTGATTTCGTTTTTTATTTTTATTCCCCGTCACCTCTCCCTTTAATAAGCCTTAAACGCATTTTATGTTCATATTATATTTAATGAGTGCCCACTGGACTACTCGGTGTGGTGATTTTAAGCCGTATGTAGAATAATTTAGGTCGAATTTAAAGAAATCGAGAAACGAGGAAGTAGCCAAAAGACCACTTCCTTATTTCTCCTTTCTGCTATATGGAATAATATTGACGTTCCGATCCCTGCGTTCCGCACGCTGGGTCTTCACGGGCACAGATCATCGGCGATATTCCACGCACTTACACGAATCTGAATAATATGTGGATTTTACTAACTTGTGATGTGTCTTTGGCTGTGAGCCGGAAAAATTTCGACAATGAATAATTAATGAAAAACTAAATGAATTTATGCTTTATAAATATTTTATTAATAATAACAGAAAATAATATAACAAATTACTTGCCATCATAGAAAGCATACAAAATACTACTCTCCCCACGCCGACATCCAAGCAGAGCTCTACCGAAGTTGCGAGGACGCGACGTGGAAAGAGTTCCCAAATAAAACTCTCACTCACCTAAAGTTGATTTTTAAAAACTGTTAAATTCAAAATGAAGATTAAGATAATTCAAAACGAATAAAATTGTGTAAAAATGAATCGGTATATATACCTATTTTTTGTCCTTAACCTCGCGTGTTCTTTTTGATTTAGTAAAACAAAATTCGACCTTGGTATTTTCTAGTGTATTCTAATCTTAATTTTTATTATTTTTTTTTAATTTCATTTGATAATTTTTATTTGAAAATTTTATTGAATTATTTCTAATTCAAATTCTTTGATTTATAATTTCATTTTCATGAAATTTTTATTTTTCGTTAAATTATCAAATTTCGGTCGAATTTGTTGGGTTTTCGTGTTGTGTTTATATTTAATTCGTGCTGATCTTGATGCATTTTGTTATTATTTTATTTTTATGTTTACAGTTTTATATTTTATTATCTTTTTTCTCATATTTGATAGGGTTTAGTTGATGTTTTAATAGGTTTGATTTTAAATTTGCATGTTATATTTATATGTGTGTTACCGATCCATTTAAACATTCACAAGGCCGTTTGTGTTCTGGCCCAACACTAATTTGCTATTTCATTAATGGGATTTACGGTATTTGATTCCGATTTGTTTATTTAAGTTTTTATAGTTAACCTTAATTTTCTATTTCATTTACATGATTAAATATATTGATTCGAATTGTTATTTTATTTAATTATTGTTAAAACTAGTGTATCCTTTTCTAGTGTAATGAAATATATATATATATATATATATATATTCGTTCGATTATTTACTTTTAAATTTAATTTGTCATTGATACATGCTCTATCTACAATAGCTGGGCCTGTAGTACTGATTTATTCGTCGTTATTCTTTGACCCGAATGGATTCAAATAGTTTATGATTTTATTTTTACTATCCGTATACTGTAGGCTAAAATTTTTGCACGTAATTACAACAGGCTATTATTACTGTCATTTTGATAGGGATTTAATTGCATCATGACCTCTGTCTCTATTCAATAGGCATATATCTCTCATTCCTACATGTCTAGAGATATTACGGTTGCTTTTATGAGATTATTAGCACGGTACCTGTAAGGGTAATCTTTAAATTTACACTTTCGGCTCATCCATCATTACAGCCCTATACTCTAATTAACTTTGTCTGAGGATGGATATTCCTATTTAAATGTAGCGCTATTATCTTATCCTCCTCGGTGTGCCGACATGACCACACACGACTTATGAACACGCGACATTTGAACACGGACATTTGAACACACGTGAGATGATCACAGAGACATATGAGCACTAGACATATGAACATACAACCTCATTATCGCAATGACAGATTAACACAGTCATCATGAACATGCGATATTAGAAAACGAAATATAGATATTCAGCATGAAAATTATAGACGAAGTATAGAGTGTACATAAATTAAGACAAAACACAACAGAAGAACACGAAGTAAAAAATGTGCTTTGATGAGTACTTGAAATGTCCTTGTACAGTTGAACACGCGGCAAACTAACAGTAGACTAAACGTCCTTTGATGTTCCCTGATGCATAATTAAGCACTAACTAGGTGAGACAAAGAGCAAATATATAAACCGAACTTTCAGCATAAAAAATTAAAAAAATAAAACTTGTCTCATTTTATTTAAATATTAGAATTAGTTTTAATTATATTAATCACCCATGGCAACACACATGGATTCGATAAATTATGGAGTTTCTATAAAAGGTCGACGAACAGTAATGTTCAAAGATTTTGAGTATATTAAAGTGCGTGAGAATAAGAATGGAGAAGTTTATTGGCGCTGTAAAATGTATAAGAGTTATAAATGTAACGCTCATCTGAAAACATTCGAGGATAGAATCGTTAGCACCCAAGATCCAGAACATACGCATCAAGGCAACAGCGCAACCTCACTTACTCGTCTTGCTGTCGCTGAGATGAAACAAAAGATGGGCGAAACGTCCGCCACACCTGCAGCTGTTGTAGGAGTTGTTTCGCATCCGCTCGAAAATGATGTTCTGCAGACATTACCAAAACGATCAACACTTGCTCGCTGTCTTCAACGCCCTAGAAACGCTGCTCTCAAACAGAACGATAACGGAGCTACTTTGCCTCCTCTACCTTCTGATACAACTTTCATCGTTCCACGGCGCTTTCTGAAATGCTTCTGCACGATTCAGGACCGGAAGGGGACCGAGTGTTAATCTTTGGAAGCTCTGATCTGCTTGACGGGCTTGCACGAGCAAAATTGTGGATAGCAGATGGAACGTTCAAGGTTGTTCCCTCTATCTTTTTCCAACTGTACACCATCCATTTTGAGCTCGTTCAAGGCAACAATCCTGTTGGAATTTACTGCTTAGTGACGAACAAGGATCGGACGACATACGATATCATCATGCACCAACTGCGAATTCTCATTCCGTCGGCCAATCCTGAACGTATTCTGGTCGACTTCGAAACGGCTGTGATGTCTGCTTTTCAGGCTGCATTTCCAAATGCAGCCATCTCAGGATGCTACTTTCATCTCTGTCAGAGCGTTTTGAGAAAAGCGAATGAAGTTGGGATGAAGCAGGCCTATGAATCAGACAACATCGTTCGCGTAGCAGTCAGATGTATACCTGCATTGGCTTTTGTCCCGGTGGCTGACGTCAATGATGCTTTTGAGCTTCTATCAGACAAAATAAGCGAATTAAATGAGCGGATACCTGAGCTTCTTTCATACTTCGAACACACTTACATCCGTGGACGAAGACGAGCTGGAAGAGTTCAAAATTACGGCCCGAGTTTGTTCTCAATACAACGTTGGAATCATCATGAAGCTGCAGCCGAGGGTATAGTCAGAACCACAAATGCAGTAGAGGGATGGCATTACGGTCTCCAGTCCTTGTTCCAATGCCATCATCCTACTCTATGGGCTTTCCTGGATGGCCTCTCGAAAGATTTACAGAAGCAGAAAGCGAGTTTTCTTCAGGGAATATCCGGCGTCAATCAATTGCCAAGGAAGAAATATCGTGAATTGAAAGAGCGAGTAGGACGTGCAGTTAATCTGTATTTAGCAGTGAATGTTCTAACTTTTTTGAAGTCGATGGCACACCTCTCTCATGAATAGTTTTTCTTGCGGATTGTTTACTAAATCTACTATTTATGGAACTGCAGTCGATAACTATATTTGTACGCTATCTGCAATTCTATATACGTGTGACAATATTTTTAAACGGTAATAAATTTGTTGTTATCTGTAATTTTACCTTCCAGGAACATATATTAAATTTAATTTATATTTTGTGTTCTTATGGTGCGTGTTCATAATGACTGTGTTAATCTGTCGTTGCGATAATGAGGTTGTATGTTCATATGTCTAGTGTTCATATGTCTCTGTGATCATCTCACGTGTGTTCAAATGTTCGTGTTCAAATGTCGCGTGTTCATAAGTCGCGTGTTCATAAGCCGTGTAACCATCCTCCTCATATTATGATTTAATTAACCCTGATTTCTGGGTCCTTATGGTTTGTTGAATTTGAGTTTTATAAAGGATATTACGATTCTACTCGACGTTAGAATTTTCTTTAATGTTAAATTATTATAATTGTTTGACTATTGCATCGATTTCCGCAAATCCCCTTCC
The DNA here is from genome assembly GCA_022537955.1 of Schmidtea mediterranea. Lineage (NCBI taxonomy): Eukaryota > Metazoa > Platyhelminthes > Tricladida > Dugesiidae > Schmidtea > Schmidtea mediterranea. The sequence continues at coordinate 202,779,270 of CM039680.1, read as the reverse complement.
CTTTAACCAAAAATTGATCTTAAGGTGTATGTATGTTTATGTTAAATTTTAAGAGTGCCCAATGGACTACTTGGTGTGATAATTTTGGCCGATATGTTTCAAAATTTAGGTCGAATTTTCGGGAGTTGGGAGAAAGGGAGTCAGTCAAAAGACTGGTTCCCGATCTCGCCACTGCCCCTATAAGCGAAAATGATTTGAAGTTTGAGCCCGTCGTTACGCACGGCGAGATCTCTCACGAGCACGAGATATTGGCAGATGAACCGCACTTATACCACACGGTAGAAATCAAAATAAATCAAAACAATGGCAAAAAAATTGACATTTGATAGCACCGGGCACAAATCCGGCTCAGATAATTTATTTTTGTATAACAAACCATTTACTTCTATTTTAGTTAATAAAAAAAACAACATGAACCATGTCAACCGATCGGAAACACCAATGGATCCTATTTTCACAAACAGCTGCTGTGAATTACCTACCCTTGCTTTAAAAAAGGGGACTGATCTACATGATATTGAATTGTGCTACAAAATGTACACATTCCTCAATGGATCTGCTGAAATTTCTATAACAAATGCAGTCAAATATTGGAGAACGATCAAATCTGCTGCAAAGATTGATCATGACTTCTCCTACCTAATGGATCAATTATTAAATCCCACTGAACCAAAAAACTTCCGATCAAAAACTCTATTTGCAATTGAAACCTTCTGGAAATTAATTAAGGATGTGGTATATCATGATGAATTTGCTAATATTAAATATCTTGAATTTTTTACTAATAAAAACTATTTTAATATCTATAAAAATTTCATCTTTAAAAAATCAAAAAACCATTTAAATAACAACTCTTCACATGCACAGAATATAGTAAAGCCACATGCACAGCCTTTATCTTATAAGAATGCGTTACTTAAAAACGTTGAAAATGAAAATTCCTTTAAGCTACTAACTGAAATTACAGACAACTTCTTTAATATTATTAGAATTAGCTTACTAAACATTAAACATATAATCAACAAAGACTACTACTTTAAGAATTTCTTAACTGACTTTTTCTATATCTTTTATATTAAATTAAAAAAACTTTTAAATAAAAAATCTCAAAAAACTATTACCTACTTTGACTCTAGAACATCTACACTGCTTAAAATTATCAATTCAACAGATAATTACTTTATTAAAATCGAAAATTTATTTAAAAATATTAATAATGATTTAAATTTTAAAGAAAAAATTGATATTATTTTATATGATTTCTTATATATTTTAAAATTTAAAATTAACACGCTTATTAATAATTTGTTTATATATCCAAAATTAACCAAAATAAATCAAAACAATGGCAAACAAACTCACTTATGCTCAAAACTCACAAATTTCTGACCTCTTCCGCACTCAGGAACCTCTATCTGATAACTTCTCTCCTGAATCACTATTTACTCTTTGCACCTCTACTATCTCTAACTTAGCAACACCAAATGAACCTCATAACTTAATTTTACTAGCTCCTGTACACCAAATAACCTCCAAAATAATTACTAAAGATATCCCAAACCAACACCCCTTCCATCTTGTCTTAATCATCAAAACCAATCAAGTATAACTCCATGTAAGATTTTGTATAAGATGAATCGAAGAGGAAAACTTATTTGTAGGACAAAGCATCGTAACAAAACCTTATGCAAACCCATCTCTATATATGACCGATCTCTCATCTTTGAACATGCACAACAAGTACACAATAAAACTATAACTAATAAAACCATTATTGACTGTGGTTTCTGTAAACCAAAAAAGGACCAAACCAACATAGTATTGTCAAAATTAACTTTATTGATCTATATAAACACATTCAGTAGAAATAGACAACTGTCGTAAAAATAATCAAATAATTAAAATTAACTCATCCAATGAAATAACATGTCACAACAATAATAAAGGTAAAAATATACGTTTGTGCTATCACAAATTTCCATATAATACTACAATAGATGACATTATGCTATATATGACTAAAAAACACAAAAAAGATTCTTTGATAAAAAGGCTGAAATCTACTGTTACTGTGGAGCCTGGATTAGCATTCTCAACATCGAATCACATATTAATGATACACACCCTTCTATACCAAACACCAATAGCACAAATTGCATAGACAAAACAGATAATAACAAAGACTTTTTTGATAACATTTTAAACACTGATGAGACCAACCTATAGAATTACCAAAAACACTTTTATTCACAAAAAACATTGACTCTGAATCACTATGATGGTCCCAGCACTCGATTAAGGCTTTCATCTTTACTCATGCTATGAAAAAATCTTCCATATTCGTCGACCCCATATCTTCAAACTCCTTCATCCAACACAACTTCAAAACTTTCTTCTCCACCTTCCCCTTCCATAAATTCTCTGACTGGAACGAGATCATTATGCCTATGTGCAAACCCAATGGATCATGGTTCCTTTTCTTTCTTGATAAAAAACGTAAATTAGCTACTCTTATTGACCCTCTATCTGAGAACAGCCTTATCCAACACTCTGACCTTGCTTGTGATATTTTGAACACAATCCTTAACCTTCAAAATATCGTCCTTGAAACTGATATAGACCTAAGCTCCCTTGAATATCCTCGCTGTTCCAGAAATGATGACTCTCCCTTTTTTATCTGTCACTTCTTAAAATGCCTTAATTCGAGTGTACCCATTTCTATCCCAGACTTACCTAATATGACCAACAGTATAAAATCAATAATTATTAATTATATTAGAAATGGTTTCTTAGAAACTGATATCCGAAAGTATAAAAACTATATAGACAGTCTTATTTTCCAAATGGACAATACTGATGATACAGTTAATTGTTCACTTATTGAGATTCTTAAAATTAACAATAACTTAAATCCTCTTAAATACAAAATTAAAACTAAAAGTGATATAATATATAAAAGTAAAAAGAGTGAACATGAATTAGAATGTTCTAAGAGATATAAATTTAATTATAAACCTAATGAACAAATATCAAAAATTTTAAACTGTAATGATATAATAACTATCAAACCTTGTATGAATAAATTTATTAGTATTTTTGCAAACAATACCTCTCCTGTCTCTGAATTTAGCACAATATAACTTTATAACTCTCCTGAAAATGACACAAACACTCCTACTTGCCCTGAGGATATCAAATTAATCTTAAAAAAACTTAAAAACACTGCCCCTGGTCTTGATAAAATATCCTTCTCTGACTGGCGTATCATCTCTCCTGACTTTCTCTTTCCTACTTCTATGTGTAACAACATCCTTCGAACACTTCGCTGCCCCGAAGACTGGAAAACCTTCACACTAAGCTTATTCTTAAAACCGGTAAATCTGACAAATCTTTCCTTGCCTCCTCCTGGCGACCTCTTGCTATAATGAACACCTCCTATAGAATTTTTGCAACCCTTCTTAATGATAGGATACTTAATTGGATATTTTCAGGCAATCTTCTCTCTAAAAACCAAAAAGCAATAGGAGCCTCTGATGGATGTGCTGAACATCAAACTACAATAAATCTTATAAGAGACTATAGTATACGAAATAATAAACAACTACATATTATATGGCTATACATTGCAGATGCTTTTGGCTCGATCCCCCATGACCTCATCTGGCACACCCTTACTGAAATGGAACTTTCTAAAAATACCATAAGTCTCCTTAAAGATATGTACACCGGGATCAACACTTTCTTTGACTATGAGGGTGAGACATCAGACCTTATACCATTAACTAAGGGAGTCAAGCAAGGCTGCCCTCTCTCTATGACTCTTTTCTGCATCACTATTGACTTTATAATCAAAACTGTCCTTGAGAAACACCCCTTCTTCTTTAATGGACACAACATTAGCATCCTTGCATATGCTGATGATTTAGTTCTTATTGCTGACTCACATACATCTATCCTTGACATGTTACATAACACTGTTGAATGTGCAACCAATATGAATCTAAAGTTCAAGCCTTCCAAATCTGGCTACATGGACACGTCTAATGCAAATAGACAAACCTCTTTATATAACGAAACCATACCTACTGTCAACAATGACGATCTTTACTGCTATCTTGGTGTAGACTTTTCTTTCAGTAAAAAACACAACATAGATGCACGACTAAATATATGTACGCATGACACAAAACTGATCTTTGATTCATACCTTCATCCATCTCAAAAAATTTATTCATACAAAACTTTTATCCATTCAAGGCTCATCTTCACTCTTCGTAATTGTAATATTAATCATATGGTATTAGATTGCCATAGTAAACTAAAAACTAAAGGTCGTGAAAGTCAACTTGGCTTTGACCAAAAAATTAAAAATATGATTAAACCAATGATTGGTGATTTTTTCCATCAAATAAATAATAATTTTATATATGCTGATTGTAAGCTTGGAGGACTCGGTTTCACTTCCTCTATCGACGAATATATAATTCAAAGTGTAGTACACACTCTTTATATGATTAGCTCTAAGGATGAACTTTTTTCAAATATGTATATAAGCGAACTCAAGGATGCTAGGGGGAATGGTGACATACTTAGAGCACTATCCTGGTTAAATGGGGAAATTAAAATTACATCCCGATATGACAGCAGTTTTAGGAAATTTAGAAAATCTGTTATTAGACTAAAAGATAAATTCAACATTAATGTTAAACTTAAATATATTGATGCCATTATTAACTTAGAAATTAATTATAAAAATCGAATCAAATACTTTAATATTAACAACCTTAATGAAACCTCCTCTGAGCTGCACTACCTTATAAAATATGAATATGCCTGTAGATGGTATATGATGCCTTGCCAAGGATACATTGCTGCGTTTATTGGTGAAAGTAGCACAGCTGCCTACCTTATTCAATCAGAAATACTAACTGACTCACAATACTACTTCTTAATAAAAGCAAGAAATAACATTCTAACACTAAATTATACACCACACAAACTGAAACAAAACAAAGCAATAACTACATGCAGACATTGCAAAAAGCTCCCTGAAACTCAAGCACACGTATTCAATCACTGTACATCAAAACCGCATGCAAAACGCAATAAACACAAAAGAGTACTTGAGGCAATAGTTAACTTCCTTCTTGAAAAAAACTTTGACGTTGATGTTGAGAAAACACCCATAGGAATTAACACAACCTTAGTTCCTGACCTTTTAATAACATCTAAAAGAAACAAATTAATACATATTGTTGACCTTAAGGTTCCTTATGACTCTAGAATAAACTTTGACAATGCTAGAGCTGATAATTACAAAAAATATAAAAACCTTGCCATTGATATTAAGCATGTACATAAGCGAAACACAACTGTAACTGCCCTAGTAGTAGGCACTCTTGGATCTTGGGATCGCTTTAATACACCTCATCTTAAAAAAATAGGATTGACTAAAAATGAAATTAAAACATTGTCTGAAAAAGCTTGTGCTGCTGCTGTTAAAGCAAGTTATGACATATACAGAGAACACACTTCTAAAGACTAAATACTTTGAATATAATTTGCACTCTCTACTATTAAGTCAGCTGTGTACCTTGGCCTTATTAACTATTTATAATAACTACCTTTATTTATAACTAACACCCATATAACTTAAATATTAATTATATAATAATAACATCCATTACTTATAATAACTAGCACCCATATAATTTTAATCTTAAATTATATATATAATAACTTTCATTATTTATAAATAACACTAATCTAATCTAAACTTTTTATATATACTTATAATATACAATATCTATGAATAACTTCCATTTACCTAATTAAATATAATATTCATTATACCTATACTAACCCAAATATACCTAGTGTAATCCTATTATATTGTACATGCAATGCTTTTATTACAGGATAATATATATGAAAATTAATCTATGCTGCTAATACTACAAGCAATGAATCGATAAATAATAATACAGAATAACTACTAATGGAGAAGACAGATTAATGAAGACAAATTTATATTATTTAACAACATTGAAATTCCAATGAAGTGCTTACCGGACTGAATGATGAAACGCTTACTTTAATATGTCAAAACCAATGCTGATGAAACTCCTGATGATGTACAAACGGCTGGACTACATTTGAACTCCAATCTACAATTCATGATGATATACTGACAGCTGTAGCACCCAAACCGAACGTTGAATGTGACCCTCAGAGTCATACTAAGGGCTGGAAATGCTTTTTCCGCCTTGAGGTGTGATATCGTGGATAAACTGAAATTTTGAAGGGCAGAGTAATCGAACTCGCCTTAGGCCCAGAAGAGGCCACCGGATTTTAATTAATAAAAATTTGATTTTTTTTTATGTAGGAGTTTAATTACTTGTAGTTTGTGTGGCTGTGTGCCGGAAAAATTTCGACAGAAAAACACAATTCATATTCTCAGATTCATATAATTGCTCATAATTACATTGCATCCATTCATTACATCTCTTTCATGGCACATAATAATCACTCATCCTCACTTCAATTGTTTTCAAGAGTGCTTGTCAATAATATTTCGTTACGTTCGATTCCAAATACTTTGTGATCCAATGCTGTTTTTCCTTCTAATAAACGTATTAGTTTTTTAAGAGAAAAAGTGATCCCTCACAAGTGATTAAATTACTACGAAAATGAATTGTTATATATACCTGTTTTGTGACCCTAACCTTGCGTGTTAATTTTAATGCGACAAAACAAAATTTGACCTTGAGATTATTTGTAATATCTAACTTTAATTTTTATTTTTTTCTTGATTTAGATTGACAATTTATTTCTTAAATTTTTAATTGAATTTTTCCAACCAAAAATAATTTATTTTAATTTAATTTTCCATTAACTCTGCTTTTATATAAATTGTCATTTTTCGGTTAAATCTTTATCTTATTCTGTTATTTTTATGTTAATTTCGTGCGGTTCTTGGTGCGTTTTGTTATTATTTTGATTTATTTTTGTTTTTGATTTTTTTATTTTAATTGTATCTTTCTCATATTTTTAGGTGTTTAGTTGGTGTTTATAGGTCTGATTTTAAATCTGCATGCTGTATTTGCGTGCTATTTCCAATTCATTTAAACAAGATTCAGTGCTGTGATTAAATACGAAAATTAAAAATCAAGGATAAACAAATACTAGGATTTGTTCAGCAGAAAATTGGTAGAGTACTCTATAAAGACTTAAAATAACTTCACGAATCACTAAAATAGTTAGAACAAATCTTGACGAGTTCGAAACTACATATTATAGAAACGTAAAATAACATCGAAAATGTTTATAGATTATATAGAAGACTAAACAATAATATTCATTGAGAAAAATTCATCAACAGGATAAATCACATAACGAGATCGAGAAATAAATTACCATAATCATAATTACTATAAATCCAATGAGACGTAATCACAATAAAAATACTCCAAACGGGAATAAAAATAATAATATGGCATATCGAAATAAATAAGTCCATGTAAGATTCCTGATAAGTTCATTCGGGTAAGAAGTTCCATGATGGTTGATGCAGGCATCATGACCAGTCGGCTGGGGTAAGGAGTGGCTCTGTCTTCTGTCACCGAGACCTAATGCAAAGAATAGGGGTGATCATTCACCAGATTGATGTCCTGCAAGAAAATTTAACGAGAAAAAATAGATAATTATCTTACGAGATACGCCAAAGAATAGAAAATCATCGACGACACTTCGCTACGCTGTTCGAAGTAAAAACGTCGTCATGTGTAGATTTAGTAAAACAAGTTGGTTGAATTGAGCGACGTAATAATTCCCACAATCTATTTATTTTGTTAACAAAAACGCTATCAAATCCCAGATAAACCAAATCGATTTAATTGACATACTCCTAATATAAACTCCAAAATATTGACGAATAAATAAATCTGATTGGTTGATGTGCGGTGGATAGCAATCTGACGTCGTCACCTGGAATATTAAATTTCTGTGTGTTAACCTGACGAATCTTCGAGAAAATAAATGCTAAAATACCAGGTAAAATAATTGGAAGAAATTTTTGATTTGCACGATACTAAATGTCATGCATACACCCACGAGCCAGATAGATATAAATAGTCGATTATAGAAGAACATGGAAGTTTATAATACAATCAATTAAGACGAAATGAACGAGCATCGAGATGAAATACAATGGTTCCGAAAATGGACAATGAAATCAAGAACTGTATCGACCATAACAGACGACGTGAAACCCGACCAAATGAATTGGTGGTGAGACGGGATGACGAGGATAAGCATGTAGTTTTATTTATTACAAATTTTTAACAATTTTATACGAGGAACACGTAGGCCGTCATGAATCGAAAATCGCCCCACGCAGTAACTCCGAACCGTCCCAAAGAACAATTATCGAGAAGAAAATAACTAATACCCTCATATGGCCATGAGAGATTTGTTCATACTTAATAAATTAATTAATGAGAAAGAGAAATTTTGTTATTGCTTCTACAAATCTATGCGGGGATATAGTTTTTTTACTTATCAGAAAAAAAATTAAATAAGAGGTTAAACCAACTCGTATAACCGAAGACCGACTCGGAACGCACATGTATATCAATGAATCAATGTGGTGGTTTGAGGTCACCCATGCTCTTTACTTTCGTCCAGTATCGTCTTCATATTTTGCCTCACAACGCTACCAATATACTAACGAAGGAATCCCAACTGGATTGCAGCATGCCTCTACAATACGGGTACTGTGTAAAGGGAAAATTATGACTAGGCCGATTTCAAATAGTTAAAACCCGATATTCACAATTAAAATAAGAATTTCATCAACAAAATTCATCTATCAAATTGCAATTTGTTTTCATGGATATAAATGATCTAGGAATTTAGTTTAAATAACGTTACCTAAAACCTCGTTTGAAGAAAATACACTGATTTTGAATTCAGCTGACAAATTACAACGTTAGAAAAATGGCACATATCACAACGCTTTCACAACCAAACGAACGAAACGTCTCCTCACCTTCCGCTCAAATCTATATTAATTTCCTTATTCATAAACCTACTATTAAAGTAATCGACGCGTCCAGAATTAAAGTCAGATTCCCGGCACAAACAGCAGCACGATGCCGACAGGCGATGTGGGACGCCGGCTATTCAATATCTCCGGTAAGAGAGTCAAGGGAGTACCGCCGATCCAACATGGTCATAAAACGCGAGCCTGGGCAAAATTCTGCTCGAGAGGCTCGTCAGAGATCCGAATTTACTTTAGCCCGATTAGAGATTCATCAGAGGTAAACCAACTGGCAGGTCCCTATGGTCAGGCGACGGCTAGACAGAGTAAACGCGGACATAGCCGCGGGAAGAATACCAAGTACCGATGGGTACAACCTCAGATACGGAGTATCCCTATAGACGGTTACTACCAGGGATATACGGAATTACAACAACTACGACCCGGTTCCCATCAAGCTCTCGCAACTTTCATCGTCAGCGAAGATGATAGCCACAGATGAAATCACTATGTAGTTGAAATAAATTTTAGAATCATTATGTTTTGTAATTTGATAGTGTACACCAATAATTAATTCTAATTAATAAACAGGTCAACAACTAACCATAGTAATCATAAGGTATTAACTTATGGAGACCCGATAGATTTTTGAAAAGAATAAGCTCATGTATAACTGAGGAAATGAAATTCTGTCAATAACTATTTCTATAAGATTTATTACTGATGGTACGTAAACTTTGCTAACTAATAGCTTATTTGTAGATAAGCAATCACTCAGATCTCTGAGTAAGGAATTAGTAAAGTCCCGGAGAGAAAACGCGGAACTCCACAACCAACTCATCCAATAAGTTGCGAAATGCAGAGGATTTGCGCGACATGGATCAAACCCTCCAGAGCGAAATTCATATATCAGAGATTGACCACCGCTCAATGTGGATGGGCGGAGGAGAAGCAGCTGGTCCAGAACCAACGGATTCAGATCAAGAGCTTGGAGGTATCACTGTCGGCTTGCCAGGAGGGCAGCGCAGTGACCTTCCCGTTGGTGTTCGCACCAGCCCAGATAGCCTATAGGGATCAAGTAGCACCACTATGCCGGTAGCTGCTAAACGACCTCAGTGACGACCATGGAAGGCGGAACGGGCAAAACGCGCTCGGAACAAACAACGGAGCGGAATCAACAATAGAGAATACATCCGTAGTTTAGATCAGGAATATGTAGCTTGTATTATAAAAAAATATATTTTCTTGTTATCTTATAAGTTAATAGCCTACTTTGTAAAATCTATAAGATGAAATTGAAGAAGTAAATCGAATAGAATGCTTATGAATATTAAGTTCACACAGAAGGGACCGAGGTTGTGAATAGCGAGTAGACCTTCTATCGGTAGCGCGTTGAACTCACCATGAGGCCGGGCCTTAGCAGTTCTACAGTAGAACTCACCTTTGGCGGTCTCATAACCAGTGGTTACAGTTCCAACGTTGCCTAGAAAACGGGTAACCATTGGTGGACAATGAAAGCTTGTATGAAATAGGTCAAGGTTATGAACCACTAACCCCACAAGTATAAGAGAATTTAAATGGTTATCTAAAGGAATAACTTTTGTTAGATCTTCAATACAAACTACCAGTGATTTTTTGGTTTTTGATTTTAAAATATCTCTTGAATAGGATGAAATTTTATAAAAAAACTAGACATAATCCCGTGCTTCGCTACTGTTATCATTTTCTAATTAATTAATGTTTTAATAAATTACTAAGTTTCATTTTTCACATTATTTATAATTAGCATAGTTACTATATAAAATATTAAATGAGTTTGCTTTTTTTGAGGTTTAATATTGTGTAGCAATACTGTTGAGGTTCCGTGTTTGAAACAAAGTCTCGAGTAATTTAATTTAAAAGTATACAGAAACTCAACTGGTTATCGAATCGTATTCTCCCCCATAAACTTCAATAATTCATTAGTTACCATTCTCCAGCTTATTATATTACATATTGATATTATTCTTGATTAAGTCACAAATTGTCAACGAATTATCAAATTAAAATAAATATTCATGTTTAGACTTTACTGAATGACAGATGTAAGTTATTTTCTAATCGCAATTAACTGCGCACATCTATTGAGTGAATTAGTTAGCGAATGTTACTTAATGAACTGAATACAATATTAGTGAATTCATAATTGCATTACATATTACTTCACATTTATAGCATAAAACCGTTTTCGCTTTCGAAAAACTTCCACTTCTTCTCAAATCTAAAATATAAAAAATTATTATATTTCAGTATTGTTGGTACAAACAGTCATCAATTAATTAAAAGTAGGTTATGTTTAGCAGTGGTGTATAAGGCTAATGGCTTGAAGGTTGATGTTATTACAAACAACATATACAACATTTTGGGTTTCCCCATTTTTATCGACGACAATATTTAATTTTGTTGGATACTTATATACTTATATATATATATATATATATATATATATATATATAATGTGGCAAACAAAAATTTTTAGAGTTTTATATATTAGACTTCATACAATTTCCAATAAAATAATCTTTTTGATGGATTTACAAGATTTATAACTCGAACATGAAAATTAATATAAAATCAAACAAAACCAAGAAGTTCAAAAAGAAAAAGGAAATGAAATAAAATTTAATGAAAAGATAACATGACAAGATAAGATAAATTGAGATAAATAATAACTAAAACTGACACCACAAATCAGGAAAATAACGAAATTTAGACTTAATAAATCGAACTTCAAATCATTTTTACTATATCAATGCACACACTCAAAAATAGGTATAATACCGCAAACGAATGAACAGAAAAAACTTTTGTTTTAGGAAATATACAATTCTTATCTCCTGATGTTGCCGCAAAATTTGTAGGTGAAATCTTTCATTTCCTTCCTGAAGTTCTCTGACTTCGGTTTTCAGATAATCTGTTATCTCGGACAATAAAAATACAATAATAAAAAATAATTTTAAACATATTTTACTTCACATTAATGTAAAAAAGATGCAACAAAAGAGTAGAAAAAATAAAGGCATCCTTATATTAACTTATTTCTAATCACATTCAAGTTAACTGAAGCAAAAGTCAACATTACATTACGTTTTATTTGAACTGCTCTACGTCCAGGTAGGAAAAAAGTTCTCTCAGTCTCATTAGTTGAATTTTGAATATGTTTGTTGGTGTCCGCACTTATATAGATTGACATACGTATGATCGGCCGAGGATCATTGAGGGTTACCTAGACTAGAGCTCTACGACGATCTTCCATATTGGGTCATTTAACTCAATCAGTTAGTTTATCAGACTATACCAAGTAAGCTATGATACTATTCTCTCTAATAAGAGCAGTAATATTCCACTGGCACTTCTTGTACCATTTCCCGCATATACAAGGGTTATTATTCCGTGCAGCTTCAAAAATGCATCCTTTAGGTTCGAGCCATTAAAGTAAGTCAACTTTTCACAATACGAGATCTTAAAAGTAATGCATTTCTCAATCATTTGAAGCCTGGCAGATATGCCAAATTTTACCTTTAATCTACCTTTATAGATTAATTAATTTACCTTTATAGATGATTTCCGGAACTTTCTAAAGATTGTGTCAGAGTGATAATTGCGTCTAATATCTTTGCTCATCCAAAGGAGCGTCGCGTCCGGGTCACTATCAAGTCGTGCATCAGTAAACTCATGAATAACCATTGACTCAAACCAGAGGCAGATCCCAACTACAAAATCTTGGGGTGCTAATTTTTTCAGTCATAGTCATAGTTTTACAAAGATTAAAATATGCTCCAAATGTAAATCCCAAAAGGCTGACATTGAGAGAAAAATATATTTTTACTTTGCACAACAACCTTTTCGTGTTTTACATTTATTTTAATAAATAAAAGAAATTTTTGTGAATATCAATTTTTTTAATTCCTGATAAAGTTTATAAAGGAATAAGAAACGCACTCTTTTGATACTTACATTTAGAAACAAGTTTATTAAATAACAAAAAAAATTTATAAACGGCATAGAACCATAAGGCATCCATAACTATTAATTAAAAAAGTAAAATTGGTGGGTAAAGAAAAGCTCGCTTTTCTATAATTTGACATTTGTCTCGCACAACTATAAGTTTTTTCTCCAAGGCCTTCAATACTAAATCACTTGCTCATTCACTTGTCATGCGGGATCGTGCAAATGTCATAATATGATCGAAAGTTGAAAAGTCCTCTCTTCAGCTGTTGAAATAGAAATCGTCTTGACCACTTGATCTAGCTTTTACATGTCGATTGGTTTTTCAGTTTGCATACTTCGCTTAGGCCGTTTTATTTCACATTCTAAAAGTGTCTCGTTGATTGTCAAAGCATAGCGAAAGCGTTTGAGTTCAGAAAGAATAGCAAGTACTTTGTGGAAAGTCCTACAGCTGTAAATATAAACTATCCTAAAAAGTTGCCGATAAAATAGTGCAGCGTCATCTCCGTTAGCACTATTTTGGATACTAAGCTTTTACAAAGTGAGTAGAATTGCGTACAAACGATCAAGTACCACATCTAAACCCTCAAAGTGCAAGTCCAGTGAATGTTATGGTGGTGGTTTTTTTCTTTACCTGATAAAGAAATGACCTTTGTGCTTTCTCAAAGATAATAGCATTGTTAAGTTTGCTCATAAAAATATGCAATTTATTGATTTTTTTCATTTTTAGAGACACTATAGTAAACGTTTCAAGCAATCGTCTAACAATCAGTGCAGTGAACATATACTGCAGTTGGATATTCACGAATGAAGTGACTACAAACCCCATTTTCATCCTTTGACATCACACTAGTTCCGACTGCGCTAATTATATAAGTGTTGAACTATTTATTTTACGTAAGAGTGTTTCTAAGCATGGGAAATATTAGCTACACCAACGTCTTTTAACTCAATAAATGCGTAACACCTTTCGTTGATTTCATTGTCATAAAAATATCTGAATCATATACTTGATTGTTTATCATCAGAATTGTCCGAGCTTTCGTCGATCAACAGAGAAAACATTTCTGCTCTTTCGATTGAAATGAGAATTTGTTCTCTAGTCACTATGACTGTTCTTATTATTAGCTCTTAATAGATTGTTTTGATATATAAGTCAACATTTTCCCTGTATTTCTTTCATATACATTGTTGATATATCTGAAATTCCTTATTGGTGTGCATCTGCATTTCAATAAATTCTAAAAAATTCCCCTCATTAAAATAATTTTTTGATTCATATCATCCACAGAATGATAGCTCTTGCCTAAAAATGGACAAATTCAAGAAAATAAAGCATATAATTTCTGTTCTCTTCTTTCAGAAGCTGATGTAATGGATCACTTTTTTCGGCCTGTGTGATATAAGCTTGTTTTACATCGCTTGATTTGTAACGTGTTGTTTGCACGAGTTGTGTTTAATGAAACTGGAGAGTGATTGGTCGAGTGCATTAGGCTAGTTGTTGTTGTCCTTTGGGATGAATGAGTCTTCAGTCAGACCACGAAGTGTTTGATTAAAAATACAACAGCAGAAACAAAATGCTTTGTTTAATACTAAATCAAATTCAACCCATTCAAATCTGGAATACCATGTTAGTTAAAAGCATCATGTCATTTTTTACATACGTTTTGTAAAATAGGATATTGCAATGAGAATTGGCTGTAAAAAATCACTTTCTTTCTTCCAAAGTATAAAATTCAAATCCTCATGTTGCGGCCTTACGGAAATTCTTAAAGAATATTGTGTGCTATTTTTTTCCTCGGGTCTAACAATACCACCATCATTTTGCTGAGATGAAAAAGACTAGATATATTGGTGTGTTGTATAGAGAGGGGTTCGATGATACAAAATTGATAAGTCTAACTTGGGTTGTGGTTTAGGTCTAAATTGCATGGTGCATTACTTAAAATTTTTGCAAGGTTTGCTAGATTCCATAATATAAACAAATAATAATATAAAATGTATATTTATATGCACTTTCACATATGCGAGGATGACACAAACATTTGTTAGATAAAGTAAGAATAATAACTCATATATCTTACATGCATTCATAATTTCGAAATTATTTTTATGTAGCAAAACCTAAAGAGGTGCCCACCCCCACCTTCCAGACTTGAACTGTTTGTCTTTGAAGTTCAACAAAAGATGGTCTGGACAATACTTTGACTAATGTATTCATTTATTGCTAAGGTGAACCCGAGACCTCCAGAAGAAATAGTTAATGAGCTTGTGCAAGGAGTCTCCAATCATTTCCTTAATGATATTGTTGGGCCAGCACACAAATAGCCTTGAGAATTGTTTAAATGCATCAGTAATACAGCACGAAAACCCAGCACCAAGATAACTTAAAATATAATATACAACACCAACTAAACACTTTAAAATCTGAGAGAATATAAATAAATATAAAATCAAAAACATAAAAGTAAAATAAAATAAATACAAAATGCATCAAGAACCGCACGAAATCTACATAAAAAATAACATAATAACAAGAAAATTCGAACGTAAAATGACCATTTATATAAAATTAAAAAATAAATGAATTAAATGAATAAAAATAAAATATTTTTGGATGAATAAATTTATTTAAAAATGTTAAAAATAAATTACCAATTTAAATTAAGAAATAAATAAAAATTTAATGTAGATAACATAAATAATTTCAAAGTCGAATTTTGTTTAATTGCAGTAAAACTAACACGCAAGGTTAAGGCCAAATTATAGGTATAAATACCGATGTGTTTTCACAAATTTTCAGTCTTATTTTTCGGAGAAAAAATTTCATTACAGAACTGTATAACTGGTTGTATAACTGGTTGAGAGCCTTGCATTCAGGCAATTAACACGGGTAAGTGTTTTGCCTGAACACGATCACTCTCAACTGGTGCAATATTATTAATTGATTTTTTCGAAGGGAATTGATGGGTAATTTTTCAATTGAATTTATGGATGACTTTTCAGATCGAATTTATGGATGATTTTTGTTTTTCAAATTGAATTTATGGATAATTTTGTTTTTCCAATTGAATTTATGGATGATTTATCGAATTAAATTTATGGGATTTTCGAAGTAAATTTTATGGAATGGATACAATGAATTTCAAATGTATGTGGCCGATGTAATATGCTGAATAAATATTTTCTATCTACAGCCTTAGTCCATCGAAACTTTTATTCCAAATGCTATGGTAAAATATTATTTGTTATTCCTTTTCCGGCCCACAGCCAAAGACACATCACAAGTTAATAAAATCAAACATATTATTCGAACCATGTAAGTGCGTGGAATATCGCCAATGATTCGTGCCCGTGAAGGCTCCAGCGTGCGGAACGCAGGAGTTGGAACGTCAATATTATCTGTAGATAGGGAAATTGGAGGGTAAATGAGTAGCCCTTTGGCTGCTCCTTCATCATCCGTTTCCTGTAAAATTGACATAAATTTTTAACAACAATCGGCTCAAAATCTCTAACACCGAGTAGTCCAGTGGGCACTCATTAATTATGAAATGAACATACATAGATCTTAAGGACAAAGAGAGGGAATGGGTAGTGGGGAAAATTGCGAAATCGTTGCAACAGTTAAAATGAATAGCCATCGGAAAAAGATTAATCCGAACGACCAAAATCATGAAAAATAATGTTTTTAAATAAAAATTAAATAAATTAATTTGAGTTGAGGCGGAAAATATGGGCGGGACGCTGCTCAGATTTTCCGAATTAATTCAAATACTTAACAAAAATAGTAACGTAAAAATGGAACGTGTAAAATAAGGGCGGAACGCTGCTCAAATTTTTCGACTCAACCAAAATACTTTACCGAAAACCAGGGAAATACAAATGGATTACGGCTAAATTGTTATATAAGAAAAATATTTCTTAAAGCTGAGGAATAAGGACGAATCCCTACACAAAATTTTGTTAATAATATTGATAATAATTATAATAATTGTAATAATAATAATAATAATAATAATAATAATAATAATAATAATAATAATAATAATAATAATAATAATAATAACAATAATAATGGTAATAATAATAATAATCATGGTATTTGTAGTAATGATGATAAGAATTATGATAATAATAATAGTAGTAATAATCATAGTGGTAATAACAATAAATATAATGGTAGTTATAGTAATAAAAATAATAATAAAGGTAACAGTAGCAACAATTAATAAAGGTAATACATATTATGGCAACAATAATAATGCTGGTGATAATAATGGGAAACATTGTAGTTATAATAGGGATAAGGGTGAAAGATATAATGTGGGTGTATTTAACATAACAAATGGTGTACAGGCCAAAGAATAATCATCAGCATGGACAATAATAAGAAGGACTAAGCAAATGGACATAAAGATAGATGATATGAGAGTATAGGTTAACATTTGAAAGAGATAGGAGAATAATGGGACCTAAGAATCAAAAGCGAGCACAGGTCTTCTATCGACAGCTCGTTGGACCCAGAGATCGTTCGGTCAATTATAGTATTAGCAATAATGCTCACTTTTTGCGGACGATCTACCCACTCGAACACAGTTCCAACGTTGCTCAGCAACGGGTGCCGAGTGGTAAGCGAAAGAATATTTGTATGGGGTTGTCTGGGTAACAACCATATAGTTTCAAAATATCAAAACCCAGAAACCCACCAATATATTTAATTTTCTGATCGGAACCATGCTGTTTGATTTACGATTGTCTTTCTTACAAAATAAAGAACCATATGATAATTTATACAATTTTTTGAGTGTAAATATCAATCTCGAATGAATCAATATTTTCTGGGAAGGATGTAGATGTGAGGAGAACATCAGCCTGTCTTCTTCGAAAACGGTTTCTAATCTCTCATCGATATTATAGTTCCTTTTAAACGAAAAATCGACACCAAAATATCTATATAGATTTACGTAATTTACTGTGGGCACTTTTTCAAAATATAAAGAAGCGAGTTTCATATATCTAAATTTCACAAGTTTGAAATTTATGTTCACTGACCTAGCACAGCCAACTATCCTTTCAAGTGACAGTGCTGTTCTCATATGATTATGAGGACTAATTGATTATACATGAACATCTAAACTACTTTCATTTAAAAGATTCATAATTCAAAATTTTATTGTCATTTAATATTTTTGACAAATGAGTGATATATGACTATCCAAAGTGAAATTTATTTTCCTTTTCTCTTAATCTATCACAATGTTTTCAATATGACATCAAAATTAAACATTAAAAATTTTGCTAAATATTAATTTTATACTATTTCAACAAAACGTTTAAAAATACTTCGATAACTATCATCGTTATTTAGTTGATTCAATCATGCATTCAATAAAAAATTTATTATTTTTAAAATTTAAATAGATTTTTAATATAATTAATATTTACTAATAATATTAGAATATTTTCGTCAAATACTGCAATTTTTAATTTTTAATTATTTAGTGAGTGCTGAATTTTATAAAGTTTATTCGTATTTTTGTTTATAAAACATGAATTCAATTTCATTGGTAAAGCGCAAATTTAAAAAAAAGTTAACAGTTTTTTTGTATTTTGACTGAATGAATAAAGAAAATTTAAAAAAGCAAAAGGAAAATGAAAAAATTAAAAAGAATTTAGAGAAATATATTGATAAATCTATTAAACCACCCGAATGTTATAAAGTAATATTTAATTTTTTTTCTAATGAGCTCATTTATATTAGATTCAGCTTTTGACCGCTTGTATTCATTTATCAATCTATCAAATGGAAGTAGCATCGGAGTTTTTAGATTATTTCAAATGCCTCGATGGACCTGATTATATAACAGATAGTAGTCAAAGTTTTCTGTTTTATTCTATTCGCTGGATTCACAAAGAACAAAAACTATGTTTTGAAGATAAATGGCAGATAAAATTTCAGTATAATTTAGACGATCAGGCTATTTTATTAATTCCTGGATCGGAATTTATTAAAATAATTATGGAAGATAATTCTAACATTTTTAATGTAAGTTCATAATGCAATCATTTTTAAAATTATTCGAGAAAATCTTTTAATTTGAATTTAATGTTTTAATGATATATTAAAAATAAATGCATAATTCATATTTAATAATAACAAATAACGATTTCAGGTGAGGTTGAATAATGTCATTTAATATTTTTGACAAATGAGTGATATATGACTATGCAAGGTGAAATTTATTTGCCTTTTCTCTTAATCTTTCACAATGTTTTCGATATGACATTTCTATTTTCGTCCCTCTAAATTTTGAATTATCTAAATCAATAATTTTCAAAGTCGTCTGTGTGGATTTATTAAAATATTTAAGAAGATCTAGAATTCATTGGGCATTGATTTGGCTTTTTAACGTCTACCCTAGCTTTACTGAAGAAAAGTATAATTAATCAGTACTTTCCGGTTATCTCGACCTCATCAAAAAATGAACAATTTCAATTTTTTATTAATTTTGTTATTATTTATTATAATTATTATTATTTATAATGATTATTATTTTATTATAATTATTATTATTTTATTATTTATTATAATTATATATTATTAATCATTATTATTTATTATTATTTATTATAATTATTATTATTTTTTTATTATTTATTATTTTTATTATTATCATTTTTATTATTATTGTTACTGGAGAATTATTATTTTGTTGTTTATTGCCAAAAATTGAAATTGTTCATTTTTTGACGAGGAAAATACCAATTAATCTTACCACCCAGTTCTATGATGAACTCCACGGAGCTATAGAGGATTAAGATCTCACTTTGTGATTATTTGTTACATCTTATATGTTTCTAATTGCAAATTTTATTATATTTTCTAAAGCACTTTGTAACAATTTATATTAACAAAGTTATTAGCAAAAATGTTTGTCTAGCGTAAAATTTTGGGAAGCTTGAGAATTTTGCTGAATAATTTTATACAAGAATCATTTATGAATTAAACATACATTTAATAAATATCTGTATAAGCAATTTCCTCAAAGTTTATTCATAAAATATGACATATTTCGATCTTAACAAGAATCTGATCACTCATAATACAAAATTCACAAAGTCTTTATCTTTCTGCTCCTTCTCTGTTTGATCTTCCTTTTCCACGAATGTTTCTAATAAATGACAAAATATTTTAAAATTTAACTTGCCAACATTTAAAGTCGAACAATTCCAAATAATAGATTTTTATAAAGATTAAAACATAGTTAAAAATATTTTAAAATAAAACTTCTAATATTTTAAATCTGAATAAAATCAGTCATTTAAAATTTTTTTGCTTGAATTTTTATTTTCGACATTTGCCTTGCTTTGGCTGATTAAGATAACCTTAAAAATACATTTTTTGTCGATGGCGGAATCATTTATATAAACTTAAATGGTGAATTATCCGAGTATGTGAAATTTTGACATGGCTAGAGGTGAACAATTGTTTAATCCTTGTTCGACCTTTACCAACCAGATCTATTTGAAAAGAGAATTCCTCGAATCGAAAATTATATTTGAGTCACCCAGAAATATTGAATTCCAAAAAAGTTATTCAGCTATATGTTTTTTTGATTTTTCCGCCAGCGCTGTAGTTTTTGAAACTCATTTCGATCATTGTTAATAAATTGTGTCATTTTTCACTCAACTGGTATAAAAAAATTATTTAATTAATGAAAATAAATGAAATGTTTAAAGAATAAAAAACAAAAGATTTAGCGGTGATTCGCTGCTGGTCATCGTAAATATACTTGTAGTTACACCATCTTACATTAATTACTATCAGTTGTCCCACAAATTAAGGGTTAATATAAAAGATAATTAATTTTTTACTCTATTGCTAGATATGAGCGCCACTATTAGCTACCACGTACTGTTTAGCAACCACCTCCTAGCGAAAATTCCTAACAGAGATTATTTGATGATTTTTGATTTAAAATGCAATTATTGATTTTTAAAATCTAGGTATTGATTTGAATGTACTATTATTTATTAAAAAGTGCAAATATTGATTTTGAAGTGAAATTTTATTGTTCTGTTTTATCGCGCTATAGAGTGGGAGTTTGAGATTTTCAAGAAATGGTTTCGGTAAAAATAGAGCCGAATTTCTTTTGTTTAATTTGTCAATAATTTAACAGATGCACTTTATAAATGTATTACTTATAAAATTTAATAATCCAAGTGAGTTATGAAGTAATCATATTTAGGTAACCTCTCTTGATGATCTAAAAAGTCAAATTAATCAATCGGGTCACTGTGTTACGATTATTTTGATAGATATTCAGCATGAAATTTTAAAGTAAGTTAATTTTTAAACGATTCAAATTATATCACAATTTTTCTCAAAAATCCATATTTATAATAAACTGAATGATTATATATTTTCGTAATCCACAAATTGATATGTAACCCATTTCTCGATTCTATTTAATTATAGTGTCTTTAATTTATTATTTTACTACTTTCTCAATCTAAAACAAAAGAATAACATAAAATTAATTGATTAATAAAGTCAATTACAAAATCAATAAATAAAATAAACTCAAATTTGCATAACGTAGAGTTAGTAATTATCAGAAATTATCAATTAATGTCAAAATAAAATTAGTTGATCGCTAAAGCACACAATTAAAATAAAATCAATAAATTTTCAACAAGATAGAATAATCAAAATAAATCTACTAAAAATCATATTTCAGCATCATCAATTGATTGTCCCAATTATTTGTTTGGTATTTCGCCATCTATAAATATGTTTATTTTGCATTTATTATATCCGATTGTATAATGTTTTAGTTTTAATACTTTTGGTACTCACCCATCTTCTAACATATATATCAATAAAACATCAATATATTATAATTGCCATGCTTATTTAAATAATTATAAAAATTGCTTTTAAATTTTTCGAAAAAAAGGCAATATTTTCAATTTTAAATTTCCCGCTTTCTAATATAATTTAATTTATCCATATTTTTACTATAGGTCAATTTTAATATTTTTCAAATATAACAAATTTTCACCTCTACTAACTTTTTCAAATTTCTTTGATAAATTCATTGCTGATAAGGTCATTGGATCCAAAGATTAATGTGCAGAGTGCTGTGACTACGAATGTTTTAAATGTTTTTAAATAGCTTTAGTATTTTAAATCATGTTTATGTATTGTTTTTATTAAAAAAACTTGTTTTAATATTATTAAAATAATTGAATTTGTAAATTACATTATTTTTTAAAAAATTATAATATTTATATAAATAACATCATATAGATAATATCAATATATCACTATGAATGTTTTGAATCTTCTTAAATAGTTTCAGTATGTTAAATTGATGTTTCTGTATATTTTTAAAAAAAATTTTAATTTTTAATATTATTTGAATTATGTCAAATTAAAATTTATAAAATATTCCATTATTATTTAATATTTTATTATAATAGAAATAAAAAGTTTAATATTTATAAAAAAATTTTAAAATTAATTAATATTTAATTAAAAAATCATTTGTTTAAATTATTTAAATTAATCCATAATATTTTAGTTGGTTTTTGTGCCCGTAGATGACAGTTAGACTGTCCAAATATATCGTACGACATGTTTTTGATTGGCATTTTCTTTTAATAAAATCGTTGCATACTTTTTTAATTATTCATTAATAAAATTAGCTTATTAAATTTAAATATCGTAAAAACTTTGTTTGAACAACGCTTAGTAATAATTAAATCATTTCTATTAGCATTAAAAAAATGTTTTTGGATAATAATAAAAAACGTATAATTTATTAATAGATTGAAAAAATTAAAACTCAATTCAAAATATGGAAAGTTAACCGAGAAAATTATTGAGAAAATATTGATCGATTTGCAAATCGATCATAAAATCTGCACGGTGAAAATGCCCAATTATATTGATGCGGGCAAATTTGCTATGGGGTATTCAAAAGCGATAGGTCAAAAGAAATTTAAGTAAACTCCAAGTTAATAATTTCTACACAATTAGATGTTGAATTGTCAGGGAGAAAATGCTTTTTTCAGAAGATTTATTCGATTTTTCGTTAAATCAAGGTGGGAGTTGTCAAATCGATATGAACTGTCCAGATGGTGCATTGGGTGGTGTAGACGATGTCTGGCGGCTACAGTTGAAGAAATTTAGAGGAATCGAGCAACCAATGGTGGATGCGATTTTTGAAAAGTTTTCTACTCCGAAAAATATGTTTGATGCTGTTATGAAAATTACCGAGTTATCCGGAGGTTGATGGAATTGATTTCTCAATTATAGGATTTTTATGAATTTCATTGGTAGAAAAAGAGGCAATTAACAGTATTGCCGATATTGAGGTGCGCCGAGGAATTGGTATTGTGGACAATACAAGAAGAGTGGGCAAAGAAATCGCAACGAAAATTTATACTTTTCTGACAGCAACTACTGATGATAGTGGATTTGTGTTTTGAATTCTTATTGAATTTTCTATTTATATTGATTGTTATTTTTACAATAAATTGATTATTGTAGTTTTTTTTTAAAATTATTAGGATTATCACTAATGATCTTTATTGTTGATTTATTATAATTTAATTCAAACTCGAAGTTTCAGGGATAATCCATAAATGATTTCACGGAATTCTAGATAATTTTTGTCACTTTCGTTGTTAAACATGTACTTTATTGCACACATTTGTAAAAAAATCGATTAATACCAAAAGAAAACTATTGATACATTCAAGAAACATTAAACGACATATTTCATTGAAATGGGTTCCATTCAACGTCACCTCTAATTTTTGACGTTGCTTTACGGAAAAACTGAAGATATGCGCAAAACACATAATGCGACATTTTAATGTGCAATATTTGTCATATTTACAGTTGTTAACAGCTCTTTTACACGCCAGTCTTTAATATATTAAAAAACAGTTTACACAGAGATGGCATTATTCATTATCTAAATTAAATTATTTCAAGTAAATGATGTCGGTAAAGTACTAAACATGATTTATTCGTGTAAAAAACTGCAAATAAAATATTATATTACAAAATTTGACATTCATTTATAGCCCAATTTTCAATTTCCACGTCTGTCATTATGGGTTATCCAATACTTGTAAACTGTATCTAAATCAATACAGTTTCCTGATGACATAGAATTTGAACTTTGTTTTAATTAAGTTCATCAGGCTGAAACCGAGTTCGCAGTCTGCACTTGATGCTTGAAATGTGCCACAAATGTCTGGCAGAACCGAGAACTCTTTCATGTTTTCATTCTTTATAGAATAACTTATGACGTCGGGGAAAGTTTGAATTGTCCCAGTCTTCATTTTTTCCGCAATCAAGAATTTGAAGACTGAGTTGAAAATACATTATCAAAACTACAAAAAGAAATGTCTTTATTCGAAAGTGGTGGCACAAGAGGGGACTATCTCCAAACAGTTTACAATTTTTTTTACTGATGATTAAGCCGATGATGACACGATTAATGCACTATTCTTTGTAAGATCGCATTTTAAAAAAATAAATATTTGATCCTTTAATTTTTGAAACTATAAGATATATTTTGAGCGTAATGTGTGAATGTTCGTTTTTAAATGAAATACTATTTATTATATACTAGTATTTGTTTATACTATTTTATAAAGCAAAATAAATCAATGCATATTTTATTTTCTTATTAACCTTTACCAAGAAATATTAATTTTGTTGATAAAAAAACTAATACCACTCATTTATGTGCCTATTTTCCATTGATTTTAACAGAAAAAAATCACGGGATTTCCCGAAATTGAAAAGTTTCCGGATTTTTGCAAACCCTATTGCCAATTCATCATCTGGAAATCTGTTCTCACGGTGGCTACACAACAGATCAACAAATCTAAGCATTTCAGTCTTGTCGAATTCACAGTCAATCAAATTAAGAATTTCCTTCACTGCGTTACTTCAATAAACTGTTTCTCCAAAATATTTTGATCTTATTTTGCATATTTTGGTCTTTACAAACTGAAAAGCTTCAATAGTTGTCAAAATACTTCGCTGAAGGTATTTGTATATTGGTTATCCTAAAATATCATTCAGTACTTACTGATTGGATCATTGCTCATGTCTACTTGTTCAGTGTAATAGTCGATCAAAATGTTGTAGTTTCGCACAAAGGCGGCAACTGCTAAACACTTAGACAACTATCTCACCTTATGCAAAGGACAAAATGCTACGGTATCACTTTCTGCGGCATTGACCAATTACCGAAACTTCTCATTTTTAACTGATGACCTGCTGAAGATTGTATAAACTGTTCTAAGTAAAGTTTCAATATCATGCATTAATGAAAATTGCTTCCAAGCATCATCAATAGCTAAATCTTCTCGATGAACAACGCAATGTTGCTCAGACAAATGATGTATCTCACACCTTAAAATTGCTGCTACTCCATTATTTTTCCCTAACATGACGGATGTACCACCTTATGTAAGCATTACCATATTCTGCAAATCAAGATCATTCTCCCGATATAATTGTTTTATTGCCGTCACAATAGAGACGCTATCGCATCAGGACAACTTCACAATACCGCCGAATATTGTTCTGCAAACAATTTCTGTTTCATGTCGATACTTGAAATAAGCTATCCGCATTTTCTGAACTGAAATATTGATAATTTCATCTATTATTAACGTATGGAATGTAGATTTTAGCAATTCAGTCATAAGCTAAGTTGTTAAGACAAAGCTTATACACTCAACAAATTCAAATGTGTAGTTTTTGCTGAGCCAACTTTCTGGAATTTTAACATATTTAGCAATATGCTAATGAATATCCGTTACGAAAAGCAAATATGCATTCAGTTTAATAGCAAGAATAACGTTATCAATCAGCACGTTTATGAAATTATCATTAATTTGCCAAATAAAGGTGAAAAGTTTAATAATTGATTACGATTGAGGAGTCTTAATCAAATATTGGTTGGAATATCAGTGCTTAGGGTATTACTATTGCTTGTAAGAGAAATTCATTAAAGATTCTTACTGCATTTTAAAAAATCTAGCTATTGCAGGATTTATGTAAACAAATTTCAATGTGGTAAGATTTAATTCATTAATTTACAGTCATTATAATATTTATAACTTTAAGGGTTAAATCCAATGTAAAGTATGTGTAGAGAAATTAATAATTTAGCTTTATATGTGGAATTATTGTCAGTCTTTACTATCATGCAATCTTTACTGGTAGAATGATAGTAATTGTAGTTTTAAGATGAATCAAAGATGAATTCAAGCATAACATTGAGTAGCTTTATCCTTTTGTCGATGATTTGTGGTATTTTGATGTTTATTGCTACTATGATAGAAATTCATTAAATTATGATAATTTTATCGAAGATGGTTTGATATTCAGTAGGACATTAAAGTATATTAATTTTTATCAATATGCTAATAAATACTGTTTTTCTTATTCTGTTAAATACATTTTGTATTGAAGAAAAGTGTGTGTATTTCAATAAATTGTTAAACTTTTAATATGGATAATTAGTATATTTTTATAGAGGCAAATTCTTATTGTATGGTAACCATAAATCACGACATTTGATAAAGTTAATTTAACCAATATTTGTTGTACATGAAAATTTTCTAGTCGATCTATTTGAAAAGATTTTGCTTGAATCGTTATAATTACAACTTTTATATGTTAAAATTTGGAAGCATTGTTGAAGTAATCTTTAAAATAAAACTTTAGAGTAATGAATTATGGTAATTAAATGTTCTGATTTTAATGATAATTTAAATACACTTAATAAAATTAATTTCGATAATAATGCTGACTTAAATATCTCATCTAATAAAGTTTTGAATAAATTCTGTAACTTAGATTATTTAAATATTAAACACTCTTTTGTTACTGATTCCAATATAAATCATTAAGGGAAAATATTACTAAAGATCCTTCTTTAGGTAATGTTAAATTAAAAGTCTACCCTAATAATAATAAATATACAAATATAGATTTAAATTTAAATAAACATGTAAATGTTAAACCTTCATCATTGATATCTTTAAGAATCTTGACTAAAAATGAAAAAAGTGTATTTTTTCAAAAATTTCCTCGATTTATATTAATAATTAAATTGAAAGAAAACAATAATAAAATCGGGAAAATGAAAGACGAGCTTATGATTATTAATGTTAATAATCCTCTAAAGATAGAAGGATTCAAATATTTTTTTCTGTTGAAACAAAAACATTTGTGTTTCGATAAACTTGAGGGTTAAAGTTAAAAATCCAGCAGTTGTTGATAAAATTTAAAATATAAAATTTTCTAATTTTACAAAATGCTAAAGAAAATTTAAATAAAAATTCTGATTTTGTTTCTGCTTCAAATATATTTGTTCTTTCTCCGGATATTACCTTCAATTTAATAACCAAAATAATAATTATATTATTGAGAACGTCAAATTTCGGCAGTTCAAAGACGTTCAACATGCAATTAGCATAATTCCCAATGAAAACCATTGGTGTTTACTTCTATATTCGATTTATTGTATGACTTGTAATATTTTCGATTTTTAAAAGACTGATATTTCTGATCGAATAACCGAAATAGGAGGAAACTTTAAGGATTATTTAAACAGTTTTTCATATGAAAATTTTGAATATGAAAATAAAATTTCAAATAAATCATGGTATTCTCCACCGCTGCTTCATTTCGGATGATCCAACTTTTCATGTCTCTACTTTCATTGTGTTTATGGAAAAATTGATTTATGATCGGGATTTTCATCATGATAAAATATATAAGCTACTTGATGATATCAACACTAAGAAGTGTGCAAAAATTTCATTAAATTTAAATCTAATAAATGGAAAAATAACCGACAACATTTTATTAAAATATTTTAATAATTTAAGTTTATCAAAAGACTTCGATTTTTTGGGTTTCACAATGTGTGCTGCTATTCTTGACGATTGTACTCATTATTTGAATGAACATTTGAATTATAAGCGCCTCCAAAACGCGAAAGTTGTATTTTCTATTTTTGCTCTACTAAAGTCTCGAGAAACACTACTGGTAATTGATTATAACACTGAAAAGCATTACTTTCTGGATCCAAGAACACTTGATGACAGCCTAAACTATATATTTACGTGTAAATTGTTAGTTACTTAAATAAATGAAATAAAAAACTCACGTAGTTGTGCAATTAGAGCAGGCTGATTTCGTGGTTCAGGTTTGCTCGGTAAAATTCTAACATGTGCTTTCATCAACAACTATGCGCATAATGCTCAAATTTGAGTTTTTTGTTATTTTACTTAATTCTACTCGTGTTAGGGGCGGCCAAAAAAATCTTGTCTGTAGCAGCAAACAGTCTAGGGCCGGCCTTTTGCGCATGATATGTCCCTTGAAAATATTAATTTGAGAGAAATAGCAAGTATTATCAATTCTGTTCTTCCAATTGTTTCTGAGATCAATAACAAAGATAAAGAGAAAATTTTAAAAAAAGCAAAAGAAACAATTAAATTTGACTTATAACAGCGTAAAAATTAAGTTTGAATAAATTATTAGTTTTGAAAATGCTGATATTAACCAAATAGTTGAAAACATTATTCGACAAATTCCTCACTTAAATAATTTCACTGAAATTAAATCCCACAAGCCATACCTAGGAAGTAAACAAAACTCAAATATAATAAGTAAATATAAAAGTAGATCTGAATTTTTAATTAATATGAAATTAACTTTCTATAAAATTATTAATGACCTACCAGTCACTGTCAGGCCTAAAATTCAGGATATTCTGAACCAATTTAGCCACGAGGACCGAGTATCGAATTCATAGAATAAAATTCTTAAAGATTGTCTAAGCATGACAAATGTTCTCAATCTTGTAGATATTTTACCTTTTGAAGTCATTTACGAATTAAACAGTGCTGATAACACTTCACCGGGTATTGATGGTATTCAATACAAAGATCTTGCTCTTCTTGACTCTAAAGATATCTTGTTAAGTTTCCTGTTTAATTAAATCATCAGTAGTAAAATCATTCCGACCAGCTGGAAAACTTTCAAGACTATATTAATTCCGAAATCTGATCAGACATATAATTATGATAAAGTTTCATCTTGGCAACCAATAGCTCTGCTGTCTGTTATTTTTAAAGTCTTTGCGTCTATTTTAACTACACGTCTAACATCATGGGTGATTTGTAACGATATTTTGCATATTGGGCAAAAATGTGGTTCTGTTTATGAAGGTTGTTTCGAGCACATCTCAACACTTTCTGCTGCACTTGAGCATTCAAAATATAGCAAGAATTTCCCATTAGGTATTGCTTGGTTAGATATTAATGACGCATTTGGAAGTGTTCCTCGCGACTATTTGTGGAATGTTCTGAAAACTATTGGCGCTAGCGAAGAGTTTATTACGATTGTCAAATTACTTTACACCGACACTCAATCTTTCTACAGCTGTGGCCCAATTGTAACACCTATATCTCAATCAAAAAAGGAGTTAAACAAGAATGTCCTCTTGCAATGATTCTTTTCTCTATAGCCATTGATCCTGTTCTTGAAGCAATAAGTAGATCATGTATTGAAACTTTTATGATTGTTGATTCGCCCGTTCAAGTTCTAGCTTATGCAGATGACATTGCACTTGTTGCAAATAACATCGATGACCTTCAAAAATTGTTGATGTTGCTGTTGAAGCTGCTACAGAAATAGGATTTGAATATCGACCGGAGAAGTGCGGCTACATGCAGTTTCCCAGAGTTAGCATTAATGGTGAGATCTTGATTAATGAAAAGGAGATTAAAATGTTGTTATCAAAAGAATTTAAACAATATCTTGGTGTTTCAGTAGGCGAGGACAATGATCAAAGTCCCTATCCAATTCTTGATAAAGTTGTTAGTGACACAAATAAAATGGCACATTCCGGTTTATTTGGATGGCAAAAACTCAAGGCCTACAATATTTTCATTTATTCTCGACTGACATTTGCATTCCGAAGACGTGAAATTAAAACTAGTGCTTTATCAGCTTCTCAAGGAAACACTAATCTCTGTGGTAATAACTCAAGTAAATTGTGTGGCCAACTGAGAAGAATTTTGAACTTGCCGCACAATTCTGAGGCAGTTTATTTATACAACTCAACTGAAAATGGTGGAGCTTCGTGTGTCGATTTGCTTGATGAATATCATACTCAAAAAATTGTGCACTTTTTCCGACTCTTTACTTCCAATTGCGATTACTCGAGAAAAGTTAATATTGACTCTCTAAAGTTTGTAACGGGTTCTCTTCTTGGAATCAAAGACCCTACATTACAACAAAGTTTTGATTGGATTAATGGTGCTGAAACTAAATTGAACCATGGTGGAAAGAAAACGAGATTTCAACGGGCACGTACTTCAATAATTTACTTTAAAAGAGAACATTCAATTTCCGTATCTTTTCATATTGTTAAAGAGCAAGTTTTTTTTATATCTGATAACAAAGAGTCATGGAACTGTCATACTTAAGACTAAGATTCGAAAAGCAATTTCTAATATATTTCACTCTCCATTGCACGACTCATATATGCAAAAGTGGCAACTGAGCAATAAAAGTGACATGATTGCAGCGGCTATCAAATTATCTCCTCAAATAAATAAAGCAAGTTTTATAAGAAAACTTGGCAAATTTGCATGGAACTTTATATATCGAGCGCGAACTAATACTCTTAACATCAATGCAAAGCCTAATAGAAAAGGGTATTCTAGATTTTGTATACGTTGTGAGAAAGAGGATGAAACTATGTCTCATGCTTTACAGTTATGTAAGATTTACCAAATACTAACATTAGAGAGACACAATGACTGCCTAAAGATAATAACGAGTAATTTAAAAAATCCTAATTTTATTGTCGTTGTTGACCATTCTTGTTCTCTTGTCCTGAATTCGAAACAACGTGTCGATCTTATAATAACTAATACTGAAAGAAAAAGAATATTCATTATTGATATTAA
Source organism: Schmidtea mediterranea (assembly GCA_022537955.1). Lineage (NCBI taxonomy): Eukaryota > Metazoa > Platyhelminthes > Tricladida > Dugesiidae > Schmidtea > Schmidtea mediterranea. The sequence goes on along the minus strand of CM039680.1, from coordinate 202,748,213 downwards.
GTGTCCAATGGATTCTGTTTCATATTTTGACTTGACTGATAAAGCAAATATTGAGAAATATAGCTTGCTTCAGAGTGAATTACAGATCGCCAAACCTGATTATAAGGTAGAGCTTCACACTTGTATTATTGGAGCATTAGGCTCAGTTCCTTAATCAATTTATAACCTGATTTGTAAACTTGCCGTTGAACCACTTCAAACAGGTCTGCTTAAAGAATGTGCAATGAGCAATATCCTGCACTCAGCTAAAATATGGTATTACCATGTGCATACAGATATTTAAACTAACTTAAACTTTTCATTGAGATCATAATTATTTTTTTAATTGAAATGATTCAGACTACATTCGTAATTTATCTTTAAATTTAATATTATTAACCTGACTTTTGCTTTTGTAAAAGTCTTTATTGAATTTAGAAAACTAAGAAAATCAAATCAGAACTTTTTTTTATATTTGCAATGCCGGATGACGACGCCGATGAATCATCATATCAGATCAATCAAAAGAAAATTCATAAGACGCCAATTGCAGAAGAAACTGATTGATCAAATACTTGATAATTTACATTTGAATTCATCCTTCTCTACTACGATTGCAGTATGAATTGCATGCTTCATGTTGAGCATATTTTTTTCACTGTGAAGCAAACTTGTTATATTTAATAAAATTTTAATAGTACTAGTGAGTGATTTTGTTAAGTCAAAGACTTAGTTGTAGGCGTGATAGGCGCGGATGGGTGCGGATTTATGAGGATCAGTGTGGATCGGTGATCATTGGTTGGTGTGGGATTTCTGAAATATTCTATAATGTTTGTGTGTGAACGATTTCAGAAAGTTAAGTTCCAGAAGGTAGGTGTGTGCCAGGTGGTAGGTGAAATGTAGGATTCATAAGTGTGGAAATTGGTAGGTGTGTGTTTCAGAACATTAGGTCATCAAGGTGTGTTGGTGAAAAATATTAGGTAACCGGTGTGTATGGCATAATAATTTTGTCTGCGGGTAGTGACTGACCAATGGGTACGTGATATAATCATGTGGTCACCTGGTAACAGTGGACAAAGGTCAATTACTAGGTAGCAACTAAATGGACAGAGATCAATCTTCAGATAGTAACAGCATGGACAGAGGTCAGATATTACATAACATTTCGTAATGCAATGATGTTTGTATCTTACGGGCTTACATCGTACTACTAATTATTTATCTTCAATCAAGTATTTTTTGAATAATCAGATGCGAAATTCGATATAATACTTAAAACTAATAAATTCGGAGTTAATACAATCGATTCAATGTTTTGAAATAAGGTAATTTGACTGCTTCTTGACATTATTTTTTTTGAATTTTTAGAGATTTATGGCATTAGTTTGAGTTCAAACAAGTGTGGGAGAATAAAATGGTAAATGAATAATTAAACAAAATTTGTATTTATTTCGTCGGCCAAATTTATCATTTTGATTAATAATTTTATTAAACAAAATAAATTTTAATGTCTGAGTCAATACAACATCTGAGTTAATAATACAATGTGTTAGGGTTTGACGATAAGTACAAATAAAAAAAAGTTTAAATCAATAATAACATTGTAATTCAAAATAATAATTAAAAGTGCAAAATTAATTAAACATTTATTGGCTCATAGAAACCTGAGCACTGTGAGGAACCTGATTGTCAACAAAATAATTTAATTAGGGCTAACTAAATTGACTAATGAAGGAAGACCAGTGATAAAAGGGGAAGCTGACTAAAAATTAGATTTTATGCAATTACCAAAAGTAAATGGGCCACATATGAAACCTGAGAGCTAATATCTTTAAAATGAATTAGGAAAGGAATGCATGCATCAAAATAGACACCTACAAACTAACTTAATTTGATTGTCATTTTGAGGAAAGTCAATTATAGAAGTAGTATAAAAAGTCGAATCGACAAAATTTTAAGTTTGGTCAAAGACAAATCCAAAACTTAAAATTGTGCAAAAGTTAAACAAAGTTACGAGATTTTATTCAATAGTATCTTATCAGAAGAGAAATCTCTAATTGAGAAGATATATCCCAGCGGTACACAAAAGTCAATTGAATCAAATCATTATTGGAAATTGTTCAGATTTGCATTGCAAGTTGTAATTGTGTAGAAAAATTGTGTGGGAAATTTGTAATCAATTCAGATAAATAGAATAAACGTACTATGTTGGGTTTTTCGATTTGATTAATTAAGAACACCAAGAAGTCAGACTTTAATACTGACTTTTGATAAAAATCCCAACAAAGGCCTTTATTTAAATATATGCGTTGCGCAAAAACTAATTTGAACCCATACTTGTTTGACCAGCACGATAATTCCTGTGTGTTTTTGAGCGGGAAAACTAAATTTAAAAGGGAAACTGTAAATCTAAAAGAAAAATAAAATAATTAAAAATTAAATTTAGTACATTTTTAAAAATCTATCATTTACTCTAGAATATTTTTTCAAATCAAAGTGTTAAATTATTATTTTTGAAGTTCAATATTATTATTATTACTGAAATTGGAATCTCTAGCAAGTAAAATTTATTATTTTTATTATTTGCAATGTATACTTTATATTATTATTTAATGATTAAATTAAAGACATTTTTATTCAATTTTTTTGATTTTATGTTTTATTTATGTTTATTAAAATCATAAAAATTATTGCAATTTCTCCAGAAATTCATTTTTCGATTCGAATCTCCATTGCGAGAAAAATGAAATCCATTCATAGAATTTAATTTTATAGCCAACAAGCACACAAGAAAGTAAAATGAATTTCTTTTTTTACCCCGGATTAAACTGGTGGTTAGCGGTGAATTCGTGGTGAAGACTTTGCTGGAACCGTCCTGTATTCTCCCTTCCTATATCCTATCGCCCAACCCTCGAAAGAGCGCGTTGTGGCCCTGGGAAAGGTATAAATATGAAGGATAAAAAATATCAATATTGTGGGATTTATGGTTAATGCAATCTTGACCCCAAATATAATTATAATGGTTACCCGTTGCGAAGCAACGTTGGTAATGTAACCACTGGTTATGGGATCGCCAAAGGTGAGCGCCACGAAGGTACTACTAAAGCTCGATCCCATAGCGGGTTCAACGCACCACCGATAGAAGGCATGTGTGCGATTTCTCAATCCCGTTCCTTTTACGTCATTGTCCGTCACATTCAATCAGTTATCTTTCCTCCGAACCTCTATGAAACCTTACTGCCTTCTGGACTTAACTTCTTGCTACCAATTAAATAAACAATACTAAGACACTCGAATAGATTATTTATTAAATTATAACACTTAGTTTTGTATCTGTTCTGTGAGTTTCAATGATCGGCGCTTTGCGCGTTCCATTTTTCCGGGACGGCGTTGAGCTAGCTTCACGGCCGTTTTGGATGTGTCCGTCGTTGCTCGATAAACCAACTGCGTGGGCGCGATGACTAGGGGGTATGTGACGGCTTTGCCTTCCTGGCAAGCCGATAACGCCACCTCCAGGCCTCGAACCTGGGTTTTCAGAGCCTGTCTGAGTCGTTTTTCTTCGACCCATCCACGTTGTACAGCCGTTACTCTTTGATATAAGGCCCTCATTCTAGCGGGTTCCACCCATGTTGATTTAACCTGCTGAATCTCTCGGGTCATTTGGATTAATTGTCGATGAAGATCTGCATTCTCCCTGCGTGCTTTTTCGAGGGCGATGCTCAAAACTTTGTAAGGATCCATTTCTACAACAAGGCAGATCATTAAGAAGTTTATTTTATTTGATAAACAAAAAATATCATCAATGGGATGCTTATATTGAATTTCTATTATGCTACTCTAGCTGGATGGATCCTTCGCTATTTCAGATAATTAATCTATGAACAAATCAACAAAATAACTCGTAACATTTATTTTTATCAAATTTAGTATCGGTGAGGATTTCGATAAGAGTTTCTTGGATTTCTTGTCGACAGTCTTCGCGTATAGGAGTGATCCCATTCCATTCGCCGGCTTTCGTTTTCTCCCCTCATTTCTTTCGGGAGTATTTTTCTTGAGACGGTCACATTCATGGGCCGAGTTGGTCGGTTTAGTCTTGGGTCGTCGAATTCGAATGAGATGCCGTATGAGGGGTCATACCCATCTGTACTCGGAATCAGGCCAGCTGCAATGTGGCTTCGAGCCCGTTCTACCTGTATATCCGTTCTCCTTTGGTGTTCTTCCAGGGAGCCAGAATATATTCAGCATGGCCCCGAAGTTCTGAGGCCGGGTTACAGCCTGGCTCCCTTTTTATTGCAACGTATGGAATTTCTAAGTCCTTGGTACCTCCTTGTTGGCCTAACCTCGATTCTCTTACGGGATAAATCGAGAATCCCGCATCCCACATCGCCTGCCTGCATCTGGCAGCGGAGTGAGATGGGAATCTTACCATAATCCGGGATTCATCTATCCAGGAATCTGCTAAATAAAATGGAGATCATTGTAATTATTATTATTATGTAGGCATGTGGATTTTAATCAAAAATCTGACAGTTTAATGAAAAACAACTGACTTCGGTCTATCTCCACCACGTAATATACCCATTCAATTTCGGAACGTATTAAGTTTACCTAGCCGACTTTAATTCGTCTCTGCGTATCTTTTGTTTATCAAAGGTTGTTTCTATCTCATCGTAGCAGGATGATAATAAGTTTTCCAGTGCCTAACGTAAATTGAAAATAAGACTTCAATGCAATAGAGATTTGGCGGCCGAGATGATCAGTTTGTACCTTGTATTTGATCAGTAAATTTACACTTGAACAACAGATTCGTATCAATTTTCCGCGTAAACGACTTAGACTCGGAGTCATGACTTTTTAAGGCATAAAGGAGATTCACGACGAATGTGAGTTCACTGGTTCATAAATTGGAGCATAAATTCGCTACTTTGCAGGTTACATCCTTAGTCGATATAAAAATTTTTATGTAATAAAACTGGTGAAAGCATAGATTTATTCTGTCACGCAATGTCATATTTTGTGAGCCAATCCCATAGACTATGGTTAACTAATAAATTTTTATTCAACTCCGTTGTATCGAACGCCTGATGGCGAATATTAGGTTCTCTTGGTTCAATTCCTAGGTCGAAGGTAAATTATTGGATAATAAGGCCGGATCGACGGGAGGAGACGGCATTATGAAAAGATTTTTATTAAAAATATCTAAATGAACGACTTTAATCACTTACCATCTTTATTGCCAATCTTTTGTTCCATGACCACCATGTCGATATTGTCTGCTCGTGAGGTAGGGCCTCTCCTGGCCGCAGAACATCCTTGTCTTTTATCATTCGTGTCTATTTTTTCTTCGCTATCTAAAAATTCTGACTGTGCAGCAGAATGACATGCTATTTATGTGGCTGTCCTCATAAGTGTGTCTGACTTTGGCGTGTGCACACATTAGGTTTTCTGTCTGCAGTGACAGATTCAGTACAACCGGTTCATTTTCTACTCAGTAGATTGTTCTGGAATGGGCGTACGTGGATCGATAAAATGCTAAAAGCACACCCTCCTTGCATTTACCTCACGACGTGGCAATTTTCTCTGCTCCAATTGGTTGTCCTCGTCGGGTGGATTGCCTACTATATCATTAAATCTCTTCTTCTCGGATTTATTGATCCGCAATTGTGATAGATTGATCGTCGACTATTTCGCTGTCACTCCACTTCTCGTCGAATTTTATTTTCGATCTTCGTATGGATGTTATGGCCATCTTCCTATTCTCCGCCCTCTCGGTTACAGGGTTCGTTCAAACTTACACCTATTCGGCTTCTACATCTGGTACTAGACGAATTATTCCTACCACTTATTTAATTAATTTTTATGTAGGGATCGAGTTGGATTGGTGTTAAGTTGCAAGTATATTTACAGTTCTAGCAGGTTATGGACTTCGGATGCACAATGGGATCAATTCACTACTCATCTCCCTCGTTCCTGTTGATCTTTTGATATGTCGTAAACCGTTATGAATTTTCTTCCTAACGCATTATGAGTTGTATTGTATAATTAATCCGCGAGATGTTAAATAGCCTTTTATTCTGATCGGGTAAATTAAGTCTCGTGTATTTCGTAATTCGAACATTTTATTGAATAAATCAGCTTTATTTAACCACGTAATATTTTGGTCGGGAAGCATTATCGGGGATTGATGATCAAAACTGAGTTTGGATATCTTTATGAATTCTGATGCGTACTCCAACTCGACGCGAAGGTAATCGTTAAAGATTTAATCATTAATTTTAAATAACTATACTCGTTTTGACTGGCCCTGGTGAATATTATGGGTAAATATTAACTTATAATGAATTCGTTTATTCCGAACTACTATAGGGTTAATTTCGATCGGTCGAATTATTAAATCATGGTCAATTAATCTATGTCTAGTGTGGCGATAATCATAGTATCAGACCTTCATTGTTATTCATTAAACTTCGATTTTTGTGGCGGTTTTTAAGTTACTCTAGTTCGTTATCTTGGGCATAGTCAATTTTTACGGATAATTTTCGTACTACCTCGTTCCGTTATTCTAAATTTTAAGGATTTTAGTTAGAGTAGTTTATTCGATGACATAGCAATTATTTCCGATTTTTCTCCACTCCCTTCCATTTGATTTGACCTTAGGATAGTTGTATCGATATTATGATTTTATGAGTGCCTACTGGACTACTCAATGTTTGTGATTTTTAGCCGTTATATGAGAGTGATTTTAGTTCGGTCGAAATTACAGGAAATGAGTGGTGGAGGAGCAGCCAAAAGACCGCTTCCCCTCCTCCCAGTTTCCCCTATAACGGATAATATTGATGTTTAGGCCCTGCGTTATTCACGCCGGAACCTTCATGGGCACAGGCTATTGGCGGATGAACCGAACTTACACAGCCTGAATTGTTGTGTAGGTTTTGCTTTATTGTGGTGTGTGAGTGGTTGTGGGACGGAAAAATTTCGACATAATTCACTTTCATTCAAGTTTTTATTTCAAATATAAATGGCATAATACAACATAATTGGCATAATTTATTTCTATCTTCATTACAAACCTTTCCCCACGCCGAAGCCCAAACAGAGCTCATACGAAGTTGTTTGTGCGCGACGTGGAGAAAGTATCGGACATTCCTTCACTTACATCAAAATCGAAGAATGAGTGTTGATAGAAAGATTCGTTCTGTAAGACGAGTGTTCGAGTTTTTTATTACAAAAACTGATTAAAATTCTGTGAAAATGAATCGGTATATAAACCTATTGTACGACCCTAACCTTGCGTGTTAAATTTGATGTAGTAAAACAAAATTTGACCTTGTGATTTTCTGGTATATTCTAATCTTAATTTTATTATTTTCGTGATTTAATTTGACAAATTATTTTTTTAACTTTTAATTGAATTGTTTCCAATTCAAATAATTTAATTTTAGTTCCACTTTCGTGGACTTTTCGCTTTTTTTTGGTAAATTGTCAAATTTCGGTCAAATTTTCATGTTCTCATGTTATTTCTATGTTTATTTCGTGCGGGTCTTGTTGCACTTTGTTATTATTTTGTTATTACTGTTGTTGGGCCAGCACACCAATAGCCTTGAGAATTGTTTAAATGCATCAGTAATACAGCACGAAAACCCAGCACCAAGATAACTTAAAATACAATATACAACACCAATTAAACACTTTAAAATCTGAGAGAATATAAATAAATATAAAATCAAAAACATAAAAATAAAATTAAAATAATAACAAAATGCACCAAGATTCGCACGATACCTACACAAATATAACAAGAAAACACAACAAATTCGACGAAATTGAAAAAATTAATAAAAGTTCATTAAAATGAAATTTAAATCGAAAATTTGAATTAGTAATAATTCAATAAAAATCTTAAATAAAAAATTATAAAAATAAATCAAAAAAATAATAAAATTAACGAATAGAATTTACTAGAAAATAACAAGGTCGAATTTTGTTTTACTGCATCAAATTTCACACGCGAGAAAAATAGGTATAAATACCGATGTGTTTTCACAAATTTTCAGTCTTATTTTTCAGAGAAAAATTTCATTATAAATTTTAACTGGTTGTATAACTGGTTGAGAGCCGTGCATTCAGGCAATTAACACGGGTAAGTGTTTTGCCTGAACACGATCACTCTCAACTGGTGCAATATTATTAGTTGATTTTTTCGAAGAGAATTGATGGGTAATTTTTCAATTGAATTTATGTATGACTTTTCAGATCGAATGGATGAATGATTTTTGTTTTTCAAATTGAAGTTATGGATAATTTTGTTTTTCCAATTGAATTTATGGATGATTTTTTGAATCAAATTTGTGGGTAATTTTTCAATTGAATTTATGGATGATTTTTCAGATTAAATTTATGGATAATTTTGTTGTTCTAATTGAATTTATAGATGATTTATCGAATTAAATTTATGGGATTTTCGAAGTAAATTTTATGGAATGGATACAATGAATTTCAAATGTATGTAGCCGATGTAATATGCTGAATAAATATTTTATTTCTACAGCCTTAGTGCATCGAAACTTTGATTCCAAATGCTATGGTAAATTATTATTTGTTATTCCTTTTCCGGCCCACAGCCAACATATAACGCAAGAAAGCAAAATCTACATAGTACAGATGCATGTAAGTGCGTGGAAAATCGCCAATGATATGTACCCGTGAAGGCTCAGCGTGCGGAACGCGGGAGTTGGAACGTCAATATTATCCGTACATAGGGGAAATTGGAGGGTAAATGGGTAGTTTATTGGCTGCTCCTTCACCATCCGTTTTCTGTAAAATTGACATAAATTTTTAACAACAATCGGCTCAAAATCTCTAACACCGAGTAGTCCAGTGGGCACTCATTAACTATAATATGAACATAAATAGATCTTAAGGACAAAAAGAGGAAATGGGTAGCGGGGAAAATTGCGAAATCGTTGCAACAGTTAAAATGAACAGCCATCGGAAAAAGATTAATCCGAACGACCAAAATCATGAAAATAATGTTTTTAAATATAAATTAAATAATTTAATTTGAGTTGAGGCGGAAAATATGGGCGGGACGCTGCTCAAATTTTCCGAACTAATTCAAATACTTAACAAAAATAGTAACGTAAAAATGGAATGCATAAAATAAGGGTGGAACGCTGCTCCAATTTTCCGAGTCAATGAAAATACTTTGTCGAAAACGGTAGAATAGGGATGAACCGTAAAATAAGGGCGGAACGCTGCTAAAATTTTCGAATTTACAAAAATACTTTATCAAAAACCAAAAAATATAGATGGACTACGGCTAATGTTGTATATCAATAAAAAATTTAACGCTGAGGAATAAGGAAGGATCCCTACAAAATCTTAATAATAATAACGATAATGATAAGAGTAATTTTAATTATAATAATAACAATAATTATGATAATAATAATGATAATAATGATAATAGTGATAATCATGGTATTTGTAGTAATGATTGATAATAATTATGAGAATAATAATAGTAGTAATAATCATAGTAGTAATAACAATAAATATAATGGTAGTTATAGTAATAAAAATAATAATAAAGGTAACAGTAGCAACAATTAATAAAGGCAACAATGATAATGCTAGTAATAATAATGGGAAACATTGTAGTGATAATAGGGATAAGGGTGAAAGATATAATGTGGGTGTATTTAATACAACAAAGGGTGTACAGGCCAAAGAATAATCTTCGACATGGACAACAAGGAGAAGGACTATGAGAATAGACATAACAATGAATGATATGGGAGTATAGGTTAACATTTGAAGGAGATAGGAGAATAATGGGACCTAAGGATCAAAAGCGAGCACAGGTCTTCTATCGACAGCTCGTGAACCCGAGGGTTGTCCGAGCAATTACAGTACTAGCGATGATACTCAATTTTTGCGGACAATCCACCACTTGAACACATTACCAACGTTGCCTAGCAACGGGTGCCAAGTGCATCAGAATCATTTTGTATGGCGTTACGGGGGCAACCACCGGTTAGTTCAAACAAACAATGAAACCCTGTAACCCACCACTGTTGTGTTTTTCGATTTTATATTTTTATTGTTTCTTTCTCGTATTTTAGCATGGTTAATTGATGTTTTATGGGTCTGATTTTAAATCTGCGTGTTATATTTGCGTGCTGTTACCGATTCATTAAAACAAAATCGTGTCTTGCCCCAACAATATGAAGAACACATAGAGCAGTTAGTTGCTACGAACGATGCAAGTAAAAGTAAACCGAAAATAAATTTAAAATAGACATTAGGAAGAATGAAACCACTACTTTACACAAATTATGGTCAATGAAACACAAAAATCATTTTGAATTTGAAAATTCAAACCTTTACTTTAAAAGCCGGTTGAAGCAACAACACTTAGCATGAATACTTAAATGAATGAGTTTCTAGCAAACATTAATGAATTCAAATCTGAAGGAAAGCAAACGTCCAATTTTCGATAACTGATAAAAGGATGATTTCAAGGTCTTATTTAGATTTTATTATTCTAAAAGTCTCACAAAACCTTTTTAGTGCAAGCTTCAGGCGTATAAACTAGTCACCTATTTCACTCCAATTATTATAACATTATTATTATTATTATTTTAAATCCTATTGTGATACTTTTATTAAATTAAATTTTACTTTTATTATTCATACATTTACGCTTATTAATATTATTTTATTTCTGGGTACAATATTATTTATTCAAATACACTTATTTATATTGATTTAGTTTTATATTTGCTATCATTCGTACAATTTTAATATATTCATTATCTAAAATTAACAATGATCTGAACTCAACTCTGACCCAAGTTATTATTTAATCTAAATGTAAAATAACAAGTTTCGAAAAATAAACTACCCGACAAAATCTACGATTATGTTTTATCTATTTCGAAATAAAATAATTACGAGATCTAAATTTTATTTACCTTAAAGTTGTTGGGCCAGAACACAAACGGCCTTGTAAAATGTTTAAATGGATCGGTAACACACATGCAAATATAACATACAGTTTTAAATTCAAACCTATGTAAACATCAAGTAAACCTAACAAAATATGAGATAAAAGCAATTACATATAAAATAATAAACATAAAAATAAATTAAAATAATAACAAAATGCAACAAGATCCGCACGATACAAATACAAACATAACATGAAAACCCAGCAAATTCGACCGAAAATTTGATAATTTAATAACAATGAAAATTTCATGAAAATGAAATTTAAATCAAAGAAAAAAAAACCTTCATAATTAAATATAGATATCGATAATCCTTCTGTAGCTCCGTCAACCATAAGGATTTCCAAATTTACCACCGTCACTACGAATAATCCGAAATCATGATTTGATCAAATTGCTGGTGTACTGGGTGTAATTAATTTGTTTAAATCTGTGCAAAGCTTATTCAAGCTTATTTCCCTCTATCAAAATGCCTTCTTTTCCTAGGGTCTATGCTGTCTCACCCAGACGCCCCACAATTTTAATCCTACCACTATATACCCATGAGCAAGCTCATGTTGGTACTGTATATAGCAGCTGAAAATTCATGAGCAGGTGAGCTCTATTTCTAGAACTACTCCCCATGATATTTTCACTTTCGGGTTCCTGACTGCCGATTGAAGGTCTTACGTCTCTTTCTATCTATACGCTTGTCCATACTCATCTATTTCTACAATTCCTATATCAATTTGTCATCATTACTGTTTATTTATTAAAATATTTTTCAAAAATTTGGGCAGCGTTCCGCCCTTATTTTATGGAAAATTCCTTGTTTCATACAAACGTTAACCTATGGTAAATTGAAATGAATGCATTATCACGAGATCATTATTTTAGTCCAACAACTCATATTTGCTTTCCTATGGTCGCCACAGTTACCACCATTCTTAAATCTCTATATTATCTTCTCACAGATCTATGCCAAAATGTATCATTTTATTTTAATTTTCCACCACGATGATTATCGAACAATGTACGTGATCTAAACCTACTTTATACCTTCGTTGACTTAAGTTTCTATTACTAGTCGTACCCTTGATAATATAATAATCGGCAGGAATTAAATTAAAAATTCAATTTTCCTACTTAAACATTTACATAAATGTTATCCCCTTAATTATGGCGATCTTCCCGAATATTAATTTTTACCGTTCCGACCAACATTGAAATGGCCGCTCCGGTGAAGTACGACGGCGTCCTACTCCGCGATCAGTGTGACAAGACCTGACCATGCCGGCAGACACCGAAGGGTGGTTAGCGACAAGGCAACACATCAACATTCCTCAAAATCAACTGAGGAAATCGAACATTGCCCTACCACTTTCCACAAACTAATATAAGTAAAATGAATATAAATAAGTTAAGGAGGACCTGCCGAGCGATGCCAAAAGACATTGCGGCCATCCAGAATAAGTTAAATTAAATAAAACATTAACTTAGAAAAATATATTTCTACAAAAAACAATACTTACGATCGACAAGTTTGTCAGTCAAGCATACCAATTTGAAAAATTGTCATACATCGGCATAAACAGTGAAGTCTAAAAATTTTGTGTCTACAAAATTTTCTCTACAAATGTCTAAAAATTTTGTGTCTACAAAATTTTCTAAAAGTCTAACAATTATGAATATGACTGCTGTATATATAGTCATTTCATGCCTGGGTGCGACCAATCAGAGTATTTTGAGCCTTTTTCGGCTATTTTTCGGGGGGTTTTATTGTTTTAATTTTATTTTAAATATTTTATTTTTCTCCTTATTTTTCTCTATTTTTTGATATTATTTTCTCAATATTTCGTAAATTTTTATTTTTTATCGTTTAACCATTCTTTTTGATTGTTTCTCTTTTTACCCTTTGATATTTAAATTTTTGGTCGCCGCTTCCGCCTATGTATTTTCTAAACCTTCTTTTGCAAGGTTTTGGCGGTTTAATTTTTTGGTTTTGTGTTTCTTTCTGCATCTGTAGGCTTTTCAATGATTTTAATTAATATTTGTTTTATTTAATTTTGTTATGTTTTTATTTTGTTTTATTTAATGTTTTATTTTATTTTTGATTTCTGCTTGTGGTACGTGCTTATGTTACAGCAGCCATATTGATAATTTTCAAACCTCCTTAATTATTTTGTTTTAATTTACACAATTTTTTTTCATTTTTGTTTAAATTATGGCTTATAGCCCAACAAAATATCAGTTACAAATCTCTAATTTTTCCTAGAAAATGTTAATAAGTGCGTAACTAATATTATATACGTTTTTTAACTTCTTATCTCACATTCTCTTCATTTAAAATATGTTACACTGAAATAATGCCAAAAAATGGTGCTTTCTCAACTTTGCTAGCAACTACCAATTGATCGCACTCATATGCAAAAACCGATTGATCCTCGACTATTGTAAGCTTTTTATCAGTGGAATTGAGATGCTTTCGAAGAATCCAATCCAAGTCAACCCCTCTGCTAGCATAATTCTGAAAGAAATATGGTTTTCAGATAAACATTCATTTTAGCGATAATAAATATATCTGAAAAAATTTTTTTTTAAAAATAAATATTCTTTATTTAAAATTTACTGTTTTCTAAAAGAATAATTGATTTTTAAAACTGAAAAACCCCAATAAATTATCATATTATATACAGTTTTTTTCAATCAAATTTCAACCAATATCATGATTACTAATCACTGAATATGTAATCTAAATTTTCTTACCTAAACGCAACAACTTTTAAATGTTGACAAATAAAATTTTAAAATTTGTTTAAATTTTGTAATTTATTGAAAAATTTGTAGGAAGAACAGATTAATCAGAGAAGAATCAGATTGCGAAAGATTTGTTAAAATTTATCCTGTGATTGATCAACACTTATTTTAGGTGGAAATATTTAATGTTTCATTTTATGAATAAACATTGAAGAAATTGGCTTACATTAAAACTATTAAAATTATGTTTATATAAATGATACCGCTATCGACAAGAAAATATTCTTAAACTAATAAAAATAATATTTTAAACAAAATTTTTAGTCAATCAATATTTATCGCTCTAAAGAGGAGCCTTTTTTTGGTCTTAAAAAGGTATTTTTTATTTTTGTTCTCATAATCCTGATATTCCGAAAGGCTGAAAGACTAGGTAGTTGTGAACCTGATAATACGTAGCACAACCTCTCCATCCACCACAATTTTAATTTTCAAAAAGTTGGCTATGTTTATTTATAAAAAATATTCATCGAATGAGTCATTCTTTGGAAAAGCAAAAACTGTGAGTTAAAACACGATAATAATAATCAGTCAACACGATAAAACTGAAAAGATTTTGGTTTTGAAAAGAAAACGTGTCTTGTACGATTTGTGTAACATTAAATTAAAGGAAATATTTTTTTATTTTACAATAATTCGGAGGTGTTTCAATATGATAATGGTGGGTTTCTGGGTGTTGATATTTTGAAACTATATGGTTGTTACCCAGACAACCCCATTCAAATATTCTTTCACTTACCACTCGGCACCCGTTGCTAAGCAACGTCGGAACTGTGTTCGAGTGGGTAGATCGTCGGGTAGATCAGCCCTTATTTTATCCTCACCTTATCTCTCTTACTCTTATCTCTATTATAATCACAATGTTCCCTATTACGTATTATTGCTTGCCTTATCATTGATACTATTATATGTATTACCTTTATTAATTGTTACTACTATTACCTTTATTATTATTTTTATTACTATATAATTACCATTACATTTATTATATTACTACTATTATCATTATTACTATTATTTTTATCCTAATTATGATCATTATTATTATTATTATTATTATTATTATAACTACCATTATCCTTACTATTATCATTATTATTATCAAGTTTTTACTAGGGATCCTTCATTATTCCTCCGCTTTATAAAATATTTTTCTTGTATAAAAGTTTAGCTGTAATCCATCTGTATTTTTCCGGTTTTCGATAAAGTATTTTTGTTAATTCGAAAATTTTTTGCAGCGTTCCGCCCTTATTTTACGGTTTTATCCTTATTCTGTAGTTTTCGATAAAGTATTTTCATCGATTCGGAAAATTTGAGCAGCGTTCCGTCCTTATTTTACGCGTTCCACTTTTACTTTACTATTTTCAATAAGTATTTTGATTGATTCGGAAAATTTGAGCAGCTTTCAGCCCTTATTTTACGGTTTATTATACTAACAATCGAACGACAATTTGCTTTTGTTTGACAATTTTCTATAAGTATTTTAATCATTTCGGAAAATTTGAGCAGCGTTCCGCCCTTATAAATGTTTTAACTATTTCCAAAAATTTGCGCAGCGTTCTGCCCATATTTTCCGTTTCAATTTAACATAATTTATTTAATTCTTATTTAAAAACATTATTTTTCATGATTTTGGTCGTTCGGATTAATCTTTTTCCAATGGCTATTCATTTTAACTGTTGCAACGATTTCGCAATTTTCCCCACTACCCATCCCCTTTCTTTGTCCTTAAGATCTATGTATGTTCATTTCATAATTAATGAGTGCCCACTGGACTACTCGGTGTTTGATATTTTGAGCAGATTGTTAAAAATTTATGTCAATTTTACAGGAAACGGACGATGAAGGAGCAGCCAAAGGACTACTCCTTTACCTTCCAATTTCTCCTATATACGGATAATATTGGCGTTTCAGCTCCTGCGTTCATCACGCCGGAGCCTTCACGGGCACGAAATCATTGGCGATAATACACGCACTTACACGATTTGCGATAGTGTGTTTTATTTTTCTATCTTGCGTTATGTTTGGGCTGTGGGCCACCAAAAAAAATAATAGAAAAAATAAATTACCAGATGAATTAGGCAAAAGTCTCGACGCATAAACTGTATATTTGGCATTCATATAAACAAATTTTAAATCGTGCATCGATGCACATAAACCAAAATAACATAACTGTAGATTAATGATCTGAAAATATTGCTGCAAAACATAACTGTAGATTAACGATCTGAAAATATTGCTGCCAAGTAGTGAAAAGCACACAGTAAAACAAGATAAAAAGAGTGCAACTTAATTTTGGTTGAAATTAATACTGCAAAGTAGTTGAAAATTTGTGAAAACACATCAGTATTTATACCTATAATTTGGCCTTAACCTTGCGTGTTAGTTTTACTGCTATTATACAAAATTCGACCTTGAAATTATTTGTGTTATCTAAAATAAATTTATATTTATTTCTTAATTTAAATTGGTAATTTATTTTTAACATTTTTAAATAAATTTATTCAGCTAAAAATATTTTATTTTTATTCATTTAATTCATTAATTTTTATTTTTATATAAATGGTCATTTTACGGTCAAATTTTCTTGTTATTATGTTATTTTTTATGTAAATTTCGTGCGGTTCTTGATGCATTTTGTGTTTATTTTATTTTACTTTTATGTTTTTTGATTTTATATTTATTTATATTCTCTCAGATTTTAAAGTGTTTAGTTGGTGTTGTATATTGTATTTTAATTTATCTTAGTGCTGGGTTTTTGTGCTGTGTTACTGATGCATTCAAACAATTCTCAAGGCTATTTGTGTGCTGGCCCAACAATAACAAATGGAGCTTGTACACGAACGTCGAACCACCACGATTTTCTCTACTAAATTGTGTTGGGCCAGAACACATATGGCCTTGGAAAATGTTTAAATGGATCGGTAACACACATGCAAACATAACAAGCAAATTTAAAATAAAACCTATTAAAACACCAATTAAACCCTACCAAATATGAGAAAAAGAGAATTAAATATAAAATAATAAACATAAAAATAAATTAAAGTAATAACAAAATGCAACAAGATTCGCACGATACAAACACAAATATAACACGAAAACCCAACAAATTCGACCGAGAATTACAAATTAATAAAAGTTCATGAAAATGAAACTTAAATCAAAAAATTTGAATTAGTAATAATTCAATAAAAATTTTAAATGAAAAATTATTAAAAATAAATTGAAAAATAATAAAATTAAAGATTAGAATACACTAAAAATAACAAGGTCGAATTTTGTTTTACTACATCAAATTTAACATGCGAGGTTAGGGACAGAAAATAGGTATAAATACCGATTCATTTTCACATTAAACTTAACCATTTTTCGAAACACACCATTTTTGAACTAAAATTTTGTGAATTTTGTTTAAAATCTTACTAAGAAGCCTTACTTTTAGGTGAGAAATGTTTTATTTTGGAGCTCTCTCTCCACGTCACATCCTCGCAATCTCGGCAGAGCTCTGCTTGGATGTCGGCGTGGGGGGAGAGGTAATTTATTTTATATTATGAAATGTATGGAATGGAATGTAGGGTAACTTTGTATTTTATTTGTTAGATAAATTAATAAATATTTATAATATTCAAAAATTGTTTTTTATGCACTTAATAAAATTAATTAATCTGTCGAAATTTTTCCGGCCCACAGCCAACACATATTGCAAGATAGTAAAATATATATAGTACAGATTTGTGTAAGTGCGTGGAAAATCGCCAATGATATGTACCCGTGAAGACCCAGCGTGCGGAACGCAGGGGTCGTAACGTCAATATTATCCGTATAGAAGAAACGAGAAATAAGGAAGAGGTCTTTTGGCTGCTTCCTCGTTTCTCATTTCTGTAAAATCGACCTAAAATTATATTACATACGGCTCAAAATCATCACACCGAGTAGTCCAGTGGGCACTCAGTAAATATAACATAAACACAGTATGCGCCTAAGGCTTATTAAAGGGTAATGGTACGGGGAATAAATTAATTCATTGATTAAACCAAGTAATTCATTGATTAAAATTAAAGTAATTATGAGTAAAACTAAGTAATTCGTTGATTAAAATTAAAGTAAATTGAGTAAAAGTAAAATAATTCTTTGATAAAAATCAAGTAAATCTTTGAGTAAAAATAAAGTAAAGCTTTGATTCATTGATTAAAAAATTAAAATAATTTATTGAAATAAAGTAGTTCATTGATTAAAGTAATTTATCGTTTAAACAAATTTTAAAGTAAAAATAAGTAATTCGAGTGAATAAAATTAATATAATTCGTTGATTTAAATTAAAGTAACTATTGATCAAAATTGCATTGATAAAGTAATTCTTTGATTTGAATCAGAATAATTCCTCGAGTAAAAGTAACGAAATTTATTGATTAAAAAACAAAATTTTCTTTAAATAATATAAATTCGTGGATTAAAAATAAAGTAATTAAAGATAGAATAAAATAGGTTTGTTACTTAAAAATAATTTAATACAAATTCGTCGATTAAAACTGAACTAACCCGAGATCGTTGCTATAGGGAAAAATTAGCATCATTGGTAAAATAAATTTGTAAAGGAATTAAATGGCTAGAATTAAATTCCAATTAATAATGAATATGAATTTAACGAAAGAAAAGCCCTGATTTTATTTAAGTAGTGATTGCACTCCATCATTTCTGCCGAAATCCAAATTCAAGTCAAAGAATAATCCATTTTCCGAGCGAGGGCATAAGATATTAGATACTTAACCAGCATTGAACCCCATCAAGTAGAGGAAGACGACTAAAATTTACTCCGACAAACATTGAACGATTATTCCAGCAGTGGTTAAAGAGTAGCCCCGAACTCCTATAACAATAATAAATTCGTGAAAAATTAAATTATTTAAAATGCTAACCTCGATGGAACCATTGATTTACTGCAACTAAAACCAATTTTCAACCAGCCATATAGCAGATTGCAATAAAGACTAAAAGGCGTAGTTAACATCGGATAAACATGATATATAAGGTAAACTTACTAAATCATATAGATACGATGAAGCATCAAACTGTTGACATTCGACGAAAATCAATAATCGGCCAAGTCACTAAATTGACACTTCCGGCCGGATATGTTATCTATCCACTACTAAATACCATAACGTAAACAACTAAACGTGATATTCATTTGATCCAAATAATTATAGAATTACCGGAGAAAAATCGATGGAATTTTCGAACGAATTGACAATAAAATCAAGAATACCTTCAAGGGGAGAAGGGTCAAGGGAAATGGCCCCTGCAACTAATGGTAAATTATTCTAACAATATTTATTCATATTTTATTATTACTGACTAGTTTTATAACCACTCTTAAATGATTTTATGATTAAATTATTGAATAATTTCGACTATAACATATTTAAATGATTTTATTTAAAAAATAATATTGTAGATTATAATGTATAAATGTCCCTAATCTATTTCACCTATAACGTAAAGTATCAATATTATCCCACGTTTCCGATTAGAATACATGAGTATCACTAAGTGAATATATTCAGGACAAATAATATTAATATTAGGATTAAACAATGTTGGTATAATATTAATATAATTGAACAAGTTTATCACTAATTGATTTTGTAAGTTATAATTAGTTAACATGCTTCCCGTAATTAGTCAACGCACCACAAACAATTTCCCTTAGTCGCAGAAAATTTTCAAACCGTTAGTAAGCTGGAAACCACCAGACCACGACTAAACAATTGTTCGAACCTATACGACCCTCATAACACCCCAGTTTTTGAAACGAGGGCGGGGAAGACGATTTAGAAAACACCATAGCGGGAGAAGTGTTGGAAGTAATAATTAACGGACTGATAGACGTGACGAATTATGAAAGCGTCCCACGCGTGAATAGTAATTGATGATATTTTGTTTTAGCTACCAACTCCACGATTTCCCTTGCTGATCGCTGGAGATGGGCGTGGGCCCAACACCGCCAGGAACGATTTCCGGATTTCCCGCCGTCAAAATTCCTCGATCGGGATAATCTGGGAAGAGGGACGTCCACTCAATGGATCCCGTCGTTTGAAATCCATCAACAGGCCCGGCAGCGATTGGAAAGCTTAGTGGCGCAACAATGCGACCTAAATGAGCAGGTGACCCGAGCTCGCCAGCATCTGGCGAATGTAGAGGAGGATTTGCGGGCGAGTCGAATCGCCGACTCCTACTGGCATCCTTGCCAGATCTCTCCAAACCAGATCCCACCGAGCAATGCGGCCCGGTCCCGCAACACTAGAAGACCAGTAATGCCAATCGCGGGCTACACCCCCGAAGAGTGGGTGGCCAACCGATTCCCCTGAAGAAGCTCCAATCGTCTTCCTTGATTTGTGACAATCCAATCACCTCTTAGTATTTTGTTATAAATGATTGAGAACTTTAATAGTAACTTATGATTTTTGTGTTATTCACTCATTAATGTCTAAGATAAAAGTTGTGAATTATTATCATTTATTTTTTCCGAAGTTAAAATTCCTTTTCTTACGAATTTTGTTTAACGTAATGCTAAAATGGCGCAATCGCACCCCGATCTTGAATTACTCTACTTATTTTCGTTTTATATTAGCTATGGAAACTACTCAAGTGTTGCAACAGGAACTATCCCGAGCACAGCAGGACAACCAATCACTCTATCGACAAATCATACAACTCACGAAGGAGGTGCAGCAGGTAAAAGCTACCTGGGTGGACCCAGCCAGGCTAAAGACAACCTACCAACGCCTAACAGCAGCTCAAAGGGGCTGGGCAGAGGAACGTCAGCTTAATCAGAGCTTACGCACCCAAATCAGAGGATTGGAAGTCGCCCTGGCAGTCTGTCGGGAGGGGGAAGCAGTAACATACCCACTCGTATTCACCCCGTCCCAGATGCCACACAAAAGTCCTCAAGCCACAAACCAGTCCGCCACTCCATCCACAAATCGTCGGCCGGGGCGCAAGGAGCGTGCCCGACGTCGAGCAATACAACCCCCAAGTCTATCCCATTAACTCTCGAATGCTATGTGTTTTCGTTGATTTGAATAGAATAGTTGCACCTATAGTTAATTTATCTCCTAGATACATTTGTATAAGCCTTATCATGAATACTCGTATCACGTCATCGA
This sequence comes from Schmidtea mediterranea, assembly GCA_022537955.1. Classification (NCBI taxonomy): domain Eukaryota; kingdom Metazoa; phylum Platyhelminthes; order Tricladida; family Dugesiidae; genus Schmidtea; species Schmidtea mediterranea. Next base: position 202,727,260 of record CM039680.1, on the reverse strand, counting down.
ACCTTCGCCATCTCCCACAGTCAATAAAAACCCGATCTTGAACTCTTTATACTAGGGACAGAGCAAAGCGAGCATAGGTCTTCTATCGACAGCTCGTGAACCCGAGGGTTGTCCGAGCAATTACAGTATTAGTAATAATGCTCACTTTTTGCGGACAATCCACCACTTGAACACATTTCCAACGTTGCCTAGCAACGGGTGATAAGTGGCAGTTAGAATCATTTTGTATGGCGTTACTGGGACAACAATAAAGATAAGCAAATTTCGAAACCCTGTAACCCACCAATTGTAAGGTTTTAGTTACTGCAGTAACTCATCAAATTGCTATCATAGCATATGCTCGTGAGGTTATTTTTAATCCTAGAGTAACAAGTTTCAATTTGATATGACGGGTGGACGTTGCTCAAAATAACCGAAATAATATACCTAAGACTCTTATTAAATTTTACATACACTATCACGTAATCCATTTGTTTAATATGAATCAGATAGTTTCAAAATTTAGTTTTCAAAAGTCGTATTTAAAGTGATTTACTCTTTCGATAAAATTTGAAATTCATTAAATAAAATTACTATTTTAATTGCTATTAATTACAACAAAACACTAATTAAATAAATGATTTGTTTTATTATATATGTTTTTACAAGCTACATTTTAAATGTAAATTGCAAATTTAAATTATATTACTATACTAGTATTTATTAAATCAGCAGTTCTTAACATTATCACCTATCAATTAGAGTATGACCATAAGAAGACCAAAGGCCTCAGTTGTTATTGATGCATACGAAACTAAAACTTGTAAAAGTATTAAAGTAATTAAAGTACTTAATATTCTTAATATTACATATTTCAAAACAACCGATTTGTAGAAAGCAAATGAAAAAGGTTCCACTGTTGTGGAATCAGATTCTTCAATTCGAAAGTGGAAAGTATCTGAAGTAACCACTCCAGTTGCAACTGAGATGGATAGATTTTCATTAAAAATTTTATCTGAAAATTCAAATAATAAATCCTATGGGAGTCTAAATGAAACGTTTGAAAAAAATATACATTTCAATTTTCAAAATAGTTTTACGTCAAGTTTTATCGAATCTCGTAGCAAGAAGATGTCAATTTCAGCAATCCCAATTTTCAAAAACATTAGTCCAATAAAGTTTGTTATAAATATTATATATTAATATTCAAATTATAAATATTTAAAACGGATTTAATATAAACAATTATTATAAGTCTGATAATAATTTCAACAAATATCTGAATTTTATTATCAACTTCATTTTTATGGAGTTTTACTAAACATTAAATAGTATGCAACAAATACTTTTGTATAGAATCTGGGTTATACTATGGTGTTACTTTTATGAAGTTAAATGGTTTTTCAAACACAAATAACAAATGTAAAAGATAGATTTGCAGTTTTGAAGTCCTGGCGTGGTCACCATGTTAGTAGAAGACATTCTTACACACAATATTTATTTAAACAATCCACACTGGGACTTCAATTGTCATACAATTTACAGTATTTCAAATTACAACATAGAAAAGAAACTATTATTAGTTTAAGCGATATTGTTGCTACAGATCACATATTTAATATATCTTATTGCTCACAAACATTCTCGCATCATTCCTTAAACAGCAAGGAATATATAATTTATATAATTAGCTTATGATAATTATTATTTTATCACTTTAAATTCCTTTCTATTTAAAGGTTTTTCATGCCATTCATTAATTTCATAAGTTCATCCACTTTTCTAGTATTTTGTTTTTAACCAACTTTATTTCAAATTTCAAATACTTTTCTTTGTTTATTTTATTTTTAATTCCCTCAACAATTTCTCCTTCGATTGTTCGAATCATATTTTTTCATATCTAATTTCTTTTTTACTATCGATTATTTAGAAATAGTCTGAATAAATATCATTTCCGAGAGTGAAAATTCCATTGTCTGCTATACAGCCGCATAAACGTTTCTGCCCAATCTTTATACCGTTTGTCATTTCCCCGAAATTACGATTGCGTCTTGAATTACATTGTTGTAATGTGATGAGTTTTCATAATTCTCAACCAAATTTCAAAGTCTAAGCTGTCGTCTTTCCATTTTGATGACCAACTTGATGATCAACAATATGGACTGAATGGACCAATTACAGCTATTGTTTGCATTGAATTGTTTTTTATATAGCTCAAAGATAACTTCATTTGTACTCTGCTTAATCAAACATCCTTTGTTCATCTTGTCCATGATTTCCGTTTCGACATTCACTACAATTTTCACACTTTTTCAACTTACACTGTTGAACATCCAATTGTCATACAATCTACACTACTTCCAATTGCATAATCCAGTAAATGGAGCATTATTAGTTTAAAGCTTAAACTTTAAGCGATATTCTTGATACAGATCACATATTTACTTCATCTCATTTGCATACAAATATTCGCTCATCATTACTTATACAACAAGTTCATAGTGACCGGGTTATATAATTAGTTTATTATAAGGAAATATTCACTAAATACCCATTTTAAAATTATTTTTACACCTTCTACCCAAATTATAAAGTTTTATTTACCAAATGACAAACAAATATTCAGTTTATCAAAGTATTATATAATTCAATAAATAAAAAACAATGTCAAATTGATAAAATTTAATCGATACATTTATTTCATTGGAAACAAGGCAATAAAGGATGCAAGGAACTCTTACATCTGAAAATTGTTTACAACTACAGGTTCTATTCCCTAAATTCACAGTGTATTCACCCTGAATAGAAAACATATCACTAATCGATTTAACACATGAAAGCAATATTTTAATTTGGGTAGAAAGTGAATAAAATTTTTTATTTGGGTAGAAGGTGTAATACCCCTTATTATAATTATTATATCACCTTACATATCTAATTTAAAAAAATTAATTTTTTGATCCTTCTATTGTCCATTCAATGAACATATTACATAACTTGAGCTCATAATATTATCAAATTATGAATTTACTATGAACATTAATAAAATAATAAATGTTCATAATTGATACATAAAAGAAAGCATTTTGTTAAAGTAGAATAAAATTATTTTATTTCATTTTTAATATTTTGAAAGATTATTGGATATTATTATAACATCGTTTAAAAGTTGTCACATGCTTCGAAGGGTTTTAAAATTTACATTTGATCAGGATTTTTGGCATCATGTTTGTTTAGTTTGAATTTTTACCAGTCTAGGCTTATAGACAAGACATTTGACTTAGCTGAAGAAGCATTAGTAAAAGAGGTAGTACTTATTGGATGCGATTAAGTAATTTGTTTACTGAAGTGTTTTATTTCAGTCCATCCACACTAAAATCACTAATATAACAATTACAGGTGTTAAATAATTCCACGACGGATAAATTAATAATCTATTCGAGTATTTATGTTATTACGTTCTTATATTTGCAATACACGCTGTTGCTTTCTTCTGATGTTATAATATTTTCATTTACCCTTATTTCCTGTTCATGCGTCTGCCAAATTTAATCTTTACTGGGGAATGTTCAGTGGTGTTCTGTACTGTGACATTTAATGCATATTCTATTTGTAGGAGTCTCTTTTCAGGTTTTATACAATTTATCCAGTCTCGTTTTGTTTAAAATTATCTGATAATTACATAAGCTTTAGAATTTTAAATTGATATTCAATTGTAAAATTTTTTAAATACAATATATAAGTATAGTTTTCGTGTTTTAGTTAATTTAAAGCCTTCTATTACAATTATTTGATGGAGAAATTGCATGTATAATCCATCATACAATCGACCATCGACTCTAACAATTTTTTTTATTCTTTCTAAAAATTATTTTTCAAAACAACAAATTTCACAATTTAATAAAGTAGGTAGTTAGGAGCTTTTTGCGGTATAACACACTTATACCCCCCGCGAAGCCGGATTTAATTACTTAATTAATCCGGAATTATCTTGATTACATAATTATGTAATCAAGATAATTAATTTTGTGTGCGCATTTTTTTTGTGTATTTATTTTTGGTACTTTAAATTTTTTGTGTATTTTGTCGATTTAAATTATTTTTGGTAAATTCAAATTTTTTATTTATTTAAATTTTGTAGATTTAACCGTGCGGATTTTCTACTACATCTACCCGTATTAATTGTATTTATTATATATCCGCGTACATTTAATGTATTGTTTTTAATAACTATATTCTTCCGCACATAAGTATCCACATTCATCCAAATAATTCCACCCAAATAAATGTATTTAACGGATGAAATCAACTAAATAGTTAATAATTTTTGTAAAATATTTGATTTTCATTCAAGTGTAATTCACCAACTATTAATATTATAATTCATTCTCAGTCAATATTTCTTAAGTATATTTTCATTTCTTTCAAGGTATCTTTAATTGATGCTTCACCTCTTCATTAAGTAACTCTACCACTTCTTATTTGTTAAAACTTATTCTTGATTCAATTCATATTTTCCGCTCTTCAATGAATAATTTCAACCTTTCAATGAATAATTTCCCCTTCAATGAATATTTCAATAGATTAGGTTTCGATAGACAACGTAAAATAATTTTAGGTTATGTAAATCAATTGGTGGTTTTAGGAAAATTTTATGAATATTTTAATAATATCAAGTTTTAGGCGATATTTATTATAGTTTTTAGGAAAATTTTATGAATATTTTAATAATATCAAGTTTTAGGCGATATTTATTTTAGTAAATTTTAATCATTTTTGTGAATATTAGGGTTTTCTATTGAATTTTAATGGATTTGGAGTTTTATTATGTTTTTAATGAAATTATTGAAGAACTGAGGGTAATTCATTAATTTTAGAAGCAAACGATTTCTTTGATAATTTATTAGATTAGACTTGATTTTAGGATTTTAAATAAAGTTAATTTTACCATCAATATGTTTATGAAACATATATTTAGGATAATTATTTACCAATTAGAATCCAATTTGGCTGATTGATTTTGAATAGTAAATGATATTTTAATTATAAATTTATGATCTATTTAAAAAAAAGTTGAAATTGTATTGCATTTATTTGTTTAAAGCACGTAAAGCTTTTCAGAAGTTTATTGGGTATTGATTTATGTATTTTACAGTAAATCATAATCATCTTTTGGAATATTTGAAGACACACAGACAAGATTTAATTAAAATTTATTGTTAATTATACACGGTTTTATTAAACTTTTATCGATTTCAGTTGATTTTTAAAAATATTTTAGTGAAACTTAGAAAGAATAACATCTTTGAGACAAGGGGTCAATTATTTACTTTCATTTCCAATTTTATTGATTTCATGGATATCAATAGCTAAAGTAGTATAATTTAGAGATTTTTAAGGGGATGCTCAGTGTGGTTATCAGTATACTTGTGAATTTTATGATAACCCTTTAGAAATACTAAAGATTTATTGTTGCCTGATAAATTTTATTGGTTTTCCAATTTGTTTTAATTATTTTAGTAAACAATTAATGAGAAAATATGATCTGTTTCATAAAATTTATTGATTTTTAAAGAAAACAGATTTATTCGATTTTAGTCTTTGAAAATTTTTTTTTGGCTTTAATTTGTTACCAGAATCAATTGTGGTGATTTTTGATGGAAAGTGATGAGTATCGATAACAATTTTATAATACTTTAAAGAAAAATTATTTTCTATTGGTAAAATTCAGATTTTTATCATAGTTTAAGGGAATTCAATCGATTGAATACATATAGTAAATATGATCCGAATGATGGATTTTTAATGAACATATTCGGTTAAATATAGATTTCTAAAGGAATAAATATTATCGATTTTGTAGATTTTTACAAAAAAATGTATATTGTTAGTATAGTGGGTGAAATTGATGTTTGAAGGGAAATGATTGGTTAAGAGGGGAATTTATGATATTTTAAGGGGAAATAATAGATTTAGAACAAGTTTGTTGATATTTTTAAAGGGGATTGAATTGGTTGAATATCTGTTCAAAGGAATAAATATTGTCTAAGTGATAGATTTTTATGAAAATAATGAATATAGCTGGGAAAATTATCATTTGAAGAACAATGATTGGTTGAGAGTAAATTTTATTTTAGGGGAAATAATCGATTAAAAACAAGTTTTTACTGTCATTCTTAAAGGGGTTGAATCAGATGAATATCTGTGTTCAAAGGGTAAATATTTTCTAAAATGGAGAATATAGAGGAGGAATTTATAATATTTTTAGGGAAATTTGTTCGAATATATATCAATACGTGGGTAAATTTTATGAAAGGAGAATGAAAATATTATCATTTAAAGAGAAATGATTGATTGAGAGTAAATTTTATTTTAAAGGTAAATGATTGGTCAAGATATGAATTTATGATCGTTAAAAAGGATTTCAAGAAATTTATTTGGTTGAATATCGAAATAAGTCGGTGATTTTTATGAAAATAATGAATATAGCTGGGAGAGGACATATTGTCATTTAAAGAGAAATGATTGGTTTAGAGTAAATTTTACATTTTTTAAGGGGAAACGATAGGTCCAGAAGGGGAATTTATGATATTTGTAAGGGGATTTATTCGGTTGGATATCGATGTGGAAATCGATACATTTTAATTGATTTTAGGGTTATCAAAATATATCAATATGATTTTGGTTAATTTTAATGATATTATTGGAATCTGAATAAAATATACGATACGTGTTCGGTTCTAAGAAATTGTTTGATTTTATTATTTTATTTGTAATTTAATTTATTTAAAAGCTAAAATTGACTAGTATTTAAAAATTTTTTGTTACCCATTATTTATGTTTTTATTGACCATTTTCTGAATAATTTAAATATTTATGATTATTTCCAGGAATGAAGAGAAATTGTACAATTAAATACTATGAGCAGTCGATAACATATTAATTTTCATTCAACAAGTACCTAGAACAATTGCCTTACAATCTTATAAAATTTTAAAAAATGATCTAACAAATTTTTCAATTATTTTACAACTTAGTTAATTAATTTTTTAATTGATAAGTACTATTTTCTTTACAATTTGCTACTATGTTGAAACTTTTTAAAATTTTTATTCAAAGTACTAACCAATTTTTATTAAAGATCTATCAAAACTTGTCAAAAATTAAAAACTTTGGTAATATTAACAAGTATTACTCAATAACTACTATTTTCTTAATAATTTGCTAAAGGTCTTGTTTTAAAATTTCTTCAAAGTACTAACATTATTTAGAAATTAATCAGTTTTATTTAAAATTTAACAACTTAAAATATTTATTCACGTGCTAATCGTAATTTAAGGAGAAGTCTTATTTTTACAAAAACAAATATTTTACAACAATTAAACATACATATTTGGATTTCTAGTAGATTTTATCGGTATCTATCAGTACACAAATACCTGTTCCATGTAGTTTTTTAAGCTTTGTTAGAAGTTCAACTTATTTAGTGATTGGTCGATAATCATTTAATTTCTAATAATGTGGTAGATGATAATTATTTTATCTATTAACTTTGTTCAATGATGTTTAGAAACTTAAAAGTCTAATAATTTTCAATAAATATATGAAAATTTATTTCAAGTATTGTGAATTTTGATACCAAATAAATATAACAATGGATTTGGTTTCAATGAATTTGATTAATTGTCGCTTGATAACAACCAGGTAACTAATCAACCAAAAAATTTACCAATTCGGAGACATGAAGGATAAAAAAAGAGTAATATTTTTATTAATAAAATTTGAATTTCAACTTATATTTCTTTTGTTCGAACTTTTATGTGATTTTATTTCAAAATTTGTTGGTCAGTAACCTATCATTAATATTTATTGGTTCAGTAACTAGTTATTGGTAAAACATTGGGTTTATAGATTATTTTAAGGGGAAATTATTGATGAGGAGCAAGTTTATTGATATTTTTAAGCGGTTAAGTCGGTTGAATATTGTTATTTAAAGAGTAAATACTATCTAAATAAGTATTTTTATGAAAAATAACATTTAATAGAAGAATAATTGTTCAACATTGGATAAATTTTAAAAAAAATAGTTGAAAATGTTTGACAAAACGTATTGACTTTTACAAAATCATTTCAATAAAATACAATAATCGAATACAAAATTTTATTCAGAAAAGATAATTGTTTAACTTTTATTTAAAGTTTTGCGGGTAAGTAACAAATATTTATATTTATTTATTCAGTTACTAGTTATCGGTTACCTAATATGTATACAAGTAGACGGAATGAAGTTCCCAACCGGAAAATCTCAACATATAGTGGATAGAAGCGTAATGTATCCAATCTTATTCTTCAAAAGTGGAAAATGCATCAAAATGATCGACGAGCAAGAAGCATACGTATTTGAAACAATTCTGATGAAGATGGAAAAGCTCCTTCCGAATATTAAAAACAAGCTTTCGTATTGTGCTCCTGAATATTTGGCTACACGGATCTATCAAAATGACAGTAGTCAACATTGAAGAAATTGTACGGATTCATTACGACTCGGTTCAATGATCTGGGTTGAAATGTTTAGATGACTGCATTGCTTGTGCAGATCCCTCAATGTTCACTTGTCCATTTAGATGTAGATGCTGCAGGGACTACAAGATGAAAGAAGTTGTACATATTTTGTTGGCAGAACTAAGAAGAGCCGATTATAAGCTGACTTGTAAAGATTTTAATTAAATAAATTTTTAATTTGATCTATATCTTATTAATAGTTTATTTTTATGTGTATCAATTTTTTATTAAGTATTTAGTATGTGGTATTAATGTTGATATCATGCATCTTTTTATTTGATTGTTGAAATTATTTTATTATTATTATTTAAAATTTATTTTCAAAAAATGAACTATTTAACGATTAAGTTTTAACTAATAACATTTATGTTAAAATTATTAAATGATTACTTTAAATATTATTTTGAAAATTTCTAAATAATTATAAAATAAATTTCAATCTTAGAATTTTAAAATTCGAAAACTAAAAATATATTAAAAATTAGTTTAATATCACATTAACATTTATTTAAAAATAAATATAAATTTGCCAAAATTAAAATACTTCAACAATTTGAATACATAAAAAAGTTAAAATTGACAAAAATTAAATACACCAAAATAATTTAAATCGACAAAATACACAAAAAATTTAAAGTATCAAAAATAAATACACAAAAAAAATGCGCACACAAAATTAGTTATCTTGAATACATAATTATGTAATCAAGATAATCAAGATAATAATAATAATTTTTAAAGCTTATTATTTTTATTAACTCATGTGCCGAATGATGAAATATCTTCCATTTTATTTAAATTTTCAAATTTATTTTTATTACTTATTTGCTAACTTACATTTGGATTTATTTGGTTATGAGACTGAAGAATGACTTTTAAATGAAGTTATTACAATTCGTCAATACTAAAGGGGATATTAAAGGGTTTTGAACAACTCTATGAGCATTTATATATTATACTGGAAAACCAATTATTGTCTAAAAGTCCAATAAAATACTTATTTTACGGTCACAGCAAAGCAATAAACTAATTGCGGACGATAATCATTTACAACACGGTTAACACTGTTGCCGGTAATGTTTTTGTTATTAAAATACGTTCCACTTTTTGAGTATTTATTCTGAACTGTATTTGTAAAATTTTACATTGTTAATGTAAAATAAAATATATTTGAATTATCAATTAAAGATTAAATCTTGAACAGGTGTGAACCGGTTACAGAGAAAAGAATTATCCATGTAATCAATGAAACACCTAATGATGACACCCAGGAAGAAATTGCTTTGACATCTGATAATGTAAAATCGACCTTGGATTCTCAAATTACGGAGGAAAAGATTAATGTTATAAATGAAACCCGGGAATTTAATTCAATTGAAAATTCACTAATTCAAATGTCGAGAATACCTCAAATCATACCAGAGGAAAAGTCAATGGAAATTTTGGAAGATATTGATGATGTTCAATTGTCAAGCAGTGACGATGGTGACAATGAATCACCAAAAGTTGTTATTTATTATTTTAATTTACACCGCATTCCATTCGATAAAAACCATCTATAATGTATGGAAATAATAAAAAAACCATTACACCAAAGTGCAATTAATAGTGCTTAATTTGATATTAAATAAGTCCTTGCGAGATGAAAGTTTAAAACTACACCAATGGGCATTAAATTAGACCTAAATTAACATTATAATGAATCTTATAATAAATCAAAAAACTGGCCAATAATAAATAGATAATAGATAAGACCTGTGACATTAGGTAGGATCTTATAATATAGGAGGGTAGAGAAATTTTACGAATGAAAATAATACCTGCGCACAATTTTGGTTCACAATATTTCTATAATAATACTGATAATTAGACAATTAATTGGATTTTGGACATTAAATTGTTGTAATTTTTTTTACTTTTTTTGAAAAATAATGAATTGTTTTAGAAGATATTTCTGATGCTTCAACAGCATCGCAATTGCGTACATGAGAAAGTCATCGAAATTTGCAAGTTATATTTAAAATATAATTAAATTATAAAAATTATCACAAAAAAGAAGATTTATTGAAGTTATGAATGATGGACAGCTTTTCAATTCTTGGAACGAGAAACGACGAAAAGCATCGTTGGACGCTACAAAAAGTCTCGAGAACTACATAGAGGAAGAAAATGTGGAAAACGATCCTCGCTTATCAATCAATTCGTTGGTTACAAGTTATTGTAGTACGTTGACAAACATTGTTGCTCAACTTTACACCAAATGATCCAATTATTAACTAAAACAATTTTAAGATTTCAACGAATTGCTGCGAGGGGTTCCACATTGCATTGCATTCCATTTTTCACTGCTGTCTTCCAAGAATCTGGTTTCTATTAGATGGAATTGAGAGGGACTTGGCATGCCACAAGCTCACAGTGACAAAAGCACAACTAGGACAATAAGAAGTAAAAAAAAGAAAGTTTGAGCAAGTAGCCACTGCAGTCCCCAGGTATGAAGTTGAGGAAGACAAGTTGAAATACTTATTGAAAACATTGCAGAAGGTAGCAGAATTTATTCTGACAGTTGGAAAGGTTACCAAACAAATATAGAAATAGAATGACTCCTAAATGCTAAAGTTAATGATAAATACAATTTTATTGATCCTGATACATGAATTCATACACAAACAGTTGAGAGAATGTAGGGCAGTGCTAAATGAAGGAACAAGAGACATAGGGGACATCGAGACACCATTTGGAATCTTATTTATCAGAGTTCATATGGCGATAACATCAGGTGAAAGAAAATAGTGACTGTTTTGAATCTATGTTAAACTCTATATCGGCCCATTTTCCACCGAAATCCGATTGGCTACTTTGTTTTTAAATAAAGTGTTTTATTTTATGATTTGTCTCAAAAATTTTAGGTGTAGATAAAAGCCACCGAATCTGTAGCTGCGGTTGCGTTAATACGTAAGTACCGGTAAAATTTATTAAATTTTTATTTGAATATAATTCTGGGATAGAAGTTTAAATATTGTTGTATTAATTTTCTCCTCAATTATATTCTCAATAACATAAAATCCGTAATAATTGATTCTTGTTCAATTAATTTCAATTCATTTGCTAATAATTGAAACACGTCAGTATGCTTTATGTTCTTTTGCCAATATTTTAAGGTATTGTAGAATAATCGAAATTCAATTGTAGTTAGAAAATACCGTTATATAGATAAGGCTGTGGTATACAATAAAAAAGAAAATTTTAAATAAAAGTGTCACTAAAACAACCTCATTTATATATAATTTTATTACTTTTTGGGTTATTGTTTGACCCAAAACATCCGTTGTTTGTTGACGATTTCAATAGGCCAAATTACAGGATCTACTATATCATATTTGTATTTGACAAATAAAGTACTACTACTCTATTTGTGGATTATTACTGATTTCTAAAATATTATTAGACAATATCATCAATATTAACCCTATTTGATCCTGATACATCGTCTAAATTATCGATCTGATCCTTAGTATTTTCAAGTTGAGTCTCACTGAAATCTTAGTCTCCTATTAAATCTAAAATGTTCATATCCCTTTTTGAGTTAATAATTGCCTGTCCGTTTTATTTGTAGCTATTTATGTTTTCTGGATTTCGAAAAATTTTCCATTGGACAACGAGAAAAAGGAATTTTTATAAGTTCATTATTATGACATTATAAAACATAACAAAATGTAAATATATATTATTATTTTTAAAAATTGCATGAAAGTTATTAAATTTTAAATTAAGTTTTTAAATGATAAGCGTTAGTAACCAACAGATTCAAGTGAGTCTTTGATTGATATTACTTTGTTCAGATCGAAAACTTAAAAATAGGACGACAAGCTAAATTGACAGCAAAAGAGAATATATCCAAACAATGCTATCAAGTTAATGGATTTCGCTTACCTGTTGATATTGATGCTACTCAAATTTCCGAATCCCCTGAAATCATAATACCTAAAGCACCTGTCAAAAAATCTCAGATTTTGAAACGCCCCAGTCCAAGTATTGTTGAATCCATCGGTCACCAATCAAAATTATGTGATACTTCAAAAGCATACTTGCATTCACAAGATTCATCTTTAATTTCTTCACCTATCGAACAAGATAAGTCGAAACTAACTTGTCAACTTCCCGGTATAAATTATTATGTTTTTATTTGTTATGCTAATTGTTTTTAAAATTTGAAAAAAATTATTTTAATATAATTAAATTAGATAAATAAAAACACCAAATAATAGGTAATTATTAAATGAAATAATCCTCATCGTCTATTTTTCATACAACTGATTCAGTTCATTAAAAACTTCTGCAAAACATTTGTTCACATTTGTTGGGAAAAATGAAACTAAATCTTTATTTTAGCTTATATTTATAACAGCTTTTAACAAACTGAGGTAAAAGTTACGAAAAAGAGGGAGTTTTTATAGGATTGTAATTATATTAATATTTTGTGAGAAAAAATATATTTTTTCTTAATGAAACAAATTAGATAACATAAAATTTATTGTTTAGTATGATAAATATGAAAACTTGAATCTGGACATAATCCATCTTTACACTCTTTGCACCAATACATAGTTTCCTTTTGAATTTCCAAATTGTAAATAGCACGACACCTAAACAAGTTAAATCTTGCAATGTGCATATCCTTACTCTATTATTAGTAATGATTATGCGTATACATTCGAAACAATCTGTAATCGTTTAAGAGGTTAATTTGGGGTCGAGGAACTTAAATTTGTGCTAAGATATATGGGATTGGAAAGTACTACACATAATCACGAGTTACTCATGATTATCTGTACTAACGATGACTGTATATCTATACGTCCCTTTAGATGCGCGTGCAGAGCACGTCATACGTGCCTGAATGGTTAATGATGGTGCTTGTGAAAGAACTCAATGTACATGCCCATTGGCCTTGAAAATTCCTACTTTAGAGTGTAAGTTCTGGATTGACAAACAGTATAATGAACAGAACATGAAAATCGGAAATATAGAAAGACATGAAACTTCAAAATTGAAGCGAAACAATTGAGAAGCATCATTACAGGAAAAAAAAATAAATGAAATAATGGGCACTGAAATTAACAATCTATTTCTGACCTCAAGTAGTGACACAGAGAATGAAGCAACTAGTGATTAAACTAAAGATAAGTTAGATAATTCGACAGGACGCTTCAGAATCAAGCGTAGAAAAATTTCATGAATTTCAAAATAGAATACATTATCCTGAATTAAGAAAGCTGTTGACAGAGACATGTGTTTGCTAGTAAACACTTTTCTAAAGGATATGAAACTGTTATCCTCTCAAATAATCATCGATCCCTCAAAATTGCGACGCCAGAGAAAGTATTGGAGAGAGAGAGAGAAATTGAACAGCATTCAGCAGTAGCTAAAAGCTTGATTTGTCTCGGTTTCGACGGAAACACCTTCATAGAAGAATACTAAGAGGTGGACGATTTTAGTGTTCCACAAAATTTTTGTGTTCAAGGTACACCTAAAAAATCAAGAAAAATTTAGAGGTATACCGAAGAAAAAAACAATGTTTATTTAATATTTATTATTAAAATCAATATAATATGAAGAAATGTTTAATGAGAAATGCGAGCCTGCTTGACTCCAATGGAAATACTACATGAGAATGGATTTCGTACCCAGTCCATAGGTTACAGGTCACACTTAAAAAAATAATAGTTCGTTTTTTTCCCTAATAACTCCAAGTGTTTCACTATCAAAACCTGAAGTTTTTTTCTGGATCGGCAGCCATGACATTTGGGAACATTTCATAACTACCATTGCTAGCGTGGCTGATCCATAACGCCAACTTAACATGAAAGCTTTCAATCTTGTCCGATGACGTAAAAATATTAGAATTCCTGACTTGGATTTTTTTGTTGAGCTCATTTAAATAAGCAAAAATGTCCGCCATATATGCTAGTTTTGCTACCTATTCTTCTCTTTTAATCAGAGAAGCAAAATCTGAACCTTGAGCTTCTAAAAACGCCTGGGTCTCATTTTTAGGTCGTAAATCCGATAAAGCATATTTGCGCGAGAAAGCCATCTTATTTCTGTATGAAACTGAAGTGGCTGATGATCCGTTCCCATTTCCTAACACAATGCATTAAACATACAAGTGTTCAGCGGTCGCGACTTGATCAAGCAGAGACTTTGTCATCAGCGCTTCCCTGTATAAAAAGCAATGTACAATTTTAATATAAGTGTTTTTTCAGAAGTCCAGGTTTTGAATTCCCTAATTTTTCTCGTCTGTGCAAATGCTTATGCAGTTGTGCCATTCGAAATTATGCTCACTGAAGTTCTTGTCTGTTACTTTGAATATTATTTTCTCCGGTGGTTATAAACAAAATAAAAAGTCCTCTTTCATTTCATATCCATCCGTGTATCTCCAATTTAAAATGAGTTGCGCTTGACCACTGATATCATTAGACTCGTCGACTTGTAGCGCAAACATTCCACTAAGCCTTAATTTTTCAATTAATGGTTATTCAATGTGGCTAGAAATATCATTAATGCGACGTATGATCGTATAAGCTGACGCAGGCATTTCGCTTCCAAAACTATCGTCTATATGTAAGTGCGCATTATGTTCACAAAACTTGAAAATTTTCTGCGGTACACCAACTTAAGAGCACGATACACTAGTGTGCCACGGCACACACTTTGCGGAACACTGTACTATGTGATTGTCACCTTTCGAGGGGATACACATATCGATCATGTTTTACCTCAAAGTAGTAAAGCTGTGGATATTGCAAAATAAATCATGTCAATCATCAGAAGACTTGAAAAAAGCGTTGGGCCATCTTTAAAAATGGCTGATATGCTCGTTGCATGCAAATGAATTGCCATCCAGGAATGATTTTTCAGTTTACTATGGTGGAGAAACATAATGTACAAAAGCGTCATGTGGTGAAATAGAAAGCGTTTTTAATTTTAATTCAAAAGACAAATCAATAGTAATCTTTATGTACCTTCCTGCAAAGGTCGTAGATTTTTATAAAAATATCAAAATAGAACTGAACATCGATCAACTTTATTTCATCATATGTATCGCATAAATGATACGACAGCGACAAGGATTCGACCCACTCTAATATGCATTACCAATTTTTTGTAATTTACCACCATTTGAATTAGTTGTTAAGTGTAAGAATAAAAATTATGTTGAAAGTTATTGGTTCAGAATTTCTTTCGTAGATTATATTTAAATTTTAAAAGAAAAATATTCCAGAAATCAGAATATTAAAATGTATGTTGATTTCATATTATTTGGGCATATTCAAAATATTTTTAAATACCTCCTATATATATATATATATTGTTACATAAATGAGTTATATTTAATTAATCGTTATGATTTAAAAGGCAGAAATAGCACCACTGTGGCTATTTCATCTAGTACTAAGCCATTGGAGAAAAAAACCGACAAAGTTACCTCAAAACCCACTGATAACGAAGTTCCAATTCAAAAAGTATGTAAATTTAATTTTGCACATAAATTGATCTAATTTTTTAAACTTAAAACCTATTTATAACAAAAATATTAAATAAAAATATACACCCATCCATCGATTTACACGGTTTTTATATTTTTTACAAATCTGTATGTGGTCAGTTAATAAACGCACATGTTTAAACTAGTATTAGAATCACTGAGGTTGAAATGCAACAAACAGTTCAACCCATCAAGTCATACATAACAGTTTCATTGATGTCAGTGATAATCATATTATAACGCAACTTAAAAAACCAAACCTAGCTTTTGAAAACTCGGACGAACAAGATTTTTATTTTTTATTATGGAATACTGTTAATTTATGTTGGTTTTTAATAAATGATTTTACTTAGAACCTATCCCGCTTTTTTTTCTTTAAATGCCTCATTTGACACAGTAATTATAAATGTACATATGACTTTTCCTTAAATTCGTTGATTCAATTTTAAGTGGATTTTAAATTCAATCCAAGCGATATAACTTATAAAAGGCTCTGTAAAGAGACTTTTAAGTCAAGTTTCAAATCAAATAGTACAGTTAATTATCTGCTATACACCACATGTGTACACACATACACACTTTGATATATCCTTTGCAAATAATGTCTGTGTTCCACATACCCAAAAATAATAATAATGTATTTTTTAATTGTTGCTTCTGGTCCAGTTTTCTAAAGAAATAATCCAAAAAACCTACATTTATTCAGTTTAATAGCATGTTACTACTGATAAAAAAAAGATCATCTCTTTTTGAAACGTCTTTAACACTATTATATTATATTAATATTATCACTGTCGTATAAAATAACGAAGAAATTTTTAATTCAAAAACAAATTTTAATAATTTTATTTAGAAACAATTTTTTAAATCTTCATTTTGCGAAAGACGTCGTCAGGAAATGGAAAGATTTAGCAATTTAATAAATAGCAAACCGATCAAAGAATCAGGTTAAATTTAATTTATTTAAATGAAATTTTTCCGAATATTCATAGATATTAGTATTTGATTTTAGTTCTCTTCGATTTGTTAACAAATATTTAGATCTTATTTGCATTACTTTTTACCCAAAATTGTATTTTACTTTAATTTCGAAAAATAATAATATAAATTAACCTTATCTATAAATAAAACAGTGAAGTTAGACACAAGATTATGTATAAATGTTCAAATGTAGGACAATAAATCTTAAAATAAGAATAAAAAATATACTACTGTCATTTATAAGTAGAAACATGTAATAATTAATATTTAATAAATTATATTATATTTGTAGTATATAGTAGTGTATTTATTATTTTATATTATTATTATTAATATTATTATTATTATTATTAATAAATATATATATATATATATATATATATATATATATATATATATATCTGACATTTATAAATATTACAGTAACATAACATAAGTACATAGCCGTACCTTATTCTATTAGCATGAAAAACTAGAATAATTATTCAGGTTTTGTAGAAAATCAATCGGTTATTGTCAAGAGTATCGTCAGGATTTACTAATAAGATAGATCATACTTCACACTGGTTAGGCTTAAGGTTGTTACTTTATTTTTCACAATTAACAGAAAATCTTACTTGTTGAATTATAAACAAAGAATCCATTGCAATGAATACTTCAAAGGCCTTTGACAAATTTTACAATGATAAAACAGATGAATTAGAAATAATAAAGTTAGAAAAAGAACTAGCGATAAGGAGATTAGAAGCAAACAGAAATGAGATGAATGAGAAAGTAAAATCACTTCAAACCGAAATTGAAAGATTGTTGCAACCTTCATAATCAATAAAACAAAAGTGCTCGTAAAATTGAGTCACAACACTCAACTTATTGTTGGAATTGAAAGTGAAATTAACATGGAGAAATTGAAACCTAACACAAGGGTAGCCCTACGAGACAGTAGTAACAAAGCCTACAAAATCCTTCCAATTGACATTGATCCATTTGTGGTAATGATGATGATGTAAAAGGTTCCCGATTCCACTTATTAAATGATTGGTGTTCTAGAATCTAGACTCTAGATAAACAGATTCAAGAAATCAAAGAAGTTATTGAGTTATCTATTAAACATCCTGAACTATTTGAATCTCTTGGTATTTCACATCCAAAGGGTGTTTTATTATATGGCCCTCGGGGAACCGGTAATACATTAATAGCTAGAGCCGTTGCACATACTGATTGTTCATTTATTCGTGTAAGTGGTTCCGAATTAGTACAAAAATATATTGGCGAAGGAGCAAGAATGGTTAGATATATATTCAAAATGGCAAAAGAACACTCACCAGCCGTTATTTTTATGGATGAAATTGACTCAATTGGATCATCAAGAAATGGAGGGGACAAGGAATTGATAGTGAAAATGATAGCTTGATTTGATAATATTTCTCGGCAAACAACGCATTTCGGTTTTGGACAATGCTGGTCTTCACACGATGTAACCCCATATTCAAATAATTTTCTTGATACCGACGAATTTTTGTTTTTGGGAACTATCAATTTTCGGTTGTTTCACGTTTGAGACCAATACGCTGCTAGATTGTGGTCTATCCTCGTTGCGTATTGTCAATTCTTAAGAAACAGAATCTCACTTTATCTAATTAATTTTAAATAAAAAATATAACAAAGTTTAAAAATTGATACCCATATTTTAATTTACTTACAATATACTCACTTTAATGTACTTGTAATTTATTATATACTAGTATAAAAACGAAATTTTAATTTTAAAAACTGTTAAAATATTCAAAACAAACTTTACACAGCACAGTTTGTTTATGAATTTGAATATTTTATTCGGAAAAAATCATTTTGTACGGCTTAAAAATGCACAACTTATTTTAAGTAATGCAAAATCTAAGCCTTTTTAAAAATCAACATTAATATGAAATTAATAATTTTTTAAAAAATAAAAAATTAGCCGAGCTCTCGACAAACTTTTCATATATCTTGGGTGCCGCAGTACCTTGGTTGAGACACACTGATTTAGGGTATTAAAAAGCTTTACCAGATAAATAAAATTTAAAGAGTTGTTTGAATGATTTTTTATGACAAATAATGAATTTTGTTAGAACTATTAAGATTAGAAGCAAAATTTGTTCCACTGTGCCCTATATAATGTGCTATTTTCATTTGATAAATATTTTTTGTAACTATGTCATTCACCGGTTCAGGTTATGGTATAAAAATGCAGAATTATACTTTTTTTATCTTGCATTTCTTGTAGAGAAACCCAGTATTAAAATAAAAAAATCTACAAACAATCAAACATCAAAAAAAGTTGAAAAAACTCAGAAACCACGGAAATCCAAAGTAGCTAAAAAGAAAGCTGGCAACAAAAGGAAACCTAAAGAATCCCCTAATGAAATAATTTTTTCCGGGAATAGGTATAGTTTTCATTTTTTAAATTGGTGTTTTCTAACTTAAAAGAAGTGACAAAAGTCAGATTGATAAAATAACGATTGCCGATTCTGAAAATGTCAAATATGATCAACCAATAGAAAAAGCTAGGGGCCTTGATAATAGTTCAGAAGATTTGTTTTCTTTCACACCGCAATTTGTTCAAAAGCGGAAATTAAAGACTTTAAAAACTAAGACTAAACCTAAGAACAAACGACTGTCAGCCTGCTCTTATGTATACGATGTTTCCAGTGACATTTCATCACCACCAAAACGACAAAATGCGATTTCATACAGGTCAAAAAGTAAATCAATGAGCTTTGGAGAAAAGTAGTTATGGTTAATATTCTGCTACAATGTTGGTATTTGATTCAGGATTCCAGGTCCTGAATCCATTGGAGAAATGCTTATTAATTTTGAATCAGAAATCAATCGAATCAAGGTTTTTTGATTTATGCTTTGCCTATTAGACTTTGTGATTTAGGGAATACATCAGTCCATGACTTATCAGTAAGTAATGTTTCTTTATATCTATCTATCTATCTATCTATCTATCTATCTATCTATCTATCTATCTATCTATCTATCTATCTATCTATCTATCTATCTATCTATCTATCTATCTGCTGAACTTTCAAATCTAGGCAAAATCAATTATTCGTTACTACCAAATAAGATATCCAAATTCTGTTTTAAAAGCAAATGTATTTCAATTCGCCTTTTTTATATATTCAATATAACCTATTTAATTTATTAAAACATTCCGCTAAAACTTGGCTATTGTTTATTGATCATTCTGAGTAATTTTTTGATAAATGCCCATATTTGCAACAAGAAAACATTTTAATGCATTCAGAATATCAATTTATGTAAATCAAAACGTCTTCAAAGTAATTTTTCAATTTTTCAGGGATCGTGTTTTTTATAATTCAAAATCTATTAAGATTAATAATTAAATAAGTTTGGCAAACATATTATTAAAAGAAAGCGCTATTCAAACACTCGTTTTACGATTTATTTTGACAGGTTTACAGTCACCTTCAGGCACAAAATCCAACTAAAATAGTATGGATTAATTCAAATAATTTGAACAAATTATTTTTTAAAATTAAATTACTTAAAAAATAAATATTAGAAAAATTAATTAAATGCTGACACTAATTTTAAAAAAAATTTACAATCATCTTGAAAAAATTTCAATTATCTCTAAATCTTCTAATTGATAACTTTTCTTTTACAAATTCCATTTTTCTAAATCTTCTTTATTTCTGAAGTTCAAGTCTCATATTTATTCTGCTGTTAATCGTTTAATTAATGACTACTATCTACATTCGATACACTTTCTCTGACCTTGTCCAAAATAATTACTGATCTTTCCAGAGTTTCGCCATCACTTGGCTTATTGCTTTATTAATCACATTGTCTTACTAATGAATGTTAGAAATTCATTTCGTTAAATAAACAATGAAAAAATCTTTTCGAGTTTTTAGTTTATTCGCTAAATTAATTATTCAATTAACGATCTAGTTTTTGGTAAAATTTTTTTTAGTTTTATGGATCTTTCTGAAGATTTTTGCTTAGTCCATGCTTATTATAATTTTCCTCCTCGAAGAGTCTATCCTTTGTCCATTTTATGATTTAAATATGAGTAATTAGTAAGTTATTGATTCTTGGTATTTGTATATTGATGTCTTTTACCACTAATTCCGCATTCTACCCTAACTCCATTTATTTCGTATTTCTCCTTTTCACAAATTTATTCTTTGCCATTTAAATATTCATTTCTCATCTGTTTCAATTTTAAAATATTTTTTAATTTCTAAAATCTATCAATCTTATAAAGTATTAAAAGAACATTTTCTAGTTTACACCTCTGATTGCTTTTCATGTTGCAATGACATAAAGAATTTTTTTATTGATTAACTATAAATCATATGATTTATTGATATTTAAAAATCTTCTGATTCATAATCAATCAATAAAAATATTCTTTATGCCAATAATAATTTATAGAAGCAAAACTCGAGGAGTACAGCTGTTAATTAAAATTATGTACTTAAATTACTACTTTTGTTACTAATAAAATGGATTTTTACTTATAATCTAATAAAAAGCCTTTTACTTTTTTTTCGTTGACGCGGGCTAGGATATATATATATATATATATATATATATATATATATATATATATATATATTCTTATAATTCCTGTTGCAAATGAGTTTTGGTAAATCTGTTGTCGAACATGACTTCTTGTAATGAAGCAATAAATTATTTTATTTTCAAAACAATTTGTCAGCGACAACATTTAAACAAGATTATCTCACGGGCGCGGTAATAATTTGTTATAACTAGGTTGAATCAATTCAAAAAAGTTTTATCAGCATCCTCCAATATTTGATTTAAGGAAAATTGGAAAATTTCTTGTTGCGTATTATTGCATTTTGTATTCGATTTTTTTCGTTCCTCGTTATGTTGAGCACTGTTACTTTTGCGTCATTTTAGATTTATTATGCTTTTAATAAAATTCCGGTTTCCGTTTCTAGTTATCGTTATAATGTAATAATTTTCGTAATTTCTCTTTCGATTTACTACGATTTTGAAATTGATAAAAAGTTTTTTTTAAAGTTTGAAATAATATTTCATTGAAGAATTTGTTCTTATTTAAATTAAAATTGTTAAATTTGAAATAAATGAATTCAGCAGTACAATAATTTTAGCCTTGTTTGCTAAGTTTTTTTTAGATTTTTTACATTATGGAGTTTCTACGAAATATAAAACATTTTTAACACGTTGACGGACAATGGGAACAAGTGAAGTTCAAAAATTAACACTATGTTTTTGTAATTTTAGGAATATTAGAAGTAAAGTTTTATTCTTTCTACGTAAATTTGAATTTTGAAAATCTCAAATCCCCGCGCGATAAAGCAAAAAGTATAAATTCACTCAAAAATCAATTTAAAAAATCAATAATCTCCGTTATAATTTTTCGCTAGGGGGTTTGGTTGCTTACCAGTACGCGGTAACTAAGTGTGATATGGGAGCTCACATCTACCTAATACGAACTGTAGGAACAAGTGAAGTTCGAAAATTAACGCTGTTATTGTAATTTTTAGAATATTAGAAGTAAAGTTTTACTTTTTCTACTTAAATAAACTTAATTTTGATTAATTCAGCACCTTTAATTAGGTTGCGGCTATAAGCGTCATGGCGCCAGCGGACTCTGGACACTAAGTAATGGGACGATGGCGGCTATAACAACCAAAATTTAAAAACGTAAATGACAGGTTTAATGACTTAAATAAGCAATTTTTGTGTGCAACAAAGTCTTTTTGCGAATTTTACACGAAATTTTAGTTTATAATTAAACAAAAATAAATAAATGACAAAAAATTTTTTATAATTATTCCACATTATTTTCTGTATGCCTTGTTTCAAAGCATGGTGCAGGACACAGTGCAGGTTTTGACATGCAATTCTTGTAGTAATATGATGTTTACCTCCTTATTCCCAGTTTATAATATTGTTGAAAATATGGTTTTCGCTGATAATTTTCAGGAAGAGAAATTTTTTCACGAAAATACTGTGTTTCATTGTATTTGATTTCATTGGTTTGGATTCTTGCACGTTTAAATTGAACCAAAGACCTTCATCCTGTTTATAATCTATACCAGTTAGAGATCGTACGATTGCTTCTCTGTATTCTATAAACTTCATTTGAGAACCTTTCTTTTCTTTAAAGATGTAGTAAGAATTCCGTACTGCTACATCCAGTAGATGAAATATTACCTTTTTATACCATTTAATTGTTTTTCGTGGACAGGAATAATTAGACATCATCTGGGCTGCTCTGTGAACACCTGACATAATCTGATTATAATTCATTATTTCAATTGGTTTTCTCTTTTCTTGTTGTCACCGGTTAGCTGTCTTTATTATGTCAGAAAATCACATTCCGTTTATCTTTCCATTTAGACACGTATGTTTGAATTTGGCGTCGTTATACATGTTCTCCTCTAATAAGCTTACGACTGCTATTTCTTGTGGCAAACTATTCCTATTTACACAGAGTTCCTGTGACGTGTTTTTCATGTACGTGTGAAAATAAATTCTTCCTCGAAATCATTACAAAAGATTCATCTAATGATAATGCTTCATTTGGTGCATATATATTCGCAAACTTCTGTATGAGCAAATCAAGAATTATTTTTATTCTCCTTAAAGGGTCGGTAAAATTTTCTTCTTATACACAAAAGCATCTCAATATTTAGTCAAACCTCCTTCCAGACATTTGTGAAAGAAATGCTGGCTGGTAATGTAATGCATCTTTAAAAAAGCGTTTTCTAATTCTGTAGAATTTTTGTTGGGACTGAAGCAAACACAAACAAAAGTTTTCTCATTTCAATCGTATCAGTATCATATTCCTCATCTTAGTGTTGACAGTAGTAGGTACCTTGAGATATTCACCAATGCTTTTTGTGGAATTCCGACAATAAAAGAGATAAGAACTCTGACCAAGTATAAGTTAAGCACGAAACTCAGTCAAATTAACCAAATAATTTAGGATATTTTAATTTATTTCGTTAGAGATTAATTAAAGCAACCCAGTAAAATTATTGTTCCTGTTTAAGTCACCAAACATCTAGCAAATTAACACCGCAAATTGTATTATATCAATTCCGATCAGCATTGACTAATTAACATAGTAAGTTCTTTGTTTTGAATTGAATTAGTGGGGTTAATTAAGGCCATGTGATATGATAGGTTATTTTCAACATACTACCCAGACCTGGATGAATATGCTTGAACTCAAGGGAATTTCTTTTGACTAGACACGATTAACTGAATAGAGCGCCGCCTGGGAAAGATTAAACAACACTATCAATTAAATTTTCTCTTCAACATAAGCCAGTGAACGCAAAGATAATCTCTCTTCACTGATGCTGCGACACGTAATTAAAATTTCATAAATACTAGGACTAATTGACCTATTCCTGATAGCGTGATGTATCTGACTGAATGAGGTGCGGAGAGTAATGACGCCCGTGTAATATGACGAAATGATGACTAAACTGAGAAATCTATTTACTCAATAATCAATGAAGGGGAACGCTAATTTTTTTTTTTCAAAATTTTATTTTAATCGATACGCGGCTTTTCGCCTTAAATATGCGAGCACAGCTCAGCATCTGATTTTATTGTTTTTTTTATACATTCACAAATCTGCAACGCCGATGCAATTACCAGCATTGCTGCACAACATTCACAAACATTCATTTCAAGGTAAAGGGCAGGGCAAATGCACTTATATTGTATGACACATGTTCCCTATAAATGTGATAACACGCGATCACCGCCTTTGCGCATGCTATCCTTACGAGAGATTGGATCTCAGCCTTAGTCAATCCAATTTTTGCAAGAGGTGCATTGTTTTTCTTATCCCATGATCCCAGGCATCCATTCACCACAGCCGACACAGTCGCTCTCTCGTTGAACGCCTGTCCAATTTCTAATGCCAGATCTTTGTACTTTACATAGTTACCTTCTCGCGCTTTATCAAAGCCTTCCCCTGAGTCATATGGTACTTTCAGATCTAGAACATGTATGTCTTTGTTCCTTTTTGATCTGATTGTCATGTCAGGTTTCAGCTTTGTAGAATTTGGGAGATTTTTGGGTGATTTCTCAACATCAATCTCAAATTCTATTTTCTCTAAGTATGTAACTATGCTAATTAAGACGTTTTCGTGCTTAATTCTTCTAGCATTAGTCTTGGCCTGGCAGTGATTGAACACATGGGCCTGAGTCTCTTCATCAAGGTGACATAATCTGCATTTTGTGCCTATATTGTTTTTAAGGCGATAGGCATTGTAATTAAGATTTAGTATGTTGTTCCTAGCACGTACCAAGAAGCTATACTGCGCATCATTAAGGATGTCACTAGTAATGAGATACTTAGCCGTAATGCTATCACCTATTGCGGTCGCAATGCGTCCTTGCACGTGCATTTGACACCATTGCTCGCATAGTAAAGACCCACAAAGTCATGAAGTACTTTAGAAAGAGTATTTAAGTTTTGAAAGGTTATGTAAGAGATGCGCCCTTTGTAGGACATTTCAAGTTTAAAGTTGTCATCTACAAAGGAAAGTTTGATGCATATGCAGAATTTTCTTTTCAGAGCAAGTGCCGACTTTTGAAATTTTTTGAAGAAAGAAGTGTTTGGAAATTGCTTGCTTAATTCACCATTAATCCATTTTAATCCAGTCTCGAAGTCTTTCCCTCCTCTGGCAGTAGCAAGTTCAGTTATTAGCATATTTCTGAAGTTGATGTTTGTCGAGTGAAAAAGTCTTGTAATTCCAGTGAAGCTTTGTATTAAATATTCATCATAGGACGATGTTATTCCAAGACCTCCAAGTTTACAATGTGTGTACGAGAAGAAATTGTTGATTGCTTGGAATTTATCGCCAATTATGGTTTTCAGGAGTATTTTTATTTTTTGATCGAAGCCAAACTGTTTTTCACAACCCTGCGTAACTCGGTTCTGGTTGCAGTCAAGAATCCTGTGACTGATTATGCAATTTCGCAGTAAGAAGATAAGCTTAGAATGGATGAATGTCATATATGCATTAAGCTTTTGTGCCGGATGTAAGTATGATTTGAACAAGGAGCTGGTAAGTGGAAATGCAGAGTCCAGACGCCTGTCAATATTCTGATTTTGTTTATTGGAGAAGTCTACTCCAAGGTACTTGTATTTATTTTCATCCGATATCGTTGGCACTTCTTAATTGTAAAGATAAAGTTTAAAGATATCAGAGTTGATATTGTTGATGGATAAGTATCCAGATTTAGACGGCTTAAATTTAGGATTTGCATAGGTTGCCAGTTTCACAGTTTCCTGTAAAGCAAACTCAATTTTTTGAAATGAGTCAGACAAGAGCACTATGTCATCAGCATAAGCCAAGATACTGATGTTTAAGTTATGAAGAAAGAAGGGACAATTTTTAAGTATTGTCTTAATAATGTAGTGTATTGAGAGGCAGAAAAGGGTCATAGAAAGAGGACAGCCTTGTTTGACTCCCTTTGTTATGGGGACGGGTTTAGATAACATCCCGTAGCAATCAAAGAAGGTTTTTACTTCGCTATAGAGTTCTTTGATTAAAGATATTGTTTCCTTTTTTAGTCTCATTTTGGTCAGTGTATGCCAGATGAGATCGTGAGGTAATGAACCCAATGCATCAGCAATGTCAAGCCAGACAATATGAATTTCAGTTTATTTCTTTTTGCTTGATCAATTGCGAGGTGCAAGGTAGCATTATGCTCAGCACATCCATCTGGTATACCTATAGCCTTTTGGTTAGGGCTCATGAGGTTACCATCCTTAATCCAACTGAGGAGACGGTTGTTCAGCAAAGTTGCAAAGACTCTATAGGCTGTATCCATGATTGCGAGTGGTCTCCACGAGTTAACTTTGAAACTTTCTTCGGATTTTCCTGGTTTCAGAATTAGTACTGTTCTAAAGAGCTTCCATCTTTTGGGGCATATACCGCTTCGAAGTATATTATTGCAAATTGCAGTTAAGAGTCCATGTTTAGGGGAGATGGTTTTCCAATCGCCGATTGTGACACGGTCCATTCCAGGTGCCGTGTTGTCTAGAGTTTTCATTATTATTGCCAAATTTTCACAGTCAGTAGCTTGATTCGTATCGTTATCAATACTGAATGGAAGAAGTGTTTACGGATGGGCATTCCGTATTTGCAAAGGTAAGAAGGAATTTATCCATTGGGGGTCTATGATTAATTTCATCATTTTCAAGAATCTTGTTGATTTCATTCTTTTGGTTTATTTGGAATTTCATTCTTTTTACGCAAAGAAGCTCCGCAGATTTCTTAATATTTAGATGTATTAAGTCTGGTTTTTGTCTGGTTTCCTTGAAGTATTTATTAGGATTGAGTCTTCCATTTATTCTCTCGACCTTGCATAATATCTCTTCACATGTAATAGCTTCTAGATCCAGTTGGTATATCAGATCATTTATAAAGATGCGATATTTTCGTGCATCATTATCAGGGAATTTAGAGCAATTATGTTTCTGTATGATATGTTTCATTGTTTCTTTCATGTGAGCGATATCAGGGAAACTAATAGGTAAGTGATTCATTAAGCACTTTATGAAGTGGCATACATAAAATGCAGAACGTTTTGCTTCATGGCATATAGGGTAGTCAATGTTAGCTAGTGGGATAGTCATATTACCAAAGATATTCTGGATGTTGAGGATAGTTTTAAGAATGTCGGTTGCCAATTCAAAGTGTAGAGCATGACTATCATCAGCAGTTGGATCAATAAATAACGCAATAGGCCTATTCTTGTTTAAGAAGAAGAAGGACCAAGAAGAGGTTTTACTGTAAATTGGCAGGGTAAATTGGCGAGTTGGAGATTCCTAATAGAGACGCCCTAGAGACAAAGTGAATGGAGTGCTGCCATGAAAACAAGAAAAAAAACCCATGCAGTGTGCATAACTGTAGATGTGCATCATTTAATCCGCTTGAGTGTGCGTGTGGGGATTGACGGGGGAAATTATTCCAGTGCGGCGTGAATAAATAATTGGAAATAATAATTTGAGATAACCATCCGTTTTAATACCACT
This sequence comes from Schmidtea mediterranea, assembly GCA_022537955.1. Taxonomy (NCBI): domain Eukaryota; kingdom Metazoa; phylum Platyhelminthes; order Tricladida; family Dugesiidae; genus Schmidtea; species Schmidtea mediterranea. Next base: position 202,699,115 of record CM039680.1, on the reverse strand, counting down.
GGGTATGTATGCTTGAGGGATATTATAAATTTCGAAAATCCTTAACTAAATTCACTTCTGAAATTTTCTCAGACTTAACTTCCATAATCCATTTTCCATTAATAGAAGTAGGTTTGTAAATTTAAATAATTGTATTTTAATAAAATAACTAAAAATTATGCCAACGGTAGGATAGCTAAATGATCTTTTACTCTACCAGTTAGATGTATAAACTCCCGAGAATTCCAAAATCCGTCACAAGCTCCCCATAGTGAGCCAGTTTCTGTTATGACTCCGCTGGATGAAGAATACTTCGTTCTACTCGCGAAATACGATAGAATAAAGGTGTCATGGTCCCCACCAGAAAAAACTAAGGAATTACAACAAAAGATCCACCGTCTTTCTCGTTGTCTCAACTCCTTGATAGTGGAAAGTCGAGCACAATGAGTGCTAATTTCCCCTCTCACAACGTTGGCACGAAGAGCTTTCATCGAAGCCGAACTGCAATTATTACTACCCAACCACGATTGGGCACAGGAGATGGTCCGTCGGGATCATTGAAACTTACTGGCATGCCCTTGGAGCCGATCCCCTTTCGGCCAACATTCCATTACCGAGGATCAGAAATCCCAAGCACAAGCACGAGAAGAATCGCCGGTGGCGAGAACGGCTACTGGCAGAACATACTCTTCTATTTGCGCACTTGAAACAGGCAAATGAGGCAATCACGGCACCCGTTCCCTCAACTTCCACCTTAGAAAACACTCGCTCGCCAAAATGGAAAGCCCCAAAAACACATCGGTCACCCATGATGATATGGCGCTGAACATTCAATTGACAGTGGACAAGCTAGCTGAATGTGAATTTCCCTGAGAAATTCAAGCTAACCATAACCGCAGGCCAACGGCGACAACAGAGGCCAGAAGTTATCGATCTCAGTAAAACTCCACAAACATACTCACACATCGTTTATTTTCAATCACTTAACCTTTCAGAATAGCTATAGATAGAGCTATAAAGGCTAGTGACACTGTTGGTTGAATACAGTAAGCCATATCTTTAAAATAAACTCATTTTTTGGGCACTAGTAACATTAAAACAACAAAGAAATAAAACAGAACAAATCAAAAAAATTAAATAAGATACAAAACCATAAATTAAATAGATTAAATAGCGTACAAAAATTATGCAAAACCTGTAATGGAACAAATGAGTAAAATTTTTAAGCCGGATAACCACAATCTTCAATGAATCAGTGCTATGAAGCTCATCGACAGAGATTTCAGAGCTCCGGATATATGGCTGGTTTTGGAGATGATTACGAGTGATCTAGAGAAGGAGATGACCAAAAAGAATTTGCTCCGACATCGGGAGAAGTAATCGGAACCATAAACTGGATGTTCATAATATTTTGAGCGATGTATGTGTGGATTTGAATTATTGTGAATGCATGTATGATGAGAATGTGATTTAATTTTCAATACAAAACGTTTGAATAATTTGAATAAAATGAATATTTATAATAACTAAAAGATAACACCAATAAAAAACCTTTCGTACGATATATTTCGATAGCACAGCTATCATCTTCAGGTACTCAAAACCAACTAAAAATATTATGAATTAACATTTAATTTAAACAAATTATTTTTTATTAATTTAATTTTTTTAATAAATAAATATTTTTAAAAATATATTCAATTCACTTTTAAATTAATTTAATCTTTTAATTAAATCGTTGGCAAATTTATTTAATTATTTATTTATAAATCATGCTGCAGCTGTTCCAATATTCAAAAGGTTTATGAAGGTTTATAACTCCCTCAAAAGAAAGGAACTAGACATTAGTTTTCTTGAGACTTGTTTAGAAGAATAGATGATTCCTTCGTTCATTTTTAAAATGAAACTTAGTGATTGTTTTTCTAGTAAAGATGTCCAATTAATATATAGAAGAACGTTAAGAAGAATGTTGGAATCAGAGAAAATAAGGAGAACTTCCATTGATAAAAAACTAACAAATATTGGATTAATGTTAAATAATGCTACGAATGAGTTTTGTTTACAGGTATGTGTAGAATGGTGTATCAAAAATTCGATTGTGCAAATAAAATCTAAAGAGAATGCTCATATTAAAAAATTGATTAATTTGAGAAAAGTATTTGGGATTTCTAAATTTAGTGTGGAGAATACTGTGATAAATTTGAGAAAAATAGTGTTGAATGATGATGAAGAGCGTGTTTTAAAATTTGGTCCAAATCACTGTATTACGAATCGCTTGGATGAAACAAAATTGTGTGCAAAAATTGAAAGTTTAATTTTTCATATAGCCCGATCGATAAAAGGCATTAATGGTAATTATGTGAAGAGCTCGTTAAGTGCAAGTACGATGGAGTATATCGATAAAAACAAAAAGCAGAATATTAGGGATTTTATGACTTTAAAAAACTTAGCTAAAAAAATATAAATATCTGTAAGTTTGACAAAGGAAATGGGATAGTTATTCTTGGCCATGATGTGTATGTAAATAAGTTGAATGATTTGTTAAATTCTCCTCAGTTTGTGAAATTGCCAAAGGATCGGAAGAATGGAAAATTGCCTCCTCTTAAGGATGAAGAGTTCGTGCAAAAAATGTTAAATGGTTTTATTGAGAAGAAGCTTATTGATGAAGAGGTAGGTAAGTCTATTCGTCCAATAGGATCGCAGCTAGCAAAACTATATGGGCTACCAAAAATCCATAAAGATGGTGTACCTATGAGACCAGTTTTGTCAATGGTTGGTACTGCCCAGTATAAAATAGCAAAGTTTTTAGATGGATTATTAAAACCGTTAATGCGATCAGAGTTTGAATGTAAGGATAGCTTTGAGTTTGTTTCTTGTATTGCAAAGCTACAAAAACGAAGTATGAGTGATGTTATGGTTTCGTTTGATGTTTGTAGTTTGTTTACGAATGTGCCACTGGTTGAGACGATTGACTTATGCTGTGCGTTGTGGAATGAAAATGATTCGGAACATCACATTTTGGATTGAAGGGCATTTCGTAAACTTCTTGAATTTGCTACTTCAAATGTCAATTTTCTTTTCAATGATGAATGGTATCAACAAATAGATGGAGTCGCTATGGGTTCCCCTTTAGCACCAACGATGGCATCAATATTTTTGACTAGTTTGGAAAAGAAAATTGCTTCTTTCCAATTTGAAAAACCTTTTGTTTATAAAAGGTATGTGGATGATATTTTTCTTATATTTGAAAATCAGAAACATGTAGAACCGTTTTTGCATTTTATGAACAGTTTACATAAAAACATTGTATTCACATGTGAAACGGAGAGAAAGTCATCAATTGCGTTTTTAGATTTGTTAATTCAACGCAAAGATAAACATTATGAGACAGACATTTATAGAAAACCAACTGATACTGGTCTTTATACTTCTCCAGAAAGCTTTTGTGAATTTAAGTATAAGAGAAATATGGTGAAAGGATTGATTTATCGTTCATGGGCTTTATCTTCTACTTTTGCTAATTCGGTAAAAAGTGTTGATAAATTGGTTGAGTTGTTGATAAAGAATGGATATTCTAAATCATTTTTATTGTTGATGATAAAAGAGACTGTTGATAAATTGATTAAAAATCCTAAGGATCCATGTTTTGGAAAGTCTGAATGTAATTTGTCGGATGTGTGTGAATTGAGTGTTGGTCTGGGTGATGGTAAAAATGGATATAAAAAAATTGAGCCTAAATATGTGTTAGTATTGCCGTACTCTGAAGGCTTTACAAATTATAAGAGGAAGTTGGGTAAACTGATGGGAAATTTAGAGTATAAGATCGTCTCTAATTCGTGTAAGGTACGCAATATGTTTATTAATAAATCAAAAACTCCGGTTGGATTGTGTTCTGATCTCGTTTATCAATTTACATGTAATGGGTGTAATGCCACATACATTGGAGAGACTTCCCGTCATCTCTGTACTCGAGTTCTAGAGTATTGTCGATTGAAGGGTTTGACCAATATTAGTGAACACAATAGAGGCTGTAAAAGTGATATAGGAATGTCTGATTTTAGAATTTTGTTGAGAAGTTTTAATAGTTATTGGGAACGAGTGATATTGCTGATAAGGTCATTGGATCCAAAGATTAATGTGCAGAGTGCTGTGACTACGAATGTTTTGAATGTTTTTTAAAAGTTTACGTATGTTAAATCATGTTTGTTTTTTTAATATTATTAAAATAATTAAAAATTTTAAATTACATTAATTTTTAAAAATTAGAATATAAATGAAAAAATTTTAAAATTTTAAATTAATTTAAAATATATTTTTAAAAATATTTATTTATTTAAAAAATTAAATTAATAAAAAATAATTTGTTTAAATTAAATGTGAATCTCCCTGGAACGCAGCATTTGGTTTGTATTAAGAAGAAAGTGGTGGGTTACTGGGGGTTGATGTTTGTTTAAATGTTCTTATGATTTCCCCGGTAACGCCAAATAAATATTTCTAGCTACCACTCGGCACCCGTTGCTAGGCATCGTTGGAAATGTGTTCGAGTGGGTGGATTGCCCGCAAAAAGTGAGCGCTATTACTAATGCTGTAATTGCTCGGACAATCCCTGGGTTCAACGAGCTATCGTTGAAAGATCTGTGCTCGCTTTAAGTCATTAGGTCACTTTCTCTTTATGGTGAGTTTTGTAAATTGTATTGACCCATACTCTTGATTGAAGCAAATTAATAAACATATGGATTAACTAATTAACGATCAAAAAACGACAAAGATTTAATACAGATGTACATCATTTCTATACAAGGTAAGATTGAGATTTAGTTCGTAGTCTGAGTTGTATTCCGCAATTGCGCGGCTCGTCTTTTGGCCCGCTCTTTGCGTCCTGGGCGATAGCTGTTTGTAATGGTTGTCGGGGTCGAAGGTACGGTTGTTGTTGGGGTGGCCGTTGCCTCCCCGTAAGCCAGTTGGGCGGGGGCGAACACAAGAGGGTACGTTACCGCAGCTCCTTCTTGACAAGCAGATAAGGCCACTTCTAACCCCTTCACTTGGGTCTTTAGGTTTTGATTGAGTTGTCGTTCGTCTGCCCATCCTTTTTGGGCGGCAGTGAGTCGTTGGTAAAGTGCCTTGGCTTTTTGGGGCGCCATCCAGATGGCCTTTGTTTGTCGTATTTCTGCAGTCAGCTGGGTGATCTGATCGTGAAGGTCCTTGTTAGCCTTCCGGGCATGGGCGAGTTCGGTTTGCAATATCCGCAGGGGTTCCATTCTATAATATTCAATATCTATATAAAATATTCAATTGACTCAATATTTCTACATATATAGTTAACTCAAACATGGGTGCAAATGTCTAGGAAAGAAAAAAAACGAGCAAAATGAAAACTCCGGCAATTATTTTTTATTATATCCATGTTAATCAAAAATTTACAATCGCCGGTCCGGATGATCATAGTTGTTCCAGGGATTTTTCCAACCATTCCTTCGCCGAGCAACCCGAGACTACGAATACGGGCTATCTTGTATTCCGCACCGGTCCGTGCTTGGGTGGCGGCGCCTCACTATAGGTTTCCAGGATTCTCATCTTCCACGTTGGCCAGGTATTGCCTGACCCGGACCACGTGAAGATCTACCTGTCTTTGGTGTGCTTCTAGTCGATCGAGTAGCTCGCGAGCATGTTCTAGAATTTCGCGGGCCGGATGTTGTTCGTCCTTTTGCTCACCGGCCACTGGTAATTGCTGGTCCATTCCCAGCATCTGGCCAATTGTTTGACTGGGTCCTCTTGGAGATGGCTCCTCGTAGCCCTTTGCTCGCCATAGTAGTTGCCGAGCCTGTCTCCATTCTTCTGCAATACCAGCGGGGACCTACTTGAGAGCTCCTGATGTTTCTACGAGTGAAATATTTTTATGACATTTCTGTTTAGGTAAATCAAATAGGTCAAAAGTATTCTTAAGAACAGTTCATTAACTATTATGACGAGTTGAAATCCGGAAAGTAAATCCGATCAAAGTTATTAAATGAATATCGCAGAAATTATGAAATTTAGCATGCTTACCTAATTTTGATAGTTTTATTCAAAGATAAATTTTATTCGGCATAAAAATCGGAATTAATTGGGGTGAAATTATTATTGTTAATTATTTTCAAAGTGTATGGGTTTAGAGATCAGTAGGATATGGTTGTGATTCGGTTTGAAAACAAATTTGCGGGGTCTTTTCTCCAACTCGCAGAATACTGATATTTACGGAATCTCAACTTTAACTTCTTAATTCAAGGATAATTGCCCTAGTTTCGATGTTCCTATTAACATTAACGATAATATGGAAGCATTTTCTGTTACACTCCAGTGATGCTTATATTTATGTTATCTATTCACAGGTACTCCCAATCGGTTAACTATTAGGATTGATGGTAGTAATGATAATTAAAAGGGGTAAAACAAACTGACATTAATATGATAGGGTGAGTAAATTCTACTGGGAGTCGTGATGTCAAAAGATGAAGAGTAATAATATTAATGGATTAAATCGAATAGATTAATGATCGAATTAATAATAGTGAAATGATTCATGAGTATTATTAAAAAGGCAATGGGGTGGATGATTTTCATAACTAATAAGACTGTTGAAAAAAATCAGGGGTGATAGGAATATCATTAAAATATTATGAAACTTATATGTAGTTAAATATACCTAGTAGTGGGATGTGTCATATCCAGCACATGTCATATCCAGCACACTACCCCCTCCCCCCCGCTGAGAGAAAATTTTTCTAAGTCCA